>JAANYP010007841.1:902500-1502500 GCA_020465985.1 Centrapalus pauciflorus | reverse complement strand
TGGCTACCCTTCTTAAAGTCGCATTGCAACCGAGGCACGTCTTAGTTGGGAAAAAGCCGTGCTTTATGAGCCTCAAAGCCTAGGCGCACCTTAATAACTATGGCCACAACCAACCATAACAGGAGTGGTTCATCCATCCAAACATGAATTCAACAGCAATGGGCTAACTAATAGCAGATAAAACCCTCGAACAAGGAACAATATCAGTCCAAGAATACGCAAAAATGCAAACCTATTTGAGGCCATACCATTCAAGAACGCACTGAAGGTGGAACTCGTGCTTGCATCCAGTCAACTACAATCAAGGAAATAAGCAGTTCACCCAAAATGGGTTGTAGCGGCTTTTAAAAGTTTTAAATACGCAATGGTAAGTAAACACGTAATAAAGCATATCAGTAAGTACCGTTCCAGGATCACTATCGCAGAAAGCCTCAAGGCAAATGCTGCAAGAATCATCACAAGCTTCTTGAATCCCGCCTTCCACAAAAGCCGCAGCTGATGTCAAATGGCTCTTGTTCTTGCCCTCCTCCTCTCCCGAAACCTTACACACCAATCCCATGTAAGTATTCACCATACAATATACAAAACTGACATTTTGTAATTTCCAAGTATTCAAGAAGGTTGCACAGTTACAAAATCAAACACAAGTATACATGCTAGTAGTATACTAGTATTACAGAAAATGGTTTCAAGAACCAGATTTCTTGTTCTTTGTTGGTTTTAATACATTTGAGCACTGCATTTGATTGGTTCGTTGTCTACAAAGCCAATTTAACATCAAGAAGAACATACACCAAAAGGCATTACAAATTTGGTTCACGGTAGAAACTAAACAATAAACCCTAGGCTTTTTCTTCCCTGAAATCACCTTAAGAACAAGCACACTTCAGTTTCTATCACTGATCACCACAAGAACTGATGATAACAACTGAATCGTCTACACACACATCAAGAATAGCAAATACACATCTCAGATAAGTAAATTTATCAGATAGAGAAAAGTGAAAACCCTAGAAGATAAACAGCTGAATCAATATGGTAAAAGAGTAAAGGTTAAGATATCAAAAACCCTAATGAAATCCGGTATTGTTAGTACGGAGATCAGCCTGTGGAATTGGATTTTTACCTCCATGGGAATAAGACGTAATATTCCAAGAAAGGGATCAAGAACTGTAAAAACCTTTCATGAAGAAGAGGGTGATCAAAATTTGTATGATTTTCCCCTCTTGCAAAGGGAAAATAGTATCAAGATATCATTGGGTGATGGTTCTGAAACCATCCATCCAGCTCTGATGAGAGAGAGTGTGTGTGTGTGTTTATGTTGAGGGGAGAGAGAGAGAGAGAGAGAGAGAGAGAGAGAGAGAGAGAGAGAGAGAGAGAGAGAGAGATGGCGTATTGAGATTGAGAGAGAGACAGAGATGAAAAATCAAAGTCAGTGAAACAACTTTACTTTTGTCTTTTGGATTTCTAAAATTAATTACACAATTATTTAACGTGTGATGGTGTTATTTTTTTCTTTTACGGATCGCACGTCTGAAGTTTAAAAATCATCAATGAAATTAAAAGAAGATCTTACAATTTAAAATCTAAAATTAAGAAGGTTGTTCGTGACATGAAATATTTAAAATATATCAAATTAATTGTATTATTATAATTAACAAATTATATAAACAAAATTAAATTAATTAGTTTTATATTATAATCATTTAGTTTAAATAAACAAAATTAAATAATTAATTAAATTAACTAATTTAATATTATAAGTAATTAGCTTGTATAAACAAAATTAAATTGAAGAAATTGTGGTCATTGTGAAAAAGAGCCGATGAAAGGTTTTTTGGAGCGAAAATGGTAGAAGCGGGATAAGATTAAAAATGATAAGCAACTTTTAAATTTTTTTTCTTAACATTATTCATTCCTCTCAAAATTAATTAGCAAATTCAAAGGATACATCTTCTTATGTTTAAAACTAAACAAATCATCTTATTGCTTTAGATATGAAATTTAAGTCAAGACCATTTTAAAAGGCACTTAATGTCAAACAAACAAGCTTTGCATCTTTTCATCTTTTTATCTTTCTATTATAATTTTTATATCTCTATCGTTTCATCTTTCTATCCAAATAAAACTAATGGTATACTCTTTATTCTATCTCAATATCTTAATAACATTTTTTTTTGGAAATGAAAGAATGAGAAATAAAGAAAGAAGGAAGGTTGCATCTTTCTTCGACATGGTCTTTCTGCTGGGCTCATCTCTTTGACAGGGCCAAGAGAGGGGGTGGTGTTCCCGACAAGATTATCACCTCTACGGTACACTTCTCACTCGACGGGATGAGTATACCCTCCGACGTTATTTCAATTTTTTTTAAAAATGGTAATCTTTTTTAATCAATGTACCATTCTAAAATACACATAGAACTATTTAAAGGATAGAAAAAAGAACGTGAGAGAGTAAGGGGTTGTGTTCATCTTTCTTTCAACATACTTGTCTTTCTCTCGACACACAATCGTTGTACCATGGGGAAAGGGAAAGGGGCGATTTTTGGCATCGACGGGCCATCCCACCCCACATCACAATCTTTTGAGGACTCTAGCCACTCTTATATGTTACAAATTATTTATGGTATCAATGATTGTTGTTATTGTCTGATATTTTCTTACGATCATACCATTTTACGATTATAATCAACAAAAAAGAATCGATCATTAATAGGATCTTTCGTGGATATAATCATAGTAAGGATCTCCATATCTCAGTTCGATCCTACCTTTACTTAAATTAAACATCATATATGATGCAACGTTATTAAATAAAAATGATAAGCGTATGTGTTAAATATCCAATTTGTACATAACAACGACTTTCATACACACACACACACACACACACACACACATATATATATATATCATAGAGTTCAATATTTCGATATATAAATTTTAATTATGTAATTAAGTCATCAAAAAATTAAGAGATGCATTGGACTATTGTTATAAATATTTTGATTATTAAATATTTAATGAATTTGACATACATTTGATCATTGATATAAATTTATCTATCTATCTATAATATATAACTACTATTAAATAAGTAAATAATATGCTACGTGTCGTGTTCTCCTTTGATTTGACATGTGTCACTCTCTTCATTGTCACTTCATTTACTAAATTTAGTTTAAATTTTAAAACACATAAAATCTATCCAAATCTAATATGATTAGTCTAATAACTAATTAACTAAAATCAAAAATAGTATTCTTATAATTATTATATTATACATATTTATAAATATTTATTTTTAAAATTAACTCATGTAAGACATGAGTATTAACCTAGTAACACATATAAAAAGTAAATGTTATTTTAGTTGGATCTTAGGATCTTAATCTTGATATAATGTACACAAAAAAATAATTTTAGTTAAGATATAGATATTGACAACCTTGGTTTCAATTAGTAAAGTATAATAAATAGCAAATTTTTATATGTAATTAATATTTGAAATGAGACATTATTAAAGCACATATTCAATTAATATTTAAATTCAGATATTATTAAAGTAAGGCACATGATATTTAACTAATATTTAAAATGAAATATTTGCTTAAATGAATAGTTAATTGCTATTTAACAATAAGAATAATTCTTGATATATAATTAATATTCAAAATATGATATTAATGAAATTAATTTCTTGTTAACATGTAAAATGAGACATTTTAAAGTGGACATAATGAAATTATATTATGCTTATTATACTGTATATTAAGTTGTCAGTTTTTTGTGATTAAAACCTCAAACCATTTTTCGTTGTATAGAAAACCCCGAACTAACTAAAATCAAGAAATCAAGGTTTTAACAATGGGTAACCGGTTGAAACCGGTTTTTAATCCTATGTGGACCGGTAAATAACCTACGTGGAATAAATTTTAATTGTTGAAACCGTTTGCCAAGTATTACACATCATTCAAACTCCCGTTGATGATGTAATCCCCTTTAAACATTACAATAAAAAATTATCAACGGGAGTTTAAATGATGTGTAATACTTGGAAACCGGTTTCAACAATTAAAATTTATTCCACGTAGGTTATTTACCGGTCCACGTAGAATTAATAACCGTTTACCCATTGATAAAATATTGATTTACTGATTTTTAGTTAGTAGAGGTTTTCTATGCAACGGAAAATGGTTTGAGGTTTTAATCACAAAAAAACTGACAAGTTGAGGGTTATTTGCGCAATTATCCCTAAAATTAAATATTTGAAATAATTGTATATGGTTTAACTACGTGTGTAAACATATTATGTACATTAAGTTATAAATCTTCAAACTGCTTTAATATATGAATGAATATTTGGTCAGACGTGGGTTAAAAAAGTCAAATGGATCTACAAGATTAGATACTAAACTCATATAATGTTTAGAATCATGTTTTTTTAAATGACAAGAATCATATATTTAATAAGGTGTTAAATAATGTTAAGAAGGAGGAATTTAAGTTTGCATATAATATAATGTTTAGGGTTTGTTGGCGAATCAAGTTTGTTGAATTCATATATTGTTTAGGGCTGTTGACGGATCCAAGGGGCCCAAAGATGAATCAGACATAAAAATTAACTAGTGTAATACCCGTGCGGTGCACAGGAACACGTCGTATGCCAATAAAGTAAGTTTATCGTACAAAAACTTATCATATATAATCATTCAAATACCGGAAGATGTCTGATCACATGCTAAAAATAAACAATTACTTCGAACATAACAAACATCAACATAACAAACGATTAGAAAAGCATGCAACAACAAAAAGTTAATGAGTCATCAATCCCGCAAGAGCTTTTTAATAGTCTCTGCTTCTGGCATCGCAAGTTCGAACACTGTCTTCGTTAGATCCGTCGAGAATAACACATTAACTGACAAGTACATAAAATGTAAATAACAACTATTGAAATCTGAATAATATATATTAATATGGAATTGAAGTTATAAGAATCATATTACAACTTACCTGAGTCGAAATGCATAAGGGTAACACGCGAAACAAATATTATAGAGTTTGTGATCATAGCACGATAGAATTTCACATGCTCCGTCTGTGGTGTGTCATACAACTTGATCTTTATTGCATATCCCCTATACATGCAATTTGTATTATTACAAAAAGGGAAAAAAATGTCAATTATTCTTGGGTATAAAATATAATATTGGGTATAAAATGAAATGCCGAGAACAGAATAAAAAAATAGACTTACGTGTCATCCTGCAATAGAACTTCAAACGAAGAGCTCAAGTTTAAATATGACGCACTAAATCGACGACCATATATGATTTTGCCAACAACATCTAACGTAATACAATACAAAAATTAGAAGACTAATGTTACTCCGTATTATATGACCAAAGAACAAATAAAATAATCAAGCATAGTAAATAGTACAAACATACCAATCATCAGCTGGGAAGTTGTCGTCTTCTGCATAAGCGTTTTAATTGAAGGTACCAATGGATATAAAGGAACCATACGCTCGATAGCAATCGTAACAGGTACAATAGTTGTTAAACTTCTGAAACCGGCCAAATGAGATACGTACTGTTGGTGACAAAATCGGTTAAAATCCAATCCCGTTATTGTGTATACGGGTTTTTTTTTGCAAAACCAGCGGCGCGGGGGAAAAGACCCGGTATGGATCGGTTCCACTTCGCGATATGTGCAACTCAACCCGGTAGTTAGGTACATAAATAATTTGCATATCTTTTAAAAAATGGAGAACTTCATAAAAAAAAAAAGAACAAATAAGTTAGTTTAGTTAAGTATCTCATTAAGGAAAAACAAAAAAGTAAAGGGTATTAAGGAAATTAAAGTGGTTATAAAAAGAAAATAAAGGGTTGCATAATAATGCATCTTGGCAGGTACGTTTTTTACAAAACCCAGTTGGGTCCTTTGCTTGGGTCTGGGTCACCGGTTTAAGGGAAAAAAAACCCACCCGCCTTGGTATAAAAACTGACGCCTAACAAACCCTAGCCATTTGTTTCTTACATATCCAGCTCCTTCTTTCTACTGTGGCGTCGCTTTGCCTGTACGCATAGTTCGGAAACCTAATCTCCGGTGAGAGGAGCCACGGTCGCCGGTGATGTTTATCGTTGGATGCAACTTGCACCACACCGTAGCGACCGTCGGCATCTCGTTTAGGGGAGATGTATTTAACATTGGTGAAGTCGTCCATAGTATACGACGAACTTGCAAGCCGCCGCGTGACCGGTGCCTTTCTGGTGCCTGATGGCCGGTTAAAAACGAAACCTTCTTATACACTATGTCGCCGATGATGGAACATCTGAACGCTACGGGATGACCGTAGTGCTCAGATCCCTAGGCAAGATCGATCAACGAATATGTTGATTTTCTACTTAGATCTGTTGGTAACATGGCCGTTGATGCATCAATGTTCATAACCGATGCCCTCTTATGGCTCTCGGGTATGACCGTGTAATGGTGCGTAGAGTGGGGGTCTTAAAGAAGTAGATGTATGACCGTACAAGCATCCTTTGTAACGGATCTCATAGATCTGCTGCATTACACCGTAGTTGCTGTTGCATATTAACGGCGGCGACGGGCGGAATGTGGTGCAAAAGATGGTTTAAGTTAACGATGTTTACACAGTCGTTTACATCAACGATATTGATGTATTAAGCGGCGGTGTTAGGCGTTACATGTTCATGTATGTGTATTTGTTAACTCCGCCGATCGTTGATTTACTTTTTGTTTTCTGTTCACGATGTTGTAGTAAAGATTGACATAAATTATGAGGCAAATCTAGTTAGGTGCATCGCATTTCCATTGTTGGTGTTGGTGCATCTAACAGTACTCAATCCAGTGTACTATCAGTTGGTTGATATGGCACCGGTGAAGCTTCCAAAACGACGACGGTTGATTACATTTGCATATTTCATTCTGTACATGAACTTTGAAACGTTAAAGTATTTCTTGCAATAACAAACCAAAAGTGCTAATTAGCAAGTGTTATTATGTTGCCGGCGTGACGGTATTAAAACATATAGCATTCATATCACGACAATGATGACACATTTTTAATGCAACCACCAAGGTAGCATGTATCAATCATTCGATCGAGTGTCTAGCCGTGGATGATTGATATTAAAAGACTTGCTATGTATTTCATAGTTGGCATACATTTTATATTTAATGGCTTGAGTTGCAGCTAAAATGAAAAATCAGTAAACAAAGGAATGTGCTACTTCTTAAACGTAAGTTTTCCTATTCCAGTTTTTTAATTCATGTACAAATAAATGAGGGATGTAAACTAATTTATTTTCGGTTACTTTGCAGATTATTGGCACAAGATAGGTCATGTTTTTTTTTTTTTTAAAAAGTGTATATAATTTAGTTCTTGTATCCATTCATATTGTTTGTAATAATTTTTTTTCTTTCTGTAATCGGACCGAAGACATCTGCCCCCTGGCAGCACACCACATGGACTTGTGGTGCAAGGTAATAACTTACCTATTATACCTATAATGGTTGAATACTTTTATTGTCTTAGACCTTGACCGCACAGCTTCGACAGTGTAGGAATCCTGGTCTTTTTCGTAGTTTTCATAGCCATGCTTTGGTAGGGTAAATGCATTCGGCAGTAGGCATATCTGCAGCTAAGTAAACAGATCATCCAACACATACATGATATACAGAAAGCAAAACAACATATAGATAAACACTTTTTTATAAATAAAGTCACGTAAACCATGTTGTTGACATTTGTTACGTACAACCATCAATAAATAATAAGTAACCATGTATGTGTATACAACCAAGGCAAACAATCATGCAAGTTTAATATATTAGCATACGTTTTGACAGAATTTAAATTAAAAGGTAGGAAAACGTACTTGGAAGTTGTCGATTTTTTACAGTATATGCGCGGGTATTCTCTTGTTTTTGTATATTATTCTGTTATAAAAATCCAAGTTCAAAAAAACATTTAAAAATTACATAAAACACATAAACAAAATTCCAACTGGAAATTGTTGTAACAATTTTCATATACGTGTAAGTAAACAAACACAACATGCAATAAAATCAAAACAAAAGTTAATTAATAAAGGATTGTATTTTATGCAATTTAGAGAAATAAGTATGATATAATATTCAGACATATTAAAGGCAAAAAAACCGACAGTGAAAATAAATCACTATCAAGTATTTTCCTAAAGTAAATGTATATGATACAGATAAAAAAGTTGTTTGAATGTTTGTACACGTAGAAACATTGTATAAAACTGGCCACATATGGGGACATAAATAGGGAGGAAACATATACAATACCTTGAACGATTACCGAATGTAGACACAACATTTACTTGAATAAACCTTCTATGATTTACGAGGGGAATCAACAAATAAAAAGTAATGATAAGGAATATTGAAAGATAGTGAAATGTTGAGAGCTCCTGGATACAAAATGTAAAAGTAAGCCTTTAGATAAGAAAAGTAAAATTGATAGAAGATGAAACATTTTATAGTAGAGAGTAAGTAGCAGTTTGTGTTTGCTGTAACTGACTCCCTGCTTAATAGAGGTTAAAATGTTAGTGGATGGGTGTTGGTGGTTACAAGCTAGTGGATACAGGTTAAAAAGTTAGTGGATGGTTATTGGTGGTTAAAAAGAACTGGATTTCGAAACTGTTTGCTATTAAAAAAAAGAATAACATTAACTAAATAAAAATCTTAAATTTCAATAACAAATTTTAAGAACCACCCAATGGGTATTATAAATGCATTAGTGGTACGTATTGACGTTTTTTTAATCTACCAAATGATTGTTTAAAAAAAATGTGGTGTGCAAAACATTTAATCGGGGTATATCGTCTGGCCAAGGTGAGTTAACTTATTTTTTATTTTTTCATTTTAATCTAAGTTTATTAAAAAGTTCATATGTAAAATATTGACAGTTAGTTGGTCCTAAATGTGTATGTAAACATGTGTACACATAACTTTTTTGAATTATCAATTATATGGTTACATGTTGTATCTAGGCAGTCTAATTATTTTACAATTAGTAAATAACCCAAACATTTGAAATAATACAAATGAGTGTAATGTTAAAAAAATACTATTAGACTGACTTCCCAATATTGAAAAAAAAAATTAAATGAACTGAAGATGATTTGTGTGTCTTCACTGAAAGAAATTTAATTAAAAATCAACAGTTATGACAAAACGTATACGAACACATAATATGTAGTCTTGATAATTAATTACCATTAAAATGACAAGATTTATGATTAAATTGTCGAAACATCATTGCTTATAACATGCATGTGTATGGAAAACATAAACAAAAAATAGTCCCAAATACTTTTAACATAACATCCGGTAATTAAATGCATACATAACATATGTAGAGTAACCAATCATGTGTACCTCAGTGTCGACAGCATCAGTTATTGTTTCTTGATCTGATAGTTCATCCAATGGCTTACGTCCAACCTGAAACAAGTACGAACCATAAGTTGATGCGTTTAAATAGTGAGACATGTTTTATGTGATTTCAACAATAAAGTCAGGAATGCGGTCAATTTGATTGAATTATGTAATTGTCGCATCGAACACAAAAATGTTGTTTCTTGGTAAGGTTGTACGTCTAACAAAGATAACAGTGTTTACCTCTGTTTTTGCTTTTAATTTCTCTTCCTCCATCTTTTGCTCTAAAAGTTCAACGATTCGTAACACTTCCTCTTCCCATGCAAAGTCAATCTATTCAGCATATGGTAAGAATCAGTGCATGCTACATTACAAAATTAGCAGAAACTACAACATCGTTATTACCTCTTCGTTGAATGAAGTAACAGTCTCCGTTAATGACAATGTCTGCATATGTACATCTTTCTTTTTTAGCATATGTACATCAACTTGAAAATCAATAAGTGTGTACATGGTGTATTTGTAGATGTATGACATACCGGTGAACATTTAGTCGCGTTACAGACCTCTTTACTTTCGATGGACAGCAATGATGGACTTGCCTCTCAAGTTTTTAAGTTCATCTTATCGGTTGGTGCCTGCAGATTCAAATGAATTGTTAGAATCCATATAATGATAAGTGTTGTCATTTTTTTCCAGAAGTGTAGTTAAAAACCAATAAATATGCATACTGGCATGTCAAGGACATCTTCTTCTTTGACTTTTACATTGGACGGCAGTACATGCTGCAAGAAATGATTTAGTAAATTGCCAAACAACCATAAAAAAGTATTTACGAATAGATGAGAACTTAAAATCTGACCTGATTGTCCATTGGTTCCGACAACGCAAGCAACACTTAGGGCAGAGAAACGTCGGCCTTCTAGTAGTGGAAATTAGGTAGCAAATGGATATTTTAGCTATTTATTCGTGATATATATATACACTTTAGAGTGGGTTACAGAAAGTGGTGGAGAGGATGCAAAAAAATCTGCTTGAAAGGTGGAGATCATGGGTAGTTTTCAGCACTCTGCAAGGCATGCAGTGGTAGTTACAAAACCGTAATATGCAGTGGCTAGTGGTACACAATGCTTATGCAGAAGTACATGAATTAAGACGGCTGAGATCGAAAGTTACACATGATGGACGGTTAGGATTACCCCAATAGGAGAGGAGAACTTTCTCTCTCCTTCATGGGTAATATATAGGTAGAATTAGTGAGGAGTAGGCCGGTAGTCAAGTTTGCATTGAAGAGGATATGTATGTATGAATAAAACAGTAGGTCTGGATGAAATCTCAAATACTGTATGACAGTCCCTAGGAGAAGCCAAAGTTGAATGTTTGATTACGTACTTTGTTCAACGTTATCTTAGAGATAGACTTTCGTAAATCACGACACGAGTTTTTTGTTTATGGGTTTTATAAATTCGTGTTTCGTGTATATTCATGTCGACACGGTTGTGTTTCATGTCTTATACATGTCAAACACAATATTACCCATATAACACACGTGTAAGATAAACATTATAAACTAAAGAAAATCTATTAAAGATGTATGTTTTTTCTTGGATTTTTAAACACCATACTTTTTTTTATATATAAATTTTATAAATTATCGGGTTCATAAATATTTCGACTATATATATAAATAACACAAATAAAAAAATATTTACAAGAAGCGTTTGACCTCTACCCATTGAAGGTAGGTCCGCCATGTTCAGGTTATGGAGTTTGAGAGGGTACCTACTATTATTACTAAGCAGGAGATCGATAATGGTTGTGTTTTACCATTGAATGAATTGAATATGATGGCCGATGCTATTAATTTCTTTTTTGATGACAAAAGGCTACCAGCCTTTTAGTGCTTAATAATCTTTAAGTAAAATCAACCCTTGTATGATATATATATTAGAACTGAAAATAAAATGGAAACAAGTCCACATTAACATTATAAACTAAAGAAAAAAAAAAAGCAATATAATAAAGTAAGTCATGATTAGTTTACGTACGTATCGTGTGGGTTAAATATATAATTCAACATATAACATGTGCAAAACATGAAAATTAAAGTAATTTACATTCATACGACATAAATAATATAACTATGTGTACGTCAAACGTAGAATGTCATGACGATATGTAAAGTAAAGCCTACAACACCACATGAGATGGGTACGTACACAAAGATGAAGATGTGTTAATTTTACAACCAAATAATGTGTACATGGCGTGTATAGTCTCTATTTTATATAAAATATACCAAATTTTATAAATGAATATGAATTGGATACAACCAGCTAGTTTGGCTATAATTCAACATTTTGCATGTCGTAATCATTTGGGCTTATTGGGGTGTATCACTAGGTATCCCAAACTCACCCACTAATTTATTATTATTATTATATTTATGAGAGTGACACTCTAGTCAAAAGTCAATACATTGGTATGACTTATTCAACATTCAATAAAAAAAAAAAAATTTATTTGTAGTTGAGATTCAGTCGACAAAAAGTGGGTTATGTCAACAAATTCCAATCGACCATTTGAGTTCTCAAAGTGTGGAATGATCAGATGATGTTTTTGTATGTGTATAACTTTTTATCCAAACAAAATTATCCAATACATGAAACAATTAAATTTAATTATTAGTATGTTATGTTCGGTTGACTAGTTAACAGTTTTTTTCTTTTAATTTTTGAATGCTATATATAATATATACAGACTGTCTCATTAGTAATAGCATTATATATATATTTTTAATTAAAAATGACTTAAAAGTCGCAAGCATTTTGAATATATATATTTTAAATACTTCAAGTTCATTTGGATTGGTTTATTTTTGTGGCTAAAATTTCAAGCTTACTTGTTTTGACCCAAATCATATATCCATTTTCATATTGTGGTTAAAATGACCACCTTGCCGATGTATCATTACTTTGTTTGCAATGGATTTAACTAATATTTTGCTTTTATCATAAACAAGTATATTAAAACATGAATATATTTATTGAAAGTGGGTGGATATGTTTAAATTCCTTTTAAAAAATGATTATAACAAATGTAAAATTCAAAAAGTAAATAAACAGATACAAAATGTTGAATTCACACACATGATACATGTCAATAATTTGATTGTATTAAATAAATTATGGAAACCATAGAAGAGCTTTACAATTTATTAATAACGGCCAGAAAAATAAAATTATTCATTTTTCAGTATAAATAAATGTATTTTGTTATAGATTAGGATCTTTTGATAACTATATATACATTAAGCACCGTGAAAATCACATCAACATTACTTAATAACTTTTGCATGTTATGGTGACCTATTTTCATGGTTCAAATGCAACGACCCAATAAATGTTGTCTACAATAGATCCGATGATTGTAATAAATCTAATTAAGCATATATATAAAAGTCTTAAAATGAATCAACCTAATGAATATTATGTATAATAAAGTCTGTCAATGAAACGTGTTTGTATATAATAGTCTTAGAATGAATCGACCTAATATCTAATGAATATTATTTTCTATCGTTAAATATTAGGGTGAAGGTAGCGTGAGAACCGCTCAACAGGGTTGGTGCTGTGTGGGATGTGCGGCCCTAGGGGAACATGCCCCCATATAATGGATTTGAATCGGGTCTATAATGGTTTTTATGGAAAAAGAAAAAACTAATGTGACGTTGATATAGCCAGATCTGATTAAGTTGCAGTAAGATAAAAAGAAATAAGGGTGTTAAAAATCTCATTAACTCTTTGATCAATGATCAGAATTTTACATAGGATAAATCTGATAACAAAAATCCTGTTTTTGAGATTTAGAAACAAAGAATGTGAATGGCAAAGAGGGTAAATATGTACTCGAAGAGAGGACTGCATGCTGAGTCGTCACATGTGCATGACTCATCATCAGTCATCAGGAGGTCGACAAATGTCGGCCCACGTACGTACGATGTCGTTTCAATCAACTGTCTCTTTGAGAACCGCTTCTCCAGAACCCCGTTCCATAGAACCTCTTCCACATCTCATTCTCCAACTCAATCACCTCTCTGTCGACCTCCGTCAATCTCTCCGCAGGCGATTCCATAAACGCCTCCGTCACCTGGCACCGGGTTGCATCATGAATCAGCAACTCCGCCCCGTCGAAATCGTGACTGCTTCCTCCAAGTCCATCCGCATCATCACCGCCTTCGTCTTGGACCAACAATCCTTCCTTCAAAAGCCTGCGACGGCGCTTCTTCCTCAACGCTTTCCGGTACAGCCCTGCCGGAACACCGTACACCGCCAGAACCAACAAGTTGACCAAAGCAAGCGGACAGCAACAGCAGACCGCTGCACACTCAGCGGCCGTTCCACCAGCAACCTCCGCCAACCGATTGTTAGACGATTGTTGTACTTGTAACAACGGAGGCGTTGTATACTGACGACGAATCACAATTCGTTGAACCGTCATAATATTCAACTCCGATTCTTTCTTCTTCCGTATGCAAACAGCAAAGGAGAGGGAACTAAAAGTGAAGGATTCCGACGAGAGATTTCATGAATGGGGGTGATGAATGAACGGAAGAAGAATTGTATTGTTGTGAGAGTTTTCGTTGAGTCCAAAATGGATGCGATAGCGATATTAACTATTACAATATCAAGTACAAAAACCCTCCCACCCGGCCCTTTCTGTTTCTTTATATTATATTCCATTCTATTTTTCTTTTATATTTTTGGATTTTCTTTTTATCTTATAACTTTAATTCGGATAATATGAAATAACAGAAAAATCCAAATCAACCCTGTCAAAAAAGTTATTTTCATCCGCTTTTTTTAGGGTTTATTGTTTCATGGTTCTTGTTCGTTTGGTTCTTGCTCCTTCGTCTCTCAATGTAATTTTCTTTCAGAAAAATTCTTAAGTTAAATAATGTTTTTTGTTTCGTAAAATTTAACGATTTAAGTCTGGTTGATAATTAGTAAACTGGGTTTTTAAAAATTAAAAAATTGGTTTCAATATCCAAAACTAAAAAAGAAAAAAAAATAGTTTGAAGACTTTTATAAGAAAAAAATAACATAAAGCGACGAAAAGACAAAAAATTTAAAACAGGTTGATTTTTTTTCATAATAAACTCAGATTAAAGTAGTGTAACTTGAGAGAAATAAAAACTAGAATGAGTTTTATGAAGACAAGTATTGATTCTGATTAAGTTATTTACTTGTACTAGTCTTCATTTATATAATTTTCTTAGAAAAATATAGATTAGAGTGTCCATCATATTGAGAAATTGTTGAGTAACTGATACAAAAACGAGAACATAGTCATCCAATGCCATTATCCGTTGTTTATTATTAATTTTTAAAGTTTTAACCAACCTATTAGATGTTAAATTTATATACCCGCTTCTTGGATAATCCAAACTAATTTATATGATTCAGTATACACAAAAGTTTATGGTGATAGATACATGTTTTTATCAATTTATCATCTCACATCATTGTTCCTGTATATACATAGTAACAAAAGAATCAAATCATATGGTAAATTAAAAGTGTCAAACCAAAAAACAACATACCTATTACAAATTGTGTGGGCTATTCTACATGTACATTTCCTGTCTTACTAATCATGCATCCACTCTCTTAATGCGAGAGAATGATTAAATTTAATCACTAGGTCTCGCAACAATAACAAAAAAAAATCATATAACATAAGGAATGTATGATTCATAAAATTTAAGAGGAGAGGGTGTGAGCAATCCCATTGAATATTCCTCAAAAAAGCAAATCATATTTAAATTGGCTACGCGAATATGCCAAAAAAAAAAGGCAGAAACTGAAGAAACTTAAGTTAGCTAAGGAATCAAAATATGAAATTAAATGGACAAAAATCGATTATTTCAAACCCTAAGACTAAACAAATACACATACTTTTTCCAATTTAAATTTAATATTCAGATGCATATTAGGGATCTATGTGATCAACTAAATGTCGAGATGAGAAGCAACCCACTAGCTCACTGTCTCACTCACATAAACATGTGAATCTGGAAACTAATACGATTGGAATTCTTAATAGCATCGTCTATTTGACTATTTCTTCCCACTTCTGCTTTGACTTTCAAAAGATAGACACAAACTCAAACTCAATTTCTAAGTGAACCCTCACTCTCATTCAAATTAAATGGCTAATATGTGTTTGTGTGTGTGTGTAAATAGTTTTTTTTTTTTTTTTATGAGTATTTTATTATTTTTTAATAATACGTTGAGTCTTCTTATTAATACAACTTCTTAACTTTAAGAAACCCACAATCCCAAAAAACATATTCATTAAAAAAACCAACCGTTTTATGTTGATATATAATCATCATGAGCCAAATTTACCATGCGAGTTAATTGTCATAACACAAATATGAGTATTCCTATCTACTATGCACCCGTCAACTCTTTACCTACTAATCTAATTTTCATCAGCTTTCAATATTTAATTTTTGGAATAATTTTTCACTTTTCCTTCCCCAGAAAATCATTGAACCTTTAAAAAATACGTTTTTTTAGGTTTCGAAAAAGGAGATCGTGATTGGTTTGCAAGGAATCTGCTAATGTCAATTCCTCAACTTTTCATTCACTTGTTTGGCTGAAAATATATAAAGGAAAACTAGATACTGGAGTAATTATCTACATGGATGTTATAAAAGCAAGCATGCTGCCACTTTAGAACTATGTTATATAATTCTGTTTGTGTAGACTTGTTGAATCTTTCTTCAACAGTTGATGTTGCTGTTAAAGACAATCATCAACTAAAGAAAATCGGATCGAGTTTAGTATTCTTTCCATATACAAGAAGCGAGATATAGATCTTTGTTTACTACTAGTATTCATATAAAACTGACCTCAACAATTGATGTGTTGAGTAATCATAAAAAAACCATAGAATCAAATTTTCTACACTTATTCTTAATGTAGTTTATTATTTATACAAGAATGATATCTGAAAGGTGGGAAGACGCAAAACCTCAAAAAAACCAGTCGTTGCGAACATTCTGGATCGTGCCATCGAGCCATGTCTGATGCACGTGAACCCAAGTGAGCCCTTCTGTAGGTTTCACGCCCTGCAAACAACAAAAACAAGTCACTTCATATAAAATGATAAAGTATCATGCCTTGGACTTCGGTGCACCCATGCTTCTTAGCTTCGAGATGGTTGGGGAGAAAATTCCTAATCGCATTTGGCAAAGGCTAACATTTCCGCGTACCAAACAAAGAGCACCAGTTAGTGGTAGTTTTAAAAACCCTTACCTTTGAGCTAACCACAACTGACGTCAAGCAACCCTGCTGCTCTTCACCTACATTTTCCACAAGCTCTTAGATCATAAAAGTTTTACGAATTGCTTTTCTCCAGGGTGGGGGTTTGTGGTAACAGTATTGGGTAAAAACTCACCAGTTTGCTCCCACTTCTTGAACTTCAAGAGCCACGTGTCTGAATCAATCTGTGAAGGGAAAACTTGATCAACCCAAACTCGATAATGCTTCTCTTTTTTGTCCCCACAGCAATCTTTCAATTTATCAATGCAGTCATGAAGAGATCGCTCAACACCCGATGGATGAACAAATACACCAGAAGGAGACTGTAAAAGAGAAAGATAACACAGGATTCATGTGTAAAGTTCCAACTTCTGATATAATTGTGTGTGCGCGCATGTATGCAAAAGATGAATAGAAGCAGTTGTGAAGAATGAACATACGCAAACGGACTTCAGATTACTCAAATACACATCAGGATACTCGACCTCTCCACGTCTCCACCTCTCAAAAAACAAGTAAAATTTCACTACTTCATAAGCAGGGTCGAAATGGTCCAGCTTAGCATCTGATAGATCCGTAACATCTCTGGATGATACATTTGGACCGAGCTTAAAATGACCAATAGCTTCTATGATACCGGCTGCACACCTTTCAGTTGCATGAATAATCTTAGGGTTATTTTTGGCATTTTCAGCATGCCACTTCAGCAATTCTTCCTGTGCATTCTTAACCTACATAAAAGAGCCCATTGATGGGTGTCAACACAATCATATTTGTTCATACAATAGACATCTCAAAATGAAGTGAATTGACAACCATGACACCATGAACGTCTGGAATGGTGAAAAGCTCAGCATCATTCCCAGAATCTCCACATGCAAGGGTATTTTGTGGTACTTTCCCCTTCTCCTTTAACTTTTTATGCAGATAAGCAAGAGCTTGCCCTTTCCCAGCGCCTTGGGGCAAGATATCCAAATCCATCCCACCGCTGTAAATTATTTTGACATCTAGCTGACAACCAATAATTCGTTAATCAATGTGAGAACGACACCGAAGAAACTTTGATACGAATTGAAAATTTCAGTTGATAGAATAAAGGATAAAGCAGGGATGAACAAAGGAATTGATTAAGCAAAAATCAGTAACACGATCCAAAAGGATCCGGGGATAATCCCTCTCTCAAAGCTAACTAGCAATGAGCCTAACAAGATCTAACAATGGCTAACTAGCAATGGCTAACTTATTTAGCCATCTTACTACTTTACCCCTTCTAGAATGATCTCTAATATATCACTATATCAGCATTCCTATCAAACTTCCTAAGAAATTAAAGAAACATAAATATATTGCCTACGTAATTAATCACTAAAATATGAGGAAAAGTTGAATGCTCACCCCTCGTTTGGCAAGACGTTCAGAAAGAGTCTTCATTACTTCCTGAGCCTTTTCCTTCTTAACATAGAAGCTAGCTTTGTGTTGACGTTGTTCAGTTTCAGACTGCATTACTCCCAAAAAAAGACACATCAATTTATTCCAAAAGTTTGGAGAATGACAAAGTTATCATTAAATGAAATTCAAATCTTAAGGTTATGAAAATCGAACTTCTCTGGATTCCCATAACGCCCTGGTATTTAATTTAGCTACTATCTCGTTATAACTTGGAAGGAATAAACATTTATCTTGGCAGGAATAAACATTAATCTCATTGTTACTAACCAAGAGTCACACATTGCAATCTATAAATCATACCTGCATAGTGAGTTCAGAAAACTTGCTTGTTTCTTCCGAGACTATCTGTTTATCCCATTTCTGATTTAAAACCTCAAGCCAGCCTTCATCTGGCACCATGTCGTTACCATATGTTATCTCGGTTCCCACAGACATTATGGTTATGTCCGGCGTAAGCATTGGCTTCTCTTTCCTCAGCTGCTTATACAGTGTAGGAGATCTTCCTGTTGAAAAAACTAGCAGTGAATCCTGACGGTATTTAGCCTCCCATAAGGCATTAAACCTTAGTATAGAAAGGTTCTCAGGATCATGATGATCAACCTGCAAATGCGTCTCTTTTAATAAACCAGGCAATACTACAACAGCCTAAAAAATATATAAAAGGTGAGTTGCAACTAGGGGGTGTTTGCTTGTGCATTTTGAATGTGATTATCTGATAGTAAATAACCATCTTAATAAAACAGGACGTAGAGGCAAGTGTTGCGACGTCTTCTATTGTTTGAAGCTTAATGAAAAAATGATCAATTGTTTGGCAATTTCTGAAAAAAAAGACTGATTATCAAACTTATTTTCCATAACAAAACCTTTGATAATGAGTTCTATTGCATTTGGTATGAAACTGCCCATGATAAAAAGCAGAATAAGTTTGTCCAAACACTATTTAGACTGATTATTGTGATTCCAAGTTGCAATAATCAGATAATCAACGCAATCTATCAGATAATCGATTCTGAAATGAACAAGTCTCGGTTTAATCTTAGGAATATATTATATCATATATCTACATGTAAAACTATATCAATGTGAAGGGTAGCATACATTATGAGATGCAATTAATTTGGTTGACTATTATCCAAATACATTGTATGACTGAAGCACCTACCATCGTGTGATCAAGATCTGAAACAATCATGAGACGTGGAGAACTTGCAAGCCGGTCCATGATGTCCTCGTCACTAGACCTTGTGAACAAGCAAGTCACAAATATCATTAAGTTGAATTGTCCACAACTTTTGGCACTATAATAACCTAAATTTGACAATCATAAGCAATGTATTTGCAATTTTCAATGTGTAATATAAGATAGTCACAACTCACAAGTCACAACAAGCAACAGCTTGAAAAAAGGTTTGAAGTTTCAGTTATCAGGATTAGCCTTTGGGCTTTGGCATCAGAAAAACACTGCAGGACTTGTAACTCCACATATCATTTCTGCTAATAGAAATACGTGCAGTCTGCAAATTTGCTTAATATCTCATTGAATAAAAGAGAGAATGAGTTTTAGAACCATAATCCTTGATTTCTATTTGCAAATTCAGCACCAGATATAATACAAAATAAATGTTATGGTTCTCAGTAACAACTGTTTATGCAAATTAAACAAAAATCATACTTTGGACTTGGCGCAAACTGTATTGTTATTGGCATTTTGACAGGAACAGTGAAACGAAATATTAGGTATTGAAAAGAAAATTCAATCACATTGCTAGCACGTAGATTAAACAAAATAACGACGAGCAACATGAAACATGATGATGGAAATAAAACCTAAATTTGTGATTGCATCTATGCATCAAAATAAAACCTATAAAGATGAAGGAGTTACTTAGATCGATCACATAAACAATGATTTGGGGAAACAGGGTTCTAAAGTGATAAGAGAAAAACAGAAGTCGATCGAGGGATGTGAATAATTTAACAAGAATGAATCATGGATGAATGAATAAAAGATAATAAAATGGTTTGAGGCTTACCAGGGAAAAGAAAAGAGAACAGAAGGGGGAGATGGGAGTGATAACAAACGAATGGAAACCTTAGATATGGAAATCGATTGGTAAATTGTGGACCTTTAAATGTTATTTAGAGGAAATTACATAAAAGGTCCCACGGTTTATAAATAGTTATGAATTTGATTCCTCCTGCAAACTAAAACTAAAAACTACGAAACAATAACTAAAAATTAACAAATCCAACCTAGTTGTCTAAATTCGGTATATTAACCGTTGTAAGATATTCCACAAGATCCGATCGAAAGTTATTGTGTGTTTACTGATTACGAATTTTCAAGAATGTGTTTTGACATTTGAAAGTAGCATGTTGCTCGGTTAGAAGCTCATTTTCTTGGAATGAACAAATCGCAAGGCCTTCGTCTTGAATATCATATTGTGTAATATGATACAAACATACAACACGCATTATGTGGATGAAAGGATAGAAATTATTTTATTCTATTTTAATTATCACTAGTTATTAACCTACATATTACGTAGATGTTTTATGAATACATGTTTATTAAAAATCTATACAAACATAAATTACACACAAAATTGTTTATTTTGCTACAAAAAAAATATTATTTTTATTACTAACAATAATTTTTTTTCTATGAATAATACTAACCGTATCATATCTTTTTAAAACTTGTTACTTTTAGATATCTATATAAAAATATAAATTTAACTTATATTTTTACATAAAACACAATTTAGATAATTTATAAAAACATTTTATTACAAATCTTGCTTTATTTTTATTTTTAAATGTATAAATATATCTAGTTAGCTAAAATTAAGAGTTAAATATGAAAGTTATTAAAGTCATTTAAAAATATTATTATTTTTATTTGTAAAAATTAAATTAGGTACTACTTAATTATATTTTTTTATTAATTTTTTAACATAAATAGATAATTAATTAAGGAGAATTATATATGGAAATATTTTAATATAAATAGATAACTAATTAGGAGAATTGTATATGGAAATTGAGTGGGAAAAAGAAATTTTGATTAAGTGAGGAAACGACACGTGTCGTTGAACATTTTTTTTTATTAATATAGATAGATAGATAGATAGAATCTATTTTTAGTTTTAAAAAAGGGTTAACTGTCATTTTTGCAATCCAACTCATAAATTTGTTTCATTTAGCTACTAAATTATTTTTTTTATCGATTTAGCCATTAAACTTTTGTTTATCGTTCTACTTTGGGAAAAAATTATAAAACTAATGGTTAAATTAGTATAAAATATTATAGTTTAGTGGTCAAATATGTACAATTTTCAGTGGCTAAATCGATACAAAAAAAATTTAGTGGCTAAATGTGTAAATAAAAGATACTTTTGTGGTCATATCGTGGTATGAGTATATAAATACTAATTGTTATAGAATGCTTGCATCTCTGCAAATTTGTGTAATCTGTTTATTTTTGCTATATCTAAGGTAATTTGATCCTAATTCACATGTATCTCTAGATTTTGTTAAATTGGGCTTTCAAGATTCAGAATCAGATTTTTATGAAGTTGTATTATCTGTAAATCTTCAAGTCCGTACATAAAAATACTTGTCTTAATGTCTGATTTGCAGATCAACAACATTAGCAATAACAACCATTAATTATTTTTTTGGTTACAAATCCTCATTTTACAGTAGCGACTACATTTCTTCCGTATGTTACAATCTGCTAGCTTGTGATTTCACAACTTCATAGCAGAGGTCCGAGATTCTTCTTCAAGTTACCGTACATGGCTGGCTACTCATCCCTTCCACACTTTTCTTTTGTTTCAGTATCAAGTGAATATATATATATATATATATATATATATATATATATATATATATATATATATATATATATATATATATATATATATATATATATATATATATATATATATATGTATGTACTTATGGCAATTCATCATCATCATCGAACCTTCATTCTGCGCAAAGATAAGTATGCCAAAAGCCGGTAGCCGAAAACCATGGTTGCCAGGGCAGTAGCTTCCTTCAAACCACTGTCTAGTTTTATTCCATCAATCACAGGACTGATGGTTTCATACTGCACTTTGAGAAGAAGTCTGTATGTGTGATAGTTGAACGACAAATACCTTAACCAAGCTATAAATATCGGAACGTTCTGCGAAAGTAGCATTCCACGAAACATCAATTATCATTTGTCAATGAGGCGAACTGAAGTGCTAAAACTCGAGACATTATACTTGTGCTTACCTTTACAAAATAACCACCAGCCAACATAAAAGCCATTACAGTTACAGAAGCCAATGTCGTTGCTCTCTTCAAGTCAGTCAGTGTAGCGCCAATAGCGAGTCCAAGGCCCTGCCATTGTTGTTGTTCCATTAATTTCCTTATATCAGACTCATGTTACCCGTCGTGTATAGGTAGATATTGTTTGCATACCTGAGCTGCGACGATACAGAGAAAGACAATAAGCATCGTTAGGAAAAACGACTCAACGGTTTGTCTCAGGCCTGCCATGAAATAAACAACAAGGAGAAAGAGCATTGGGAGAAACAGATCAAGTGGCAGGTCACTTGTTGTTCTTGCCATAAAATATGCACTTAATCTGTACATATCCGCTGCTCTTTCCTTGTTAAGCATCGCGCGTTCTTGAGGAAATGTGAAAATCGCTGTAAAAACTGGGAAAAATGCCCAAAACACAGCAATGAAGAACAACAATCCTGCCTGCAAATGAGCATGTATGCTTAGGTATAACTACAAACTAAAGATGAAGAGATTTTTTTAATGGATTGGGAAAAGTATCTTACCTGATTATCCAATTCTTTGGGGCTATGAACCCCTGATTGCCACCAGAGAAGTCCCAAGATGACCGCAGTTACAAGAACTTGTGTAATTCTCAACCAGCTAAAATAATCATGTTGTCTTTCTTTTAGTCCTCTCCGAAACAATATCGAGTATTGCTCTCTCCAGCTTGCACCCCATTCACGTTTCAACGACTGAACACTTGACTTAATTTCTTCATCAAGTGGTGCAGGAAACAAGAGCTGCTTCTTTGTTTCTTCAGATACTCTTGTTTCATAGGCCTCCACTAAATACTGTAAGTGAAAACTGAAATCTTTTAAAAAATCTCAAAACATTTGAATATTAGATATGTAATCTGGTCTATTATGACTTACATCATGCACAACTGCTGGTGTAGGCTTCCCATTTTTCGTTTCTCTTTCTGAGCTTCCCAGTTGTACCCGGTCCTCCCATTCTGAAGGAATAGTGACTTCATTCATGTTTCCATTTGCAAGATCTAGCAAGAATTCTGCCGGGTTCATCGCAATCAAGGGAGAACATCCGATCGATGAAAAGTATACCATGGCTTCTGATGCTTTCCCGAAGTAAAGCAAGCTCCCTTTACCAAGCAGGATTAATTTGTCAAACTTGTGGAAAAGTCTGCTTGATGGCTGGTGAATTGTGGTAACCACTGTCTTTTCTGTCTGTAATGAACATATACACAACACCAACCAAGAGATTTTTATTATTCTGGCTATATATGTATATATATATATTACTTACTCGAGTCTTCTACCTCGGCGATATCATGTAACAGTTCGATGATCCTCAGAGCAGTTGTTGAATCCAAGCCAGAGGTCGGTTCATCAAGAAACAAGAGGGAGGGATTGATTATTATTTCATTTCCAATGCAAACACGCTTCCTCTCTCCGCCAGAAACTCCCCGAACAAAGGAGCCGCCTATCATTGTATCTTGGCACCTGATTAAGGTATAAGTTGTTTACTTTGACATACATTTTATTTGTTTTGACAACTGATGGAGTCTGGAAAACTTTACCGCTCTAATCCAAGTTCATGGATGACATCTGCTGCTCGTTTTTGTTTCTCTTGTTTTGTTAATGTTTTTGGCAGTCGTAGAAGAGCTGCATACGTTAATGTTTCCTTCACCGTTAAATGAGGAAACAAGACATCATCTTGAGTAACAAACCCAATCCTGCACAGATATTTGTTATTACCTTAGGCCATAAATTAATCTAAACTAGTTTTCATCAATATTCAAATGCAAAATATGGAAAGATATTAATAAAAAAGACAAACCTGCTTTTTAGGAGCTTCGAGTATGGCTGGTCATTGTAAGTGATTGATCCTCCTGGGGCAGGATCTGTTAGCCTACCTCCGAGCAAACTTAGGAGTGTAGTTTTTCCACTTCCGGAAGGCCCCATTAGCGCCAAAACTTCTCCTGGATTCACTGCACCACTTATTCCATTCAAAATATCCTTCTCAACTGTAGACGCCATTCCTTTGATCACTACCTTGTATGTCACTTCCGTAAACTGCATATTTTAATCATATGAAACGAAAGTATCAATGAATCTACCACCTTTGATTAGTTTTAATCAGTGAACGTAACATCTTAATGTCTGTTTGATAAAACTGAATAAGCACTAGATGTTGGATTGAGCAGGGCAAGTTTTGATGGTTGATATGAGACCATTATTTCTTCATTTTCTGGATTTAATGATACAAGTTTACATTTTGTTTATATTGATTGATTAGAACTAGTCTTGTACATAAATGCCATAGGATATGAGACTCTGTACAAGACTAAACCTGATTGAGTTGCGTTGATCTCATACATTAATCTCCATCCTTGCCTGTCCAAATACAAATAGATAGTAGAGAAAATTAATCTGTTTATACACACGGATTCGACTGCCACTACATCAACTTTCTGAAGCTTTTTGTACCTTTAAATAGATTGGCAACGTGGGTTCCGTTTGAAACTTCTTACGTGTGCCAGCTTCAATGTCTTCGGCTGTAAGAAGCATAATAATGTCATATATGTTCAAACATGTTTTGTACACTAACTGTGTTTCTTTAAGTATATATATTTTTCTGTTCAATAGTCATCCGATAGTATTTCTATCATTTCCTCGTAGTTCTCGAATCGAATTTTCATTTTTCAAGGGTATAACAGAGGTGGGATCCATGAAATAGACACCACAAGACCAAGAACAGGATCAAAAGATCATCAATCCAAAAATGATGATTATGTATGTAGGGGACCAGGAGGAATTGAAGAAACTAAACCCATTTCTTATAGGATTATAAGCCGATAAGAAGTGAACCATATGGCCCACTTTTTAGGTTATGGGGGCCCATTTCTGTTGACACTAAAAGTAAAGTTTGGGCCTGTCCATTACCAACAACTAGCTAGCTGGTTACAGTTGTATAATTGCGACAATCATATTTACTCGATCAATGTTTCGTTTTCTTTCTATCGACATCAATGAGTGAACTTTCACTGATCCGTGGGATGCAATGCATGCACACACACACACGCACACGCACGAGACAAAACTCGCCTTTCGGGGTGACTGTACACTAACTCAAGAATCGATGGCACTCGACCCCGAAACTTTTTCACATCACGGATGAAAAAGGTGACACACCAAAAACCATCTTTGATTTAGCAACTTAATTGTTGGATGTAAATAAACATGAAATTAACTAACTAACTAAAATCATGATAGACAGATTAAAATATAACCCTTCCTATCAATCACATAATTTTAAGTAAAATTACTTTAAACATCATGTTTTATTTATTTATTTATTCAAATTGAATTAAAGTAAGTAGTTGAATTAATTACTGAACCAAAATTATATCAATCAATATTTAGCCACTTTTTCAGCTGCTTCTTGCTATATGTAGATGGATATGGTGTCTTTTTGCCAACGTGCGTTTGATACAGAGAATTAAGGCTAGGGAAACGGAAATAAGTAACATAAGAATTTCTTTTATTTCCGTTTCTCTAGCCTTAATTCTCTGTATCAAACATAGTGTAAAAGTTTGATCATGAGAGTTGGACAATTGCAAAGCCATCAAATTCATTTTTCTAGCAACTTAGATGTCTAGATGGAAATATAAAAAGGAGAAATTGTAAACTACTTACGTATATCATCATCGCTGAAAGGTCTTGAATCGGCAATCTCGTCGGGAGGCATGGTAAATCCAGTGAACGAGAAGGAGAAACCAAGGCTAGCACTCGAAGCTCGACTCAAAGCGGCCCCACTTCCGACGTCATCGAGATCGAATTTCATTTGAGCGCTCCTTGTCTTTCTAATGTGTGTGTTTTTGGCACTACCACCGCTTCGCCCTGGCGATGCGAGCACCATTTGTTTGCTAGACTTTCTTGAATGAGTACCACAGTAGTCTCCCCCTCCGGTACTGGCTTCATTTGACATCTGGGATTTCATCGTAGCCGTTAGAGTCTCCGCAAGCTGGTCTGATTGAGTTCTCCATAACCCGAAATTGGAACTTGGTTTCTCCATGTTTTACCTGTTTTGAATTATAAATCAAGCACGTCGATCAGTTTTTTTTTAACAGCATATGTTAGTGGTTAGTTGTTAGCACATCGATCAGTTGACAACCAAACACGACACTAAATCAAAACACGTACATATGTATATAAATACAAGACTATACTATTCAATTCCCACTTACATTATTACGTAATTAAGGTTATCATCATAAAACTTCCATCACATTAAGTGACATCAAACTACTAAAGATGATCGAATTACGAATCCAAGAATGTCTAACCCTTTTTACTGATCGCTCAAAAATGCTTAAAAATCATTTGTTAGCAAACAAAAGGCATATATGCAGGTATCATATATGAATACTGTTTTCCAACTCGATCATTACTTACCAAAGAGAAAGAAAAAATGAAGTCTTCTTAATTGTAGAGAGAGAGAGAGAGAGAGAGAGAGAGAGAGAGAGAACCAAAGTGAAGTTTGATCGTGGACTTAATTACTTTGCTAAGAAGCACCAACTATCTCCTTTTATATATAAAAGAAAAATACCAATTATGGCAGTAAGTAACCCTTGATGTTGAATTTACGAAAACGCCCTTGACAAGAAAACACAAACGCAATATATATTTCTAAGATTTTGAAAATCACTTATCGATATATAATATCTATATTCCTAATGGCACATTATATTAATTGTATAACATTAACATCAAAACGTAGTTGTGCTCGCCAGCTTTTCCAGTTTCTGATACCGTACACGTGTAGAAGGACAAAATAATCATATCGTTTTGATATTGGTTTATGTTTGACAGGCTTGTTTTAAGTTTGTTGATTGAAATGGCCGGAGGTCGAAGGGTCGGTTTTTCGAACTTTTAGCATTAAATTTGATGGGGTTGGTAGTGAAGCTAGGGTTAATTATAATAGAGATGGAGGGAGGTGCTTAAGCCATGAATCAATAGTGTCCATGAATCAAAATTGTGAGGCCTTCCTTCACAATCAACATACCCCTTTTCTTAGGGTACCAAATATCTTTTGGAATTTTCTTATATCATTACACATACTCTCCCACATCATCATCATCTATCATTTATTTCTATATATTTATTTATTATTTTCTTTCTATTATTTATCTAGTCTTTATATATGTATAATAATTTCAAACACATCGACTTTAGTTGATAATATTATAATTTATATAGAATTTTTAGCTTTAATTTTTTAATTTATATTTTAGTTGATAATATTAATTATAATTTATATGATGCAACGAAATTTTACGTTGATGCAACACCGTTCAATGTTGATTCTGATGATACAACGAATGTTGACGTTGATGCAACAATGTTCATTAATGTTGATTCAGATGACATAACGGATGTTAACAGTGATGTAACAATGTTCAATATTGATCTTGATGATAGAACGTATGATGCAAGAAAATAAATTTTGAAGCATAAGCATTCAAATCGGATGTAGTTTAGGATCACGACTGATACAAAAGCATGATATCATAGTTGAGGATCACGATTGATATAAGAGTATATGTTTGGTACAGAGAATTAAACATGGGGAATTGTAAATAAGAGGAATTCTCATGTTGGGGAAGAGAGACGAGAGAATCTTGGATATTTCAAATTTAAAACAAATAAAAAATAAATAATTCTTATGTTATTTAATTATAAAATTGGCTCTGTAAGTTTGCATCAAATTTAACTACTCTTGTCATGATTTGTGTGTGTATGTGTGCATCTATCATACATTCCAATTATTTGAGAAAATTCTGGGCATGCAAAGCGGAAGATGTGTGTGTGGGAATAGATATGATTAAATACTTCAAATACTCTACATCTTTGTACAATTGTACACGTATGCACGTACAAGTGTGTTTGCAATTAATGTGTTTTCATCATCATTTACTAATCGTATAATTTAGAGTGACATGTTCAAATTCAATCACTTTGGACAGCTCAGTACCACGTTAAATTCGTACATCAAATGAACAAATTTATCATGACATGCCGTATGCGTAAATGTTAACATAAAATGTATAAGTTTATCAAATGTATAAATTTTAGCATCACATGCATAATTTTATACACTAAATGCATAAAATTTAAAGTGGTTCTCATGTTCTCACGAAATTGAGAGATTATATATATGTGTGTGTGTATAAACGGTCAAATGAAAAAAAAAAAAAAAAGTCATTGGAAGCACGGTTTGGGAGACGAAATAAGCGGGGCTGCTAGGAGGGGACAGGGTGTCCGTCAGGATGAGTCCTACGTGGCGGGGCCAATAGCCCAATGGCTCAAGTACACGACATGGCCTTAAGAACCATGTGGTATGACGATGGTTTTGTGGGTAAGGCGTCTTTTTTGGACGATGATTTTCTTAATACATAGTTTTTAAAAGAAATGATTGGAATACTTAATTCATGGGACTAAAATATGCCTAATACTTTCAGTGATTGATATACGTCATATGCAATTTTTTATCATGTGATCTTTTAGTTTTGACATGCATCGTAAACTTATTTTTATGTTGTATTTGTTAGGCATGTCGATTTTTATTTGAAATTAGAATATTTCTCTTATCATATATATTTTCCTGGGAAAAAAATTACATTAAAATGAAGTCAATTACAAATTAGAAAGAAACATTATAAATATACGTACAGAATATTTTAGTTATACGTTTAGGTGCTTAAACTTTAAATGCATAATATTTTAATGGAGTTGCATAAACGCATAACTAAGTTACTTTTATATAGAAAAATATAATTAGGCAATTCTTGTCACTATTTTAAAAATCCAGGTATATGTGTGTATATATATATTTATTTGTACTATTAAAAGAATAACAAAACTGTCACTTGTTATCTTCTTCTTTTATTTGACATTTGACATTTTCTTATTTAATTTACCACTTGTCATTTTTACAAATTGTTATGTCATTTACTATAATTATTAATCAAATCAAATCTAATTCAATCAAATCTATTTTAATCTATTTTAACAATTAACCAACTAAAATTTCATTAAACTAATATTTTAAATTTATTTTTATATATTCATAAATATTTAATATTAATTTTTAATGTAATGTTTATATAAGTTTAAGAAAAAATATTTATTAAACATATCCGTATTAAACACAGGTTTAATTAACTAGTAAATAACTATAATAAAGTGACATACTCTTTAGTGTAGTTACACACTTACACGTGACATACAAGCGTTTTCCATTTTTTTTTCTTTCACCAACCATTTACAAACAAAGAAAAGGTACCCGTTATTTTTATTTTGATTTGGGCAACCCACCACAAATTTTCAAAATTTTCATCTCACTTTTCAACAACAATGAAAACTTGTTTACTTGACAACAATTTCATAAATTTTCATTTCACTTTTTAAAATATCACTTTTCATTTCCCTCTCTTACTTTTCTATTATCTACCCTATTTCTTTATAATATTTTCTTTCTCTCTCTTACTTTTTAATCACATATCCTATTTTTTTTATTTTATAATCACTCATCTTAGTTTTCTAAAAACTAAAACTTCATCATCTAAACAAGTTTTTACTTTTCATAGATATCCTTGTTTTTTTCTAAAAACTATAACTTGAAAATTGAAATTGAAAAATGACTAGTTTTCGTTAACTAAAACGCAAAGGTTTTTGACTTTTTTCTAAGCTGCAGAAAAATATTAAAAAAACCGTATGTCACTTTAAAGTTTGAACTATACTAAATAAAACATGAAAACTCGAACTTAAACATACATACTTGTAATTCTAAACACTATCATCGATTTTACTAGGCATCTTAATATAGAAAACATATATCAGTTTAGAGTTTAAACTAAAAGAAAAGGCCTAATCTTAAACAAATCTTCCAACATTATGACACATACCTATTTATAGATAGTCATAATTTCCGACTGAAACTTATATTGTATATTGGTATCCTTTTAAACTGAACATTAACATTAATTTTTTCAATTATTTCCTGATAGGGTTTATAATTTATTTTAAAAAAAAAAGTCTAATTGTTTTCATCCTATCACATCACATCTCATCCCACCATACCCTACCTTAAGTACATACACCTAATAATGATAACGGGCAAATGATCAAAAATAGTAACATCTTTTGTCATTTTTTTCATTAATAGCAACATTATTTATTTTTTATCATTAATAACAATAACTTTTGTTTTTTTTATCAATATTAGCAACTTTTAACCAAACTAACTGAGATCTCAGTTAAGTTAGCTGACATGGATATTTTTTGATGAGTTGGAGAGCCACGTGTGTAACCAGGTGTATAAGGTTATCCACGTCACCTAATTAATATATCTAGGTTAAAATGAAGGGTACGCTTGCTTCCCCTTTCTTCTTCCTTCCCTTTTCTCTGCAACCCTTCTTGCTTCCCCTTTCTTCTTCCTTCCCTTTTCTCGCAGAGAAATAAAAAGATCAACTGTTACACCAATTTTTTTTGGCTCATCTTTAATATGATTCCATTGCCATTTTCAGAGGTAGCCAACAAAACCCTCCCAAATCCCAATCACTCACTGCACTTCCACAGCAATCTCGGCCTCTTGTCTTAGCTTCGTCTCCTTGTACGGCTCCATCCACCGCCGTTCCCTCACCGCTTCCGGTCTTTCTTCTCAATTCCTCGACGTGGATGCTGAAACAACCATCCCCTTTTGGGGACCTAAACCACCGTCATCATCTTCCGACGATTCTCCATCCTCTAATCCTTACAATCACGGATTTGGTCCTCACGGCGTAACAGTGAAGCTGTCATTATGGTGGTCGGTAAAGAGAAAGACGAAGGAAAAGAAACTTGAGGAGGATGAGACGTGCAAACAGTGGTCATAGAAGGGAAGATACCGGCGGCGAGGAGCCGAGGACAATTTTGAATCCTGATTGAGCGAGGTTTAGGGTTAATGTCGTCGTGGAATCGATCGTTGGATCTCGACGGCAAGCATTTTTTACCGGCAACGCAGGATCGCCGATCGATTTCTTCTCAGCTCCATGTTAAAAAAGCGAAATATAAGAATATAGTCGTAGGATTCATGTACGATGAAATTCAAGCTTCAAATCTTAAAAGAAAGAAAACTGAAAATGTGAAAAATAAGATGAAAATGGATTCTGACATATTGGGTTTGAGTATGCATAGCGATTTTGTCTTTTTGTTTCATGGTTTTGGAACTGGTGGTCTTTATTTCTCTGCAGAGAAAAGGGAAGGTCAAAGAAGGGTTGCAGAGAAATGGAAGGAAGAAGACACGTGGCTCTCCACCTCAGCAAAAAATATCCATGTCAGCTCACTTAACTGGGATCTCAGTTAGTTAGGTTAAAAGTTGCTAATGTTGATAAAAAAAACAAAAGTTATTGTTATTAATGATAAAAAAAATAAATAATGTTGCTATTAATGAAAAAATTGAGAAAAGATGTTACTATTTTTGATCATTTACTACCTACCTACATTGATTCATTGTATCATACTCTACCTTACTTACTCACCTCATTCCTGCCTACCATACCTATCCATCCCAACATAACTAGACATCGTATTTTACTCTCACCCAAAATACCTTACCTAAATCTACAAATACATACCCACCCCATACTACCCCTTCTCACCCATTCCACTCTTACCAACCATACATATCTACCTACCTTACCCACACGGCCCCACCCATCCCACACCAAATACACATCGTATCATACTCTCATGACCTCATCCATCCTACCTTACTCACATCTACTAAGAGGGTGTTTGGTTTTACGTTATAAACCAGATTATCAGCTTATTACGTTACAATAACGCAAATAATTAGTTTAAAGTGTTTGGATTGCATACGTTAATAAGTGATTATTTGTGTTTAGCGTTAATCTTACCACACTTTTTCATAAGCTAAAAATTGTAGCTTATTTGCTTCATAAGTGATTATTTGGTCATTTTACAAGTAAAAACGTAAATCCAAACACTTTAAAAAACTGATTATTTGATAATTATGATAGCAAAAGCAGAAGCTAAACCAAACACTACATTTCCTACAGCACTTTTTGTTACAGCTATTATCTGATTATTAGTTTCTAAAACGCTACAGCACTTTTTCAAACGCAAATCCAAACACCCTCTAAGACACACTCATCACACGTTACTCCTTCACATCTCATTCCATCCCAGCACACCCTACAAACCCCACCCATCCACCCACCCATATCTACCACCCTATCCCTACTTATCTACATCTTGCCCACCTTTTAACCTACAATGTCTTGCAATTTTGTACACCTACATGATTTACCGATATCATTTGACACGTTTGTAAATAAAACAAGATTTTACAAATGACTGAATTTAAAGTCCTGCAAACCAAACACATGACATGATTCAAATCATGTCATTTTCAAATTCTTTCATATTTAAATCCTAATATATCAAAATCATGTAAATCAAACGCTACCTAAGACATTTGGTATAGTGGAATAGAATAAAATTTATAAGCTTTTTCAATTGATATTAGTTACGATAAATAAAGCTCTACATAAAAAATGAAGAAATTCGTTAAATATTCAATTTCTTTCCATTGTTTTTGATTCTCTGCATGTTGAAAAGAAAATGTGAGAGATGAATTTTATATTAAACTCTCTACACTATCTCATTAAGAATCAATATTTTCATTACATAACAAAAATACATGTAAATCTCATATAATTTCATTCCATTCACAGGTTTAACACTGACTAAGGTCAACACGGTCAACCGTCGTTAATCATAGATTTTTTAACGATCAAACAATGTTATTAACTCGTAAAGTTTTTAATCGTAATACTATATAATTATAAGTTTTTTGTTGTTAATTTAGCATTTTTATTTTGATACACATATATATTTATAGGGTCCATTTTAAGTTTTTACCAGAGTCCCGAAAATAATTGAACTAGCCATGTTTAATCATACAAACATAACCTAAGGGCATATGGAGTGGTGATATCTTGGTGAAGTTCTAATCTCTATTTTTTTTTATAGATTTTATAGTTGTGTTTTGACTTGTATATATTGATAGAATGAGAAAATAGAGAAAATTTGATATGGAGATGGCATGAATGGTGGGACGAGTGATACAAATTGGGTGACCACTCTTATGAATACCAGTTACCATAAATGTTGACTATGACGAATTGGCATTTAATTTTTTAGGATTATAAAATTATGATATTTTGCTTGATGGAAATATATTGGGTTTTTGTTTTCTGATTTCCTTATTTATCTTTTTCTTTGAAGAATATGTGGTCCTGAACATATTTTAACTTCGGTAGACACCGATTATTTCTTGTTTTATTCTAGGATTTGAGAGGCGACTTCACTAGCGGTGACGGTGAAAGACGATAGCTTTTGGATGGTAGTGGATATTTATAGATGGTTCAATGAAAAATCGCAATGTATTGAAGAACATCGAATAACCTCCATGCGCCACCACAAATGCATCACAATTGATGCATCATTATTTCCACGTGATGCATCAAATTTCCGAATGATATATCAACTTCCACGTGATGCGTTACGATTTTCTAGCAATGAATTGTGGTTTTTCAAGGTTCTTCGATGTATGAAGATTCTCCATTGAACCCATCAATATATATATATATATATATATATATATATATATATATATATATATATATATATATATATATATATATATAGGTTCAAGTGAGTACCACCTCTAATGCAGCGCACCAGAAGGTACCACTCTTAAAATTATTTTTTTTGAATTTTTTTTCATGAACATGTTCTAATTAACATTACACAGATGATATATGAATTTCACGTAAATCCGAACACTCTAAGTGCATGAAATCACGCATCAAATAAATGTGCGTTCACATGTCTTCAAAACTATGTAAGTATGTGTTCACATCATTTTTTAGGAATTAGGAGATGTGAATGTATGTGAAATTTACATATGATCTTCATAATGTTAATTAGAACATGTTTATGAAAAAAAATTTAAAACCCTTTTTTATAGCTGGTACCTTCTGGTGCGCTGCGTAGCAGTGGTACTCTCTCGAACCATATTATATATATATATATATATATATATATATATATATATATATATATATATATATATATATATATATATTGGGTTCGAGTGAGTACCATTAGTTTTGCGGTGTACCAGAGGTACCTCGTTTAAAACCATTTTTTTGAAAAAAAATTTCATAATCATGTTTAAATTAATAATACAATACTACTTGTAAAAAATCACCCATAAACACACACTATAACAAGGTGAAACATGCATGTTCACATGAACTGCACAGTTATGAACGTATGTTCACATAAATTTTTCATGTTCACATCACTTTTAAGTTGTTGAAATACACGTTTATATATTAAAGATTCTTGATTTTTCAAATTTTTTTCTTGTTTATGTATTAAAGAAAGTTGATATATGTGCATTATTTTTGTGTTCAACTTTTGTTCATATATATATATATATATAATACATATTTGACATACAAAGGAAACAAACTTATTAATTCAGTAATCAGCATCAGTGACTTATCAGTTAACACTGCAATCAGGTTTTATTCACTTATCACTTAAGCAAAAAAAAAAAAAAAAAAAAAAAAAAAAAAAAAAAAAAAAACATCACCTTAATATAAATTATCTTTAATTGTCTTATAATGCATTAGACCATTATTGGTCAAAACATATATCAAGTCACTTGCAAATCAATAATCACATTTATTGGCATATGTGGTGCATTTTTGGGAATAGGATATTACATTGGATTTTCATTGAGGTAGAAAATTATCATCATCAGGCCGCCCTGAGGGTGTGCAGTAAGTGCGATCGCTCAGGGCCCCAAGCTTAATAGGGCCTCATCGGGAAAGTGACCGGTGATCGAAAAAATTGATGAAAAGCTAAAGTCTGCTTAAGTTTAAATATTGTGTCTCACGTCATTAACAAAAAAAATATGTGAGTGTGAGGTTGTATGATTAGTAAAAAATAAGCGTATAGTTATGCCTTTCAGATAAGTATAGTTTTTAAATTAATTATTTTGTTCAATTTTTATGAACATGTCTTAATATCATTGTTTTAAATGTTTTTTTTATGTATATAGCAATTGCTAGACTACCAATAACTAATTATTTTTATATAAATTTAAAATTTTTCACATTTAAATAGCCTACTACATAATTATCGTACAGGACCACCAAAATTCACGGTACGGCCCTGATCATCATATATCAATAGTCACTATATATATCATAGTTATCGAGTTAATGTATGACAACATTTATTTTGCATGTTCATTATGAAAAAAAGGTATATATCAATTGTATTTTATTATCATATGTCAAATATTTTTGTCACTATCAATAGAATGGAAGTAATGTTGGATGTTAAGTCAAATTAAGCAAACTACAAAAGTTATATAAGGGACTAAAAAACAAACACAACATTATATAAAGTGTTTCTCAACCATATAACCTTAAATGCAATGGAATGAAATAGAATTTATGTTACAAATGCAAGATTGAATACTCTTATTAAAGAAAATAAATACAATCAAATGTGACGTATTAATTGCTATAAAAAATAAGGTGAGAAGGACTAAAGACTTTAAGTGGGTGTTTAATATCGTGGAATGGAATGGACTGAAATAAAATAGTCTAGTTATTGTAACCAATGATGTATAGTTAATTACACATAACGTTGAAAATCAAGAAAATACTAAAAGATTTCATTATCTTTCCATCTTTTTTATTTTTCCATTTTGATAAGTAAAGAAGAGAAATGAATTTGATACCAAACTTGAGTTTCAACCCCGTCACATTGGGAATAATGCTCTTGTAAATGTAATAAAAAAACTTATAATCCCATGTGATTTTATTCATTTTATCATACCAAACACTCAAAATATCCTTTATGTTGATGCAAAACATTCAATCCTGATGCAAATTTTGAACTTATAATAATGTTTCCAAACTACAACTTCCATATTGCCACAATGCCAAGGGTTGTTCAAAATATTCCGAAACCGAAAAATCGTTCCAATTTTAAGGTTAACCGATTCGAACTTTCTATTATTTTCGGTTTGGTTAACCGAACCGGAAAAAACATTCGGTTTCGGTTTAGGTTCACGATTTTGGTGAGGATGGTTAACCGAAAAACCAAAATTTTTTAAATTTATATAGTTTAACGTATAGGCCTACAAATATTAACATTTATCTCAACAATAATATGAAATTTTAACTCAATTATTAGTCCACATTATTTTTTATATCCAAAAACAACAAAAAAACAACATTAGAATAATTAATTTAGAAAAATTTATAAATTTTCTTTTTTGTTTCATTATAATAGAATTGTTTTGTAGTCTTATTTCTCGCTTCTATTATCTTGGACTTTTGAAGCTTTTAAAAATTAATTGTTCGAGTTTTCTAATTTAAAAAATAATTTATTAGATAAAAATGGTTAATTGGTTAACCGAATAACCGAACCAAAAAAACCCGATTAACCGTGTTTTTTCGGTTTAGGTTTACGAAATCCTCAAACCGATATCTTCAGTTAACCATCCGAAATGCAATTTCGGTTTTGGTTAACAATCCATGTGCAAATTGAGGCTTCGATTAATGTTAAATTGAAGGACTGAAAGTATAAATAGAGAAGAATTAGGGAGCATTTAGAAAGTTGATTGAAAGAATAAAATAAAAATAAATTGGAAAAGAAAAGGGAGGTGGTGAGTTGTCAGAAATAGAGAGGAAGTGGGGTAAAATGGAAACAATGTGTCCCAATGGAGACAAAGTGGCCCAAAACGGACAAATTGTTGGGTGTACTTTCCTAATTAATCTAACCTTATCGCCTTTTGTTTTTGTAAATCAAAAGTCAATTATTTTTCATCTTTGCTTCTTTACACACAAAAACATTATAATATTTTTTTTTTGTTTTAAAACATATAAAATTGTTAAATATGCGAGTTTTGTTTTTTTATAACCAAAACATAGTTTTACAAAATATTAAGTTTAACATATTTCATATGATTTCTATTATGTCTTTAATTATCAAATTATGTTATATAAAAAATTGACTTTTTAAAGTTACTTAATAATAACTAAAGAGAAAACCGTCATTATTGACTAAAAGTTATAATTACTATCTTTTCCCAAAAATATATGTTTATAAACAAAAGGTAAAATTTTATTGTCTCGTATATATATAGGTTGGATGAAAAGGGGGCGGTGCCGGCCGGTTGAAGGTAGAGGGGCACGTGACAAGGACACTAGATAATGGGGACGGGAGTACAACGATATGATTTTTCTCAATACACGTGTACGGCTCACAGTGGGTTGCGCTGTAAACAACTCACCGTATGGACACATTTTCCTCGACACGTGTACGGCTGTGGGATCGCCTGCTGGAATAGTCCTTGCAATCTTGGAACTCCTACTCCCAGCCTTTCCAACCGTCGATTCGAAATTCTATTATCACAATTTTGTATCGATTAAAATGTATAAATATCAGAAAATCAAAAAATTAATTCATGTCTGTTTACAAAACTAATTTTTGTTGAAAAAAAATATTATTATATTTTTTTATTATGAATACTTAGGGTGTTTTAATTTTATTTTATAAACATTTTAAGTAAATAAATTTTATTAAAAATTAATAAACTAATTCAATAAGAAAGGAAATTTTTTGGTGCCACATCTAACATCGTGTTTTCCATTATATAAGTATTAGGTTAATATCCATGAGTTTATTTATAAATTTTTTGACTTCAAAAGTATTTACAAAATAAATATTTATATGGATGTATAAAACGATCATAGAAATTAGAGTTTACTAAATTATAATCAATTAAAGAGAAAATTATAAAAAAGGTAATATAAATTATGAAATTTAACAATAAAGGTATTGTAAAAAATTTTAAGCCGAAAAAAATAACGAAAAATTTTATTTTGTCTGAAAATGATATGAAATTCAAGTTTTAAACCAATAAAGATAATCAAAAGTTTTTCTTTTACATAAAAAAGTGATTGTGAAATTAAATATTTTACTTTATTAATTGGTCATCAATACCTTCTTTTGACAAATTGAATTTTATCTTACATTTTTTGACTTATAAAATTTAATATTACATTTATTGACAAGTTTTGTATTTTATGTTAACTTTTTATGTAATTTGCTCTTAATTAAATATTAAATTAATTGTATTAGATTCGAATAAATTTAATTTTGTTTCAATTCATTTTTAAATTGGACTATAATAAAATGAGATGACGTTTAAAATATATATATATATATATATAACATGTGGTAATATACATGTGAGGCTGACATGTTTATTCATTTATTACTGTTGCCTTGAATGTACCAATTGGTACTTCAGTTACCCAAAATATGTATGGTACATTAATTTCACCAATTCAAAGGGTTGATTCAGATTAATGGACAAAATGTAGTGTAGTTGCTTTCTTTTTTCTACTCTTCGTTTTTTCAATTTTTGTAACCAAATAACAATCATTATTTCAATGAGCGGAAATCAATTGGACGACTTTCTTCAATCAAGAAATCAACAAATATAGAAGATACTTTATCTATGATACCACGAATTCGAAATCAGATCACGGCTTGGATTCCATTATTAGAGATAACTCAATGTATTCGTAAAGAATTCAAAATTTATCAACTATTATTTAGTTTTTTATCTTACTAGCTATAAAGATTTGTAACTGTTATTCACTTATACCTTTTTTTTTTTTTTTTTAATTTAGATCATTTTTCCTAACTTTTATTAATTTGTTTGTGCTCTTTTTCCTAATTATAAGTTGAGTTCACAAAATTTAAACAAAAAATGAATTATGAACTTGTTTGAATGTGTTTCAATATTCATAAATTTATATTCTTTAAAATAATTATAAGTTAAAAATAAATAGTGTTTTAATTTGATATGTCGTTTTTATTTATAAAATGGTTCATATTGAAAAAACCCTACGAACTTTTCTTAATATATCGATTAAGTCACTGCATTTTTTTTCGAGTGTTTAAGTATCTAGACAATTTTTATCTTATTCAAAACTATATATTTGACTTGTTTAACATGTTACTAACCGGTAAACGGTACAATGACGTAAACAAGAAAAAAAAAAGTCCAGTTGCTTAATCGTGAAAATTGAAAAAAAGAAAGTTGGTATAATAAACCATTCGAGAAACTAATTGTTTTGTCTATTAAGCAGGTAGCATGTTAAAATATATAGTTTTAAATAAGACAAACTTTGTTTAGGGACTTAAGTACTCGGAAAAAAATTTTAGTGACTTAATCGATAATTGTTTGAAAGTTCGTGAGGTTTTTTCAATATTAACCCTTTATAAAAAGTTAAAAGTTGTTGTTATTATCGGCAAAATGATAAAACGTTGTTGTTATTATTGGTAAAAATATAAAAGTTGCTATTAATTGATAGTAACATGCTATAGCTGGTCTTCAAGTCAAAAATTGTTATAATCGGTAAAAAAAAAATACAAAAAATTGTTGCTATTAATAATTAAAAAATATATATAATATAGCTATAAACGGTAAAACTACAAAAAGTTGTTGATATTTTTGACATATATTAATTAACTTAAATCTAAGAAACTATAATTTCTTATAATTATTTTGAAGATCTTAATAATAATTTATTTTTAAAATTTCTGTATAAAAATCAACTCATATAGGGTGCGTTTGACACTAAGCTTTTTGAAAATTTTAGAAGTTTCAACTTTTAATTTTTGGAACTCAAGTTCAAAAGTTTCGTTTGGTTGATAGTAGCTTAAGCTTTTGATTTAGATTTGAAAGATCTCCACAAGAAGCTACTTCAAGTGGCTTTCAAAACGAGCTTGAGTTTTTGGTCAAACAAAATTACATTTTTAGCCTCCAAATAATTGTAAACTACAACTTTTAATTAGCATCAATGTATTTTTATGTCATTTTATACAAAAAGCTACATCTATAGCTAAGTTTACCAAATATATTTATAAAGACAAAAAAAATCCAGCTCTTTAAAAACCTACAGCTCTCAAAAGCTTTAATTACTAAATGAGCCAACTAGTTGTATCAAACATATCCATAAATCCATAATAAATGGATATCTAACATAACATGGTTGATGAAAGATATAAAGTTACAAACCGATGACCTAGAATAAAATCGAGGGGTGTTATCAATATCTTTAACCCAATAGGAAATCATCATATTATTATACAAGTCATTGTGTTTAGTTTGAGTACTCATGAGTAATGTACATCGACATCAAATGTTGCTTACCAAATGTCAAATCCACGTCATTCAGTAGCAAATTTGGGTATGGCCATTGGCCAATATAACTTGATTAGTTATAAATGGTGAGAGTTTCTGTGTTTTAGGTTCAGATGCACATTTAACAACACACATACAATACTGAATAATTGGATGTTATAATTTATAAAGCTTAGACCAATAGGGTTTAGCTCATTTGGTAAGTGGGTGGACATGTAAATGAGAGATCACGGGTTTGATTCCCGTTGGAGGCAAGTTGAAATTTAGATGGAGAAAGTAAGTTTTGAGGTATAAAATTAATTTAGGAGTTAGTTGGATAGTTTTCCATTAAAAAAAATTAAACTCACTTAGATATTTTTAATTTGTATTTTCTAAGCAGGTAAAAAAGTTCGAGTTGGATTTTGAAACCGAAAAAAAAAAAAAAAAAACAGAAATGGGTCCCAAACTTTGAAAGGATAATGGACAAGTCAATCATAGGTATGAAATAATTTAGAAGATATATATATTATATTTATTTGTTTAAAATGGGGGTGGAGAGATGAAAGAAAATGATGGATGAATAAAAAAGGTGGATTTTGTTTAAAAGGCATGAAGAAGAGTGAGGGTGGTAGGTAAGGTGTCATGTGTTTAACAAATAACAACGTGGATCAACGACAAGTGTCCTCATCCAAGTTAACAAATATCCAATAATTTTTTAATCTGATATTTTTGAGCCAATAATTTATTTATTGGCTTGTCTTTCAAACATTATGCCATTATGGGAAAGTTTGGTTCATGTCTGTCAAGCCACCCAACATCATACATAATTTCAGAGCATGTTTTTATCAATATATATATTTGTTAAGGCCAAGTTCAAAAAATGTTTATTGTTTTTTGGTTAACCATAGTGAAGCTACAAATTAAATTAGTAAATGAAGTGTACGAAATTTATATTTTGATTGTATATTTCATTGTGGAAGACTAAGAAATTGTTCAATTTATGATTTTATATTGATTTTTTTCACATTTTATTAGATATATAAATTAAAAATAAGTTCATTGGGACAACAACAACTCCAACTAACAATCTTTTCGTCATTTGTTCACTAACTATAAGAATTATTCAGTTTGTTGATAAAATCTTAAGAAGTCATTTTACCTTTGAATAATTTTAATAAAGAATAAACCAATAATCCTTAACTTAATAAATGCAAAAAAATTTAAGATAATATTAGTTGAGTCACCTAAACAACACGCGACACAACAAAACTTAGAAGGAGCCAACCAACAAATTAAAATCATCCCAACAAAGAAGGACAACGATCATCAACAAACATAACTCGCTAACTAGACCTGCCAAAAGAGAGTGAAATAAAATAACAAGACTAAAACAAACAACACCTTACTCCTTACTCGACAGGCATTTCATGCGGATACAAAATCCAATCCTTCCTTCTTAACTTGGCTTCGTTTCTCTTATTCTCAATCCACGGAAGAGAGTTTTTGAATTGAAAGAAAAGGATCGTTGGTCATATGCTCCAACGAATTTCAGAGGAAACAAACAAATTTGAATCCTTCGTTTCAATGTAGTTTAAAAAGCGTTCGATGTTTTCTTTTTATTTTAAAATTAAATTGTAATTTTATATAGGACAATGATATGAAAATGCAATGTCTTTTGAGTCAAAGTTCGTTTCAGAGATCATATCCTCAAATATTACATATAAGGGATCGTAAATTGAAAATACATATTTTAGTGATTCAAATATATAAAAAAGCCGGTTAAATTTGATGTGAAATTGGTAAATAGTGTTAATAAAGATAAAAGTACCATTTTATTTAATTGGTTTTTGTCATTGTGCATTTTTTGACAGTATATTTTGTTTATTATATTACAGGTATAACCACTTAAAAATGATGTAATGATTTTAAGGTTTTTAAAATGATTCATCGTAGTAATTAAAGAATCTTGAATCATTCATCATGATAATTAAAAGTTCTATGTAAACTATTTTGATAAATAATATCATTTGTACTTTTTTATTAGTTTAATATATTTTTTTTATTGAGTTCAGAAATATTATTGAAGAATTCGAGTAAATAATTGAATATATATATATATATATATATATATAGGATTGGGTTCTTTTAAGAACCTTAAATAATGTGGGAACATAAGAACCAATTTCAGCCCTTGGATAAATAGGATCAAGGGTGGATAATCAATGGCATTGTTGTAAATATTTTCAAGTATGGTTGGGTCCACTAAGGGCAAATCAGTCATTTTTCCTCCTTCATTTAATGCAACTTTTCAGAAAAGTTTCCAACTTTCTGCCTTTTAATTAAACTATGCAATTATCAATGAGTTTCCATTAATTTTTTCTTTTTCTTCCATTTTTTCCGGCAAGAAGAAGCTCAGTTCCGTCGCCGGAAATCCATTCCGTTTTTTTTTATTTCACCTGAATCCATGGAGTCGACCGACACATTTCAACAGACCCCGTGTAATATTTTTCCAAATGATTTTGCAGCCGATGAGGAGGTCGACGATTGTTTTTCTCCTAATCCAGGTCATGTTTATATTTGATTCGAGTATTCGTTGTTTTATTTAACGTTTCTTCTACGTAGAATATGTTGCATTCTACGTAGAATATGTTGCATTCTACGTAGAATATCTTGCATTCTACGTAGAATATCTTGCATTCTACGTAGAATATGTTGTATTCTACGAAGAATATGTTGCATTCTATGTTGTCTGTAAATCTATATATATTTTTGTATTCTATGTTGTCTGAATAGAACTTCTATAAACATTTATAGATTTTGAATTTTTTAATCTGTATTCTACTCATATTTTATGTTATATTATGATGTTCATATTTTCTAGTCTATTTTATATTTTGAAATCGCAGAATCGGGTAAATATGAAACGCTCAAGACCTTGCTAAACGACGATGGCTCTGAGCAAGACAATAGGAAAGGCACGACAAAAAGATATATTGTTCGTAGATTATTTTGTATTCTTCGTAGTTTTTTTTATAGATTGTCTGTAAATCTATATAGATTTTTGTATTCTATGTTGTTTGAATATATCTTCAATAAACATTTATAGATTTTGGATTCTTTAATTTGTATTCTTCTCAGATTTTATGTTATCTTATGATGTTCATATTTTCTATGTCAGTGTAAATCTATATATATTTTCTCACATTTATAGTTTTTTACAGATTGTTTGCAAATTTATTTAACGTTTCTTCTACGTAGAATATGTTGCATTCTACGTAGAATATCTTGCATTCTACGTAGAATTGTTTGCAAATTTATATAGATCTTAGGTAAGTGTCATATATTCTATATAGAAGACCATAATTCTACGCAGAATGTTCACATATTTTTCATAGAATACCACTAATCTACGTAGATTGTTCACATATTCTACGTAGATAGTTCACATATTCTACATAGAATATTGCTATTCTATGTAACTAGAAATGTTATACATTTTTTTTGCATCATAGTTTTGAATCCATTGTTTTAATGCAGGTTGTAAAAGATTCTACCATGGACACCATTGATTGTGATTGTCGAATGTTCGATTGGATTGTGTTGCTTTGTATCCTCGTCATAGAATGTTGTATATTCACCATAGAATTATTATGTATACACCTTAGAATATATTTTAATCTACATATAATGTTGTATATTATCCATAGAATAAAGTGTATAATATCTAAACTCTGGTGAATTTTTTTTTGGGAGAAAAAATAATGAAGAGAAAAAATCAAGGAGAGAAATAATTGTTTGGAAACGCGTGCAGTTACTTTTTCAAGGAGGGAAATGATTGTCTTTGGAAGCGTGTGCGTTTGGTTCTATGCAATCAAGGATTTTTCAATTTTGTTATCCCCATTCTACCCTTCCCTGCCCCTTTTTCCAACAAAAAAAACCCTTGAAGCCTTCTTAATTTCAAAAATGTCATCTCATTTCTAAGCCCTTGATCCTATAAAATCAATGGATGAGATTAGTTCTTAGGTTCCCACATTTTTTATGGTTCTTAAAAGAACCCTCCCCTATATATATATATATATATATATATATATATAGTTATATACTTTAGAAAGACATTATAAAATATATAAATTTGAATCGAATTATGGCTTTTGAATGAATATCGTAATTTCAGTCGTCTCTTCGCAACGTATAGACATGAATCGGCATAATTTTGAAATTTATAAATTAAAACCAAAATAGTACAAATAATAAGGAAACTTAGAAACAAAATGTGTAAATAAATAAAGAGAATTTGAAAAGCAGCTCAACCCAAATAAAATTCTAGCCCGAAATTTTATATATATATATATATATATATATATATATATATATATATATATATATAGAGGGAGGTTCAATTGAGAACTTTTATGCATCGAGGTACAAAAGAACCTATATCATCCATTAGATCAAAAAATTGTATGTATTAGATTGATGGTTCTATGGGGCACCATATGCATCGGGAACCAAATGGGAACCAAAAATGCATTACTTGTTTACAAAGGGTGTATTAAGGGCATTTTGGGAATGCTTAATAATATATTGTTAAATTATAAGATTTAATTTAAAAATGCATTGCACGTTTAAATTTCAGAGATGCATCACGAAATTAACACGTTTAAATGTCGAAATACATCACGATTTTGGAGATGCATAATTATGGAACAAAGACGAGGATGAATACGGTCGAAATGCATCATCTTTGAAATTGAATTGGATGAAGATGCATCGTGTTTGAAGACGAATCCAGTAAATTGGATGAAGATGCATCATGTTTGTTTAGATTCGGATAGAATATTTTCTGAATTCAAGCATCTTCCGATTTTGCCCTTCCGCGCACGAGAAGTTATGCACCCGTGCACCCATTTTCAAGTTAATTACCCTTTAATTTGCCACTACAATCTGAACCATTGAAATTCAAGATCTAACGGTGCATACATGTTCCCAAAGTGCACAATGCATACAGGTGCCCCGTAGAACTTGACCCTATATATATATATATATATATATATATAGGATTGGGTTCACATGAGAACCCCTCATTACCGTGAGAACCACTCTAAAAATTGTGCATCCACTGTATAAAATTGTGCATTTGATACTAAAATTAAATGTTTTCGATATATTTATGCATTTTATGTAAAAATTTACGCATCTCATGCTATAATTTATTCATTTTATGTACAAATTGTGCATTTAAAAAAATTTGTGCATTTGATGTTCAAATGTGCATTTAGTTTATAATTTAATGAATGTAAATTTTGAATGTAATTTTAGTGTTAAATTATGATATTTATTGATATTTAAGACTAATAATGATTTTAAGTAAAACTTTTAATTTTAAAATTTGTGCATTTGATATACAAATTTGTGCATTTTGGAGTGGTTCTCACGTTCTCACGGTAACAAGGGTTCTTACCGGAACCCAACCCTATATATATATATATATATATATACAAAAATTTATTTGGTAATGTAGTGATTGTAGTCAGTCAGTCATGTGTGATTTCTCGAGTAGCTCTCCACAGAAAGAAAAAAGAAAAAAACATTCAGCATATTTTTTGTTTCTACATAAAATATAAACGGCTAATTCAATTGTATGTTTATATAAAACAAAATAAATTTTGATAGGAACCACATTTTATCAAGAAAATAAAGCATGCAATTAGGTTTCTATATGTTATGATACATACAATACAATAAATGTATTTAACCCATCAAATATATTTATTTGTCATGCACACACACGAGGAGTTGGTTGTTTACTTCTTAATGGAATCATTAAGAAGTCATTTAAAGGTAAAATGACCTCTTTTAATGATTTCATTAAGATGTAAACAACCAATATCTCACACGCACTCCATCCTAATGTTCGAAAGCTGAATGAATCATCACCAACCGACCATGGCAGCAATTGAAAAGAAAATTAGTTATCAGTTAAACGGCTTCTGCTTGATTGATTCCCTCCCATGTTATTGAAATTATGGTCAAATCCAGTCCACACTAATTATGATCAAAACTTAATTAAACAACCAGTTACTTCTTCAACTCTATCCAGGAAAGATGGCATGGCATGTATATCATGTGAATCACTTTTCACGTGACCAAAACAATGCACCACTTTAATACAATTGCACATCAACTGGAACCAAGACAAGTGTGTGTTACCATATGCACAAACAATACCTTCTCTTCTGATAAACGCAAAGCAAACACCATTGGTTTGGTTGGCATCAACTGAAGTCATTTGTCATTGTCACATTACCTACAAATTAAGACATCTTTCTTTTCTTATCTATCTATACCTACCAACAATATGGCTACTTGATAGCCTTATTTCTTTACAAATACCAACTTTGCTAAAACAGCCATAGCTGGAATGCTGGATGGGTTCTAATTCCCCCATTCTGGTTAAAATACCTATGCTATTTTATTGGTTCATGGTCTCATCGACTTGGTAGATTGAATTTTTACACAGATCAACACCCACTCTGGATCTACATTGAAAAACATGGGTCGGGGAGAGATAGAGACACCCGAAACAGATTGAAAACTTAACTGCATTTTCGCCAAACTGAAACTTGAGTTTTGCCATAAAAGAGCAACTATGAGGAATTATGAACGATTTTGAGATCCAAAAATGAAAGAATTGACCTAACAACTTATCACAACAGTGGACGCTGATGTATCTTTACAAGGATGACAACTCACTATTAGTTCGAAAATTTAAATAAGTTCAAAAAATCAACTAGAGAGGAAAAACTATGAATTATCAAGAATTACTGTTCTACCTTAACCGGATGCTTCTGGTGTGCTTCCCAAAGTCACCCTCTTTCATCATTGCCACAAATTCACTGTAATCTATCCTCCCATCCTGATACCACAGAAACAATATAAAGCTTGTAAAAGAAATGGACTTGCCAAATTCGGTAATGATGAAAAGGGGTCAAATTGTTTTCATGATATTAAAGAGAGGAGATACGTACATTATCCTTGTCAATGTCGCGCATAACTTCATCAAGGTGTATATCACCCAAACCAAATTTCTCACAAGCCTGTTGGAGCTCATCTGCTGTGATGTATCCACTACCATCTTTGTCAAAGTATGAGAAAGCAGCATACATATGATCCTCCTTATGGATTTTATTTATGTGGAGCATTGCAGCAACAAACTCCCCATAATCTATGGTACCACTGTTGTCAATGTCTGCCTGAAATGTTATCGAAATGAATGTATGATCAAATAGATACAATGATAAAATGGATGTAACAGATAACAGAAATTCCATGTCAGGCCTTGTTTGTTTTGACATTTACAGTTCTTAATCTTAAAATTCATATCTTAAATAATTTTAGAGTTTAGACTGTTTGCTACATTTCAGAATTAAGTGGATTTCAAATCTTTAACTAAAAATAGACTGTTGCATTTAAGACTTAAGAGATTAAACCTCTTAAATTAGGTTTGAATTTAAGAGGTGGACTTCCGTCTGAAGTCTGAAATTAGATCCAAAATTTGTCCTTCTAAATTCAATTAATATTTTATTTAGTTAAAACATTAAAATTAATTTAATTAATTAAAAAATAAATTGTTATTTATTTAATTAAATATTAAATTACTGTAATATATGAATTATTTTAGTTTAGTTTTTTAATAAAATATTAAACTCAATTCAATATAAGTTTATTAATTTACATATAAAAACAATTATTCAATTAAATTAACTACAATATTAAGTCGTTTTAATAAATTAGCTATACATTTTTATTTATTTATATACAATAATTAAATATAGTTTAAATTTATATATAATTAATAGTCTTAGGTTTTCGGATTTCAGACTTTAAGGCTACAACTTAAATTTCAGACGTGATTTCATATTTCAGACTTCAGACTCTAGGGTCACCTTTTAAATTTCAAACATTTAAACTATTAAAAAACAAAAAGATCTCACTCAGATGCAATTCGTGCTACTTTTAATTAGCAAAAAGGAAAATGAAAAGTTTGAGCATACTGCTCCAAAGGGGATGGTCGATGGTGTAATTGCTTCACTAAATGACTTGCTAGATGCAAAGCCGGCAATGCCCAGTATGCTGTGAGCAAAAACACCACTTCTAATAATGCACCCTACATGGTAACATTGAGATTGTAAATACAATTACCGCTTCCATCAGGCGAACAATCTCTGAATCCTTCAAATCGGCACCCACTTTCTCCAAGCCTTTCTTTAGTTCCTCTAATGTGATCTGGCCACTACCATCAGCATCTATCATCTTGAACATTTCTTTAAGTCCAGCAATTTCCTCTTCTGATAGATTCTCGGCAATAACCTAAAATTCAGACAAGAGGGGTTCAACCGTATGTGAAAACTGGAAACAACCAATACTTTAGATAGAACCATTACTATCATTATAACCCACACTATAATTTACAGTCGAATAACATACTTAAAACTTACTCTGATAGCTATCTTCTTTATTTTGTTCATGGCAGAAAATTGCTTCAGACGAGAAAGAACAGCAGAATCAAGAGGCTTATCTGGAGCCACACCATTAGCTTGAACCCAAGGGTGGCCTGGAAGAGAATATGATGGTAAGAAGAGAATTGGAGGATGGGGAGAAAAAGTAAATTCGACAAAGCAAAACAAAAGATAGTTCAGGAGTCATCTGAAACTAGGAGAATGCTTCTGCTAAAAGATCGTAGAAGTACAGAAAACAGCATGATCAGTTAAAAGACATAACATTATAAATTGATATTTAGATGACAATGCTACAGATATGGAGCAAAATAGGCACAGGGTGAAGAACAATAACTCCACTTTACAAGAATGTTGAAATAAAAAATCAAGAGAAAATATAACAACTAAAATGTTAGGAGATGGAATTTGCAACTGTTAGGAAAGAGAAGAAACAGTCCAGAACAAGGGATCAGGACATGCAACCTTGAGTACATAGGTTATGATGCCAAACCAATAAACTTCAAGATAGCCAAATCCAGACCATCACTGATGGGGGTTTCTATATTAGCAGAATACAACAAAACAAATGACATGTTTGTCGTGTAAAGATAAAATCGAGAAATATACTTACGAAGAACTTCAGGTGCTGTAAGTCTCCTTTTGGGATCTCTCACAAGCATTCTTCTCACCAGATCTTTTGCACTTTCAGATATGCTAGGCCATGGTTCTGATGCAAAGTCAAGATCACCTTTCAATACCTGCTCAAATATTCCTTGTTCCGTTTCTGATTCAGATCACAATTCAACAGAAAAAAAAATCAAAATGTAACATTAAAAACTGCATTTTCACGGAGAGCTATAAAACAAGTAAAAACTGGTAGCGTTCTCACCATCCCAGAATGGTGGGACCCCACATAGTAAAATATATATGATTACGCCTGCACTCCAAATATCACATTCTTGGCTATAAAATTTCCGCAACACCTCTGGGGCCACATAATAAGGGCTCCCGACCATATCAGTAAACATCTCACCTGAATGGATAAAGGATAAAAGACATTGCCTCAGTTACCAAGGGAATATCTGAAAGCAGTAGACATATGGACCTAGAGTTACTTGAAACATTTCTGACCAAAATTTCACAAATATGTCGACTGCAACAGATGGGAGGATCAATTGTAAGTGATGGACAAAGGCATTATGTTTGTAACAATGGACAAAACCAGTATCATTATATGCTAAGATACATGTCAACCACCAAAGTGATAATCAAATCCTCAACTTTCTTTCAACCTTTCTTGAAGAGTGTGTGCATGCTGAGAGAGAATGTGCATCAACTCACATACTTTTTCCACATAAAGCAATTGTTGATTTGTGGTAAAATAGATGTGATTGTCATTGATTAGCTGTTAGCACCAAGTTTATTCATAATTATACCATACACAAGGGACTCCACATCTACCCAATAGAAACACCAAAAACTCCCATCAGCTCTAACAGACTAGAATTATAATCTGGTCCGAACCATAAACATGAACACATTTAGACAGCTGGGCATACAATTAAACAAGTAGTCTCTACTCCAACACCAAACACTCAAACCCATCATTTCAATCCTGGTGAAAGATGGTTTCAGAACCGTAGAACACCCTAGTTATCCACATTAAGAATTCAAAGCATGTGTTCATGAAACTTTGTCATCAATAACGTAGAAATATTACGACACTTTAGGAAACCTATGATGTCACGGGACTTCCTAACAAAAGCTCCATAACCATGTTGCTTGTAAGAGCTCCTATGAATTGATGTGTTATAACTTATATGGAGAAAGAAGAATAACATCCACGGACTATGCTTATCAACTAGAAAAACAAAGTTAAATGGTCCTTAAAATTTGAAACACCAACAGTAGGGACAACCTAAGCCTATCATATTTACGCTTAAAGCAATCACCATGGAAAGATCATGTCCACTTTCAAACTGACTACTTATAAGCTGATTATCATTATTTGTAATTAATCCACCCAAAATTTACCAACTATATGTAGTGTTCTTCTCTTTTCTAGGGTAGTTCTTACAATCACGCATTATCAAATGTGTTATGTCATTCCACATGTTTCTTTACATAATCCAACCAACACTTAAGGGAATACCTGGCTTAAAGAACATAGAAAGCCCGAAGTCAATTGTTTTAAGAGGTGCCTCCTCTTGCTCATTGATAAATAAAAAGTTTTCAGGTTTCAAGTCTCTATGCATAACCCCTAAAGAGTGACATGATTCCACAACCCCAACTATTATCCTAGTAAGCTCAGCAGCCTTCTTCTCAGTGTAATGCCCTCTTTGTATAATCCTATCAAATAGCTCCCCACCTGCACAGAGCTCCATAACAACATGAACAGCAACAGCATCCTCATAAGCACCCACAATTGATATTACATTAGGGTGCCCTGCCAAGTGATGCATTATCTGTATCTCCCTCCTAACATCCTCTACATCCTCCTTCGTCGTCAACTTCCGCTTGGCTATTGATTTACAAGCAAATTCCTTTCCCGTGTCCTTCTCTATACATAAAAATGTTGTCCCAAATTGACCTTGTCCTAGTTTCTTACCCACACTGTAAATCTCCTTCAAATTGCCTGTTTTCCTCTGCAATACGGAATCTTTTAGTCCCATACTCTGAACTCGTTTAAGATTACTGGCTGGCTTCGGCTTTTCCTGGCTGCGATCCTTAACCTCCGCTGCTTTGACATTTTCAGCCGGTTTAGCCCCCTCCTGTCCCGACATTTTAACAGTATCTGGCGGGGTACTTTGCACAGCTCGTGATTTTTCAGATCCCTTAGAATTCGAATCATCTGTTTTGTTTTCATTGGTGTTGTTAGCATTAGTGTTGTTCTTGTTCTGTCCGGATGATTCATTGGAATTGGGAGGGGGAAGAGTGTTCTCCGCTGGCCGGTTTTTCCATACCGCGGCTGTAACAGATTGTAAGAAGCCAGTACGCCCCATACTGGGGCCCACGCAATTATTTCCCATTCAAAATTTGCACCAAATCCGAAACCCTAACCCTCTCAGATTTAAACGTCCAGATCGCATTTGCTGTTGTCGTCGAATCGATGGATTCGACAATGTCGCAACACAGTTGCAGCTGTGTGATCCGATCATACACGTCAAACACAATATGCACTACCGCAAAGAGGCTTTCGTTTCCGATTGTAAAATTCTCTTGAGACAATTTAGCATTTTTACTTCCAGAAAATATATTCCGGACTCTTGAATTTGAACATGAAATTGACGAAAGTTGTATAGTAATTCTATGAAAAATCTGAACGTCAAGTATCAATCAGAAACCCTAATTCCCTGAAAAACAAATGGCAATTGGCAGATTGTTTATTGTAGTGCCGGTTAAAGGAGTGGAAATCAGGGAAAATACGAAACCAGAGAATTCAAGGGGGAAATGAAATAATGAGACGGATAGTAGACGAGTAACGAGTTAACTCAACGAATTTAATTGTTTAAGTTATAAAAATAAAACAATTAAATTAAATTACACACGGGTATAATAATAGAAGGGGTTTATTATTAAAAAAAACATTTTTTTATAGTTTTTGCGTTTGCGTTCAGGGAGTGGGAGTGGCATCCGAGCGGTACCGTCCATGGCATCCATGGCACACCGCGCCTTCACCTTGGCAACGGCACTCAACCCCTCGGCATTGGCATCCTAATGCCGAGCTCTTCCAAGCTTTTCATCTATATATATATATATATATATATATATATATATATATAGACTAAGGATCTTTTGTGAACAATTTATACTTTGTGAACAATGTGAACCAATAATATTGTGACAACTCATCTTTATTATATTTATTAATATAACTGCTAATAAGGGTAATAATGTAATTAATAAAATAGACATTCTCTGCGTTTGATTTATCCGTAACCAATTTTCTGATTTTTAGGAGGTCACAGTTAATCTAATTCTATTCATGTTGGATGTCATTTTTATGCGAATTCATAGTCTTCTCAACTTTCTGCATAATTTCCACAATTCGTCGATTAATTTATATCAATTCATTGAAGGTGACCGACCATAATTGATTTTTTCTGGTTCATATTTTTCATATTCGGTTTATATGAAGACGTCGGAAGGTGTAGTAATTTCGCACGAGACTATATCGCATATATATCGATTTCATCGGCCCTTCGGACGTCCCTAAATACATACATGTTTTTATTGACGTCCCTAGATTCATCATATAGGGTTATTTGAATTTTTAAATCAGATCGTGATTTACTAACATGTGTTGCCAATCAACAATATTATTGAATGTTTGTTTTGTTTATTGCGTAAAAAATGATTTGCTTGCAGTCATTGCATGCAATGGCAAAAATTGCATGAAATCAAAACTGCAGCTCATCCTCGATTAATTGATCGTCTTATTATTCACCTTCAACGCTGTGAATAAGTCATTTTATGTACATAATGAACCCGACGAATCTGGCATAGTCGATGAACCTTACAAACATAATGACTTTGTGTTTACAATGAATCCGACGAAGTCGGTGTTGTCAATGAACCTTATGAACATATATGTTAATATGTACTCCCTATGAAATTTTAAGGGGGCATTTAGTTCGTGGATTTCCTGGGATTCATTGGGATCTCCATTTAAAATCCTGTGTTTGGTTCACAGATTTCAGAAAGGATTTTAAATCTCAGGATTTTATAAATCCATTCATTATTTGTTATTTAAAAACTCAGCCTCCTCCCTAGGATTTTAAATCCTATTTACCTAGCATTTTCCAGATTAGCAAATTTTTTCTATAATAAAATGCAGATTCCTTGACAAAATCCTGACAAATACAAATCACAGAGAAGAAATCTGTAAACCAAACGCCCCCTAAGTTAATTTTTTTCTTGGTTTTGTAAAATTTGATTATCAAGACCTGGTTTTTCAATTTTAAAAAACTTGGTTTACCAATTATAATCGGTATAACCAAATTTCAAAAACCAGAAATAAAAAATAAACTTGAAGAATTTTCTGGAAAAAATAACATTAAGTGACGAAAACATAAAAACCGTGAAAACATGTTTGTTTTTTTTTTTTTTTCATAATTAGCTCAAAGAATTACATACTTTTGGACCTTGTTTTAAAATTATAAGTATGATTTTTAATAATTTTTGTAAATTGTATCTTTATAAGTATAATATAGGGTCGTGCTATACGCACACCCCCATAATTAACTTTCACCTATTCATACATCCTCTTCTCTCACATTATTTTTCTTAATGACATGGGTCTTGCTAATTAAATTTAATCATTTTTATCACATTAGAGAGAAATGGTATGTAATTAGCAAAGAGGAGGATATGTGTTTAGAACACATGATGATATATAATAGTTTTATGTAAGTATGTTACATTATAATTTCTTATGAGACCTTTTCATATTTTTGAATTCTAATTGTATTATACTGTGAACTTATTAAACATGATAATATTATTCTTTCATATTAATTAATAAGAGACAATAAATCTTTATCAAAACATATATATTTTTAAACTTAAGTGTTAAATAAAATGATATTAACATGTTCTTTAGATTTAAATAACATGATAATTTATTGCTCATGTTCTCCATTTCAATTTTTATATATATTATCTTTTCATGGTTAGCCCAAAATGATTCAAATAAATCTATATCAATTTTATTTAAGATTTAACATCGTTACATTTAATATGTAATTCGTTTTTTATGGAACTTTACAATAAACTTCAAAATTTTCAGAAAATGTATTATTTTGGTCATTTGGGTCACAATGGTAATCCGATTTTTTTTTAGTATTTATCATCATCATTTTTAGTGGTTGTGTTAAAATGTTATTTATTTATTATGAAGAAAATAAATGTGTTTTTACTATTAATGTTATTTTTCCCAGAAAAATTTGCAAGTTAATTTTTCTTTTTGGTTTAGTAAACTTAATCATCTAAATAAGTTTAAACTTTTTATAGAAACACTTGTTTTTTCTTGAAAAACTATAAATTCAAAACTGAAATTGAAAAATGACTAGTTTTTGAATACTAAACACAACCAAAGCTTCTTGGTCGATTGAACAATGACCAAAGAGGAAACTGAGCGATGACATTGATAGGGTATGCAACCACCGTAAATGATAACGAGCAGGAGGCAACGGCTCACATAGAATCCTAATCAGTGTATTCTCATAAATGTTCAATTGGGGATCAATCAATGAACTTGATTTATTTTTTGGGTAGCAGGAATCATACTCGAACATGTAATGATGCAAAGCAAGCAATATACAGGAGAGATAGTCATATTACATTTATGCATCCGCATCCACACTCGCAACAAGATCACAGACGACGCTTCACCAGACACCCGATGGTACCCAGGGGAAAAAAAATAATTTCCCTGAAAGATGCGTGAATATGAAAATGAAACAAATAAAAAAATCTAAAAGAATGTGAGGGTGAGATAGACATCTAGCAGCAGCTTGAAGAGTTGATATGGATGGACATGAGCAGAGAGATGGGTTTGATATCAATTCTTCAAACCTGTGTGCTTGAAAGGCACCTCCATTGCCCCATCTGAGGTCCCTTGTCTAAAACCATGAGCAGGCCTGCATTGCTCGCCATTGCACCAAAAATGTGCCTGAACAACGCAAAAATAGAAGAAGAAAAAAAGTTCAGGAATCTAGCTACTGAAATATTTGGAGCTAAATTATTTCAGGCAGCCAATCTTTAATTGTTACATCTGTCCAACACCGTTTTTTTTGTCATCAAAAACAAAAATTATAGCAATCGAAGCACAGCCGTTTCTCCAGAATTTGATATCAGGGATGTTGGATGTCACTACATATGTTTGTAAATAAATTCCTATACTGGCCTTACTTTTCTCAGAAATACAGCACCTTGTTTTTATACTGTGGGTGCATTTGTAAAGATGTTAAGTGAACAAATAAGTGAAAACAAGAAATGTAGATGAGACCCACAAAACAGATAATTGATGATGACAATGTCATCCAAGCGTTGACCCTAAATATGTCATCAACTTGAAATTTCATCATTATGAAATCATAAACTTGTATATTCCACGCTACAACTCGTGAAAAATGCTGGTATAAAGCTACTAACAATGATATACTGAAAGTGTACTAAACTAAGAAGAATCCTTGTCTATGCTTACTTGTTGCGCTGAGCTCTCATCCTCAAATAACCAAACGTTGTGATCCGCTGCCAAAGAACATGAGATGACAAACATAAGTAGAAATTTCACAATTAAGTTGACACTAAAACAAACGTTAATAATAGAAAAAAGTGAGTAAAGACATTTAAACAGGCTATAACAAATTAACTTGAAATTATCATCAAATATGGATTTAAACAAAGCTATTTAACATGAACATGAAATCTTTAAAGAAAGATGATTGCAACTTAGCAAGCACGACATTTATGTTCCCATAATGACCCAAACATAAAACATCTACACAAATATTTGGTAGGGCCTTTATTAAACAAAAATTCATAATATTATTACTAACTTAGGGGGCATTTGAATGTTCATTTTGAAAGTAGTTATGTGATGATGATGGATCAAAATCAAATTGTCAGTTATAAACTTATAATAAACTTGACCGTAGAAAGTAGTACTTGGATGTGCTTCTCTTATTTGAAGCTGTAACACTCGAATAATTAGTTGTTTGGCTTATTTAAGAAACTAATAAATAATAAGCAAATGACCAAAAATGAACATTCTTTTGGGGAAAAAAAAAGTAAGGCGTCTTGTGAAATGAAAATAAATGTCTCAAATTAGGCGAAAAAGAAAGAATAAAAAAGGCACTTTTACTTTCCCCATTGATAACGGTCCGACAGCAAGTACTTGACCGCTAAAAAATCATACATTAGAAACATTACTTGTTTATGCATTTATTAAGAACTGGTTATTGTAACTTCAAAAACACAACAATCAAGTAATCAATTGCCAAACACCCATCCAAGCACCTGATGACCTGAATGCATAAAACATAACCATACTGCACATGAAACTCAAAAGACACGTGAATCATAAGTTTAGTTCCTCTTAGGTTACCTTCAACACTGAGAAGAACGATGAGCCCACACCAGCAGAGTGCTTCTTTGCAGGCATTTTGCTCGGCGGTAACATGTCTTTGCAGAGATGTTGAGCAATCTCTTTCAGTAATACCAATTGGGCCTTATCTGTCCGCATAGACATAAGTGCCTGCCTCATTGATTCTCTATCTGCCTCAAGAGCATGAAGCCTCGTATATAGTTTCTTGACTTCCGGATATTCTATATCAGTACGGGACGATGACTCTTTGGGAGTACTCGTGAAATCATCATAGGTACCAATATTAGCCTTGAGATCATTATTTCCATTATGTATAGAGTCGATGGTATAGATCCTATCACTCATATCATCTCCAAATTCTGATCCGGTATCCACCTTCTTAAAACTAGGGAAATCCTCGTCCATCTTCCTCGTATTCCCACCAACCCTAAATGAATCTGAAACCAAGTCTTCTTTAACAGTAGCGATAAACGAGCCAACACTATCACTAGAAAATTCTCTCGAATGTTTCTTCATTGGAGAATGACCAACTATCACCTTCTCAAGCACTGGTTGACTATGTGCAGGACTTCTCTCCAATTGATCGATCCTTTCTTCTATATCCTTTAAAGAACGTGGGGTTTCACCAAACGCATATTTCTCTATATCAACTGCTTCATCATCATTCTCTGGATAGGCATTGTTCTCGTTCAAGTTACATTTGAGAGGGGGGTAATCATATGAAGGGAAATCAAATTGGCTCTCTAAGTTTGTGGCAACGCTATTGTCACGTGTAATGAAACTTTTGTCCCCGTCTGCTTCAGATTCCGTTAGACCAAAACTAATCATACGATGTTTATACGCCTGAACCTCACAAGTCAAAGATTGAATTGACTGCTCCCTCCTATACAACAACTCCTCCAATGCCATCAACTCCTGTTGATCATGAGCCATTTTCTCCTCAGAGAAGCGCTTGAATTGTCGAGCCTCCATCTGGATTTCAGCCTTTTCACGCTGTAACTTCAAGATCATCGACATTGCCTCATTGGCAGCTGAGGAAGAAGCATATCGCTCCTCCTCTAAATCGGAAATTAGATCCTGAATGGTTCGTTGTTGGTTGCTAACCATCTCCCGCAACACATCACATTCATTTTCAATCTCAACACGAGCCACCTCAGGAATTACAAGACCTGGTATGGAAAATTTATCACCATCATCCTCAAACTCATCTAACTTCCGTTTCACGGATCGTAACCATGTCCTGGAATAAGATCCGGTTGTTGCATCACAATAACTACAACCACAATCACAACATTTGACCATACTGGTCGACGAATGCATGCTTTCTGACTCCATATTTCAACCAAACGTATATTGAGTCCGTCAAAATAACCAACAAAAACAAAGCCAGCTTATTAACCAAAGATTCAGCCCCCTCTTCACAGATTAAACCGTTTATGATCTAACTTTTCCCTCTTCTTGATTCCCAACAATAAAAAGAAAAACCATTTACCCTCCTGCACTAAACAAAACATCAATAGGACCCTGCAATCACCGGTAGTTCATTGATAATCAGCAGAAACAACGATTACGGTTATAATCAATATACATAAATTTTTGTTACTTCAATAATGGAAATGAAATTACCATAGAAAATAAGGGCCCGATCAGCTCATGATTAATGAAGATTAGATGTGAATTTTTCCCGAGAAAAGTAAGAATAAAGAGGGAAGAGTGGGGAGGGTAATTCTTGAGGGAAATCAGAATTGTGCAAAGGGAGGGAAAAGAGGAAATTTTGGGGGTGGAGAGAAAAGGAATTTTGAAACCCTAGATTTATATTCTTCTGCTATTAAAATTCGTCTTTCTCGACAAACAAAACTATTATTTATTTATTTTTATTCTTAGAGCTAACCACAAGCCCTAAGAGCGTGGGGTACCCAAGCCGGGAGCGGGGCGGCTTCGCCACATCAGCCGAAGCCGGCGGCTACACCACCCCCACCCCCGCGGCCCCGCTGAAATCGAACCCCGGCCGGCTCCGCGTCCCCGCTGCACCCCGCTCCTTCTCCAACGGTCATGTGACCGTTTCAAATAAATAAATAAAAAAAATTTTTATTAAATATTTTTCCCTATAAATATATCTTCACAACACATTTAACTTACATCTTTCCCATTTCTCTCAATCTATACACATTCAAAATTCTCTCTTTCATTTAACCTAAAATTATTTCCAATCAATCACAATTTTATTTTTATTGTGATGGAACCGTATACTACGTCTTCGTCGTCAAACTCATCATCCGAAGACGAATCTCAAGAGTATTATCAATAACTTTTTGAAGCTTTTATAAATGCCAGCTCTCCGCAACCTAGACGAAGAATTCCAATTCATAAAGACCGAGCAGCTGCAAATGAACGTCTGATGCGCAATTATTTTACTCAAAATCCTGTATATGGAGATGATATGTTCAGAAGGAGGTTCCGGATGCGCAAAGAACTATTCCTACGAATAGTTTACGATATGGAGCAACACTTTGAATATTTTACCTTGCGATGGGATGCTCGAGGTAGAAGGGGATTTACCGCGTTACAAAAATGCACATCTGCTATTCGGCAACTCGCATATGGCATGGTAGCTGATTCGATTGACGACTGTCTTTTTATGTCTGAAAGAACTTCACGTGAAACCTTGCAAGAATTCTGTAAGGGAATTATTCAGCTATACAAACGCAAATATTTGCGTAGACCGACTGAATCTGATGTTCATCAGTTGTACGCGTTCCATGAACATATTGCGCTTGCCCAAATACCAAATTTAGACGGCTAGTTATGTATTTTTTTTATTTTAATTCGGTATTTTTTTAATTTTTAGTTTATGTAATAGTTTTTAAATATTTTATGAAATTAATTATTTTAATTCTAGTATTTGTTTTGTTAGTTAAAATTAATTAAAATGTTAAAAAAATTAAGAAAGATGGAAAAGTTAAGAAAGGTGGGTATTTCCTAGTTAGAAAGGTGGGGAAAGGTGGAGAGAGAAAAGCTGATGTGGCGCTGACGTGTACAGAAAGATGAATTTGGGAGAGATGGGTACTTCCCACACTCTAACTATATTTTCACATTTTTATTTAGTAACGCAATCATGTTTTATATAATGACATTTAAAATTGTTATCAAAAAAAATACAATGCTGTTTTTTCTTACCAATTAATGCAATACATGATTTTTATACGATATACATGCAACTTGTTATACTCACTTGAACTCATATGGTTCGTGAGAGTATCAAAGTTTTGCAAAGTATTGTATGTATCATCTGAACACACATGTTTTGAATGTGAATATGCTATAAAAAAGTTTTTAGTTTTTTTTCATATTTATATAAATACAAATAATACAAATATATTTGTAAAATATTACACATATTCATAGCTTCCAGCTTCTTATAAATCATGTGAACTTTAAAAGGCACCGTAACTGTGAACATACATTCACAATGATTTAAAAAGTTTGTTGTTAAGATTTAAAAAGTTTTACAATGTTAATAAATCTTCATTATGAAAGTACTAAACATTAACTATTGAGGTTTTCATACATGTAATAGCAAAAATAAGCGTTACTGTTTAATTTCTTATAAAGATTAAATTTTATATAAGCAATGTATTGTAATCAATTATGTTTTAGAAAAAATTTAAAACTTAAACGATATGAGGTTTAAGAAAAAATTTATTTTTCACAAACTTATATTTCTCAGATGAACTCACTACATAAAAGAAAATATAACAACGGTTCTCTAAAAAGAAAATAAAAATAAAGCGTTATGTTTTCATAAGTGTGATTAAAAAAAATTATATCCCTTTTTTTCTTGATATGAAATACACATCATATCAGGGGCGGACGCAGCTTATCGGGTTGGGGGTCAAACGACCCCGATAAACTTTTTTTTTTACGTGTTATATATAGAGTTTAAAAATTTCCGACCCCGATGATTTTTGAAGTTCGACCCCTATACTCACGATAAATTTTAAAAAATTTATAAATAAAAAAAATCTGATACAAAATCAAAAAAATATACATAAACGTAATAGTTGGTTACCTATTTAACAAATAATTTAAAAAACCTTATTTGGGCATTGGCTTAAACTTGGGTTTGAAAAGTCTGGAATTGGATTAGGGTTGGTTGCGCCTGGTATGCCTGTGTCCTCTATGTGTGTGGCACAAGCCAGAGAAGAAGCCAGAACGGTGCTGCGCAGGAGCCACGATTCACGAGCCAGGAATAAGGAACGGAAGAAGCCGCAGACGGAAGACCTCGCTCCAGTCAAGTCGCCGACGCCGATGCCACCCTCGCTCAAAGTCGCCTGCTCCGTTGCTTGCCGCCTGGCGGTGTCCCTCACTGCCTCTCGCTCTCACCGACTCACCCTCCCAATTTTTCATCCTCATGTCTCAGGTATAATTTGTAATTTTGTATTCTTTTTAAGTATTTATGATGATATGAAATTCTTAGTACTTAGGTTTATTTTATATGCATTTGATGTTATTTTTTATTATATATATAGATTAGATTTTTAAATGAGTAATTGTTCATTTAATTTATTTTATATATTGGGTAAATGATATAGTTTAAATATTTATTTAAGATTTAAGAGTTATGATTTTTAAATGTTTAATATTAATTTACATTTGTTTAATTGTTTTATTTCATTAGACGATATCAATATGGATCGATTTTTGAAATAACCGGTTATCAAAAGATGTAATAACCCGATTTCAAAAGATAAAAACTCGAAGGGACAACTTTAGAATCTAGTTTTAGTTTGTTTGTAAGTTTGTAACAATTAGTTACGTTGTATCCTTTACGTATTTGTTTTATTATATGATCCAGATGAATCGACCCGAAAATTTGAGATTTTAAGAAAAATTGAGGTCACAAGCACTTAGACAGTTACACTCTCGTAGTTATTAAATTCTGACCCCTATAACAAAATTTTCTGGATCCCCCACTGCATCATATAAACTTCGATCATTATTATTAAAGCTTAAAGATTAATTAATTTAACATTAATTATTCATTAAACTAACGTGGGTCAAATTTAGGGACACAATAATACACTAGTCAAATTATAGCAATATCAAATGGGACCACAAGACACGTTCTTAATTTCTTATCTACTTTTCAACTTGTATATTCTTTTGTGACCCCCTCAATATTGGAGTACGTGGTTTGTCCTTTGTCAATTTTCACGATGAGTATAACCAATTAAATAAAAAATTTATCAACGTGCTATATGATCATATTTTGAAGTAATAGAGGGAGGTTTAATTTTAGTTTTTTTTTTTAATCAAATCCAATAAGTTATTATTGTTCCAAAACATGGTAGTCTAATCGTCAGGGACATGAAGTTCATAGTAAATGTTCTGGGTTTAAACTCTGCAAATGTTTTTTAATCATGATTTACGTAGGAATGACAATGGGCCGGGATTTGTTCCCCCGTCCCCACCCCATTCATCGTTGGGTTTCTTATCGGGGATCCCCACCGGGTCCTCATTGGTTACCTAATAAGACTATATTTCTCGTTAGTGTATTTCGTTTCTAGTTTACATATACAAACCCGAACCTAAAGCCCGTCAAAAAATTAAAATTAATAAATTTTCTAACGATATCAAAAATATTTTTAACAATAAAAGATGAAAATTTACATAAATGTAACCAAATGAAAGTAGATAATAACACGTGAAACGCCCCGTTCTAACAACGTGACGCTTTTACTATAATCTGCAACATAAACATCAAATTCAGAGTACGCTAAATAAATTATCTAGTTATTACAACCAAATCGAAAGTCTAGGGATCTACCCATCCCAATACAAGTTCGGTAATAATTACTAAGTGAGCGGAAGTCTATCTGATACCACGAGTACTCAAACTCTAGATCCTGAAGTTGGTGCTTTTCCCTTATCAGCTAAACCTGAAACATTGCCCCCACAACCGGGGCAAGCCGTCGCCTAGCGAGTAACAGATTTAATAGCACAAATAACACTGTAATATGAATGCACACGTTATCAGGCACAAATTCAACATGTGTAGCACCCGGCCTTCCCAGCAGTGCGTCCACGAATAGGTAGTCTGTGCAGCATCCGGCCTTCCCAGCACTGCATACACAGTAACACAGCTTGCAGCACTCCCGACTTACAGCGTATAAATAATGCAGCTACACAGGCATGCAGTCAACACATAAATACACAGTATGCATACCGGGGAAAGGGTTATCATATAACAACTTATGGCGATGAAAAGAATATCAGATAGTCGAGGCAATATGACAGTGAAATGGATAAGCATAATAAAAGAAATGAAACAGATAACCAGCATAAACATTATAAAGGATCATTCATGGAATTAAATCAATTACTCACAGTGCTCGCCAGTTTGTAACCCGCCAAGCGACTAACCAACAATCAGCTGAAAGTACTATCGAGAGCCTCACGTCTCAACTGAACCACTATAGTCCTGATGTAAAAGTATATTGTCTATTTATCAATATCCTTAACTTTACGATACCCAATATCTAATTCTATTTATTAATTAAATTTCAGGAATTAAATCGGTAAATTTAGATTTATTAGTGTAAATCATTAAGATCGAAGAATCTACATTTATAAGTTATTATTCCATAATAAAATATCTAGATTTAATAATATTTTAATCCTTTTAAGCCCAGAACTCTCTAAATAATAACATCGATTAATCCTTTAATTCATTTACAAGTTCTATAATTCATTAAGTTAACAACTTACATTTATCATTAATTATGTCATTCATCAATATTATATTAAATAATTTAATTTAATTCATATATCTTTTAATTCCTTGGAAATTTTCATCTCATTCTATTATAAGTTTTTAATAAGTTTTTAAATCCAAACAAACTAAGATATGTAACTCATGTATAGGATTTAAATAGCCCATTAAATTAAATCCAACTAAATCAATTATATTTAAGCTAAGTAATTTAGTAGCCCAACAGTTTAATCTAGTCCATCTTAATTTATTAAAACAACCCAAAATGTTTTCTTTAAGTTCTAACCTAAAAATCCAGCCCAAATAGAGATATAAAAAGAACTAAAAAGAAAAAAAATAAACCCAACCTAATCCTTTTAAATAACTAAATTAAAAGCCCACAACTCAATTAAATTGAAAAAAAAACCCAACACAAAGCAAACCTAACCTAATAATCAGAAAATAAATAAATAAATATAATAAAGTAAAGAACAAAAAAAATGGAGTGGAGATCTCCTCCTTCTTGGCGCAGACTCCAACAAAGAAAAGAAAAAGATCAGAAGAAAGAAAAATGAGAAAGGGGAAGGAAGACGGACAGACGCCGGCCACACGGATAAGTCGCCGGCCAAGTCATCTCCGGCACCGACCGATCATCCACACAACACCACGAACCTTACTCTCTTCTCTCTCTCTCTCTCTCTCGATGGAACACAGAAAGGAAAGGAACAGACCGAAGGGTGGCGGCGGCCACCGGCCACGCCGCCGCTAATCCTTCTATTTCGATCGGTTTCTGGCCACAACCCCATACTTACTCGGTGCAAAAAACCCAAAACAAAAATAAGAGAAGAAAGGACAGACGGAAGGCCCGGCGCCGCCGATGGCCGCCACCGCCACCGCCAAACAGCATCCAAACCAAAGTTTAAGCATCTAAAACATTCTATGTTGATTTCTAATCACGTTTCTATTGATTTTATGTCTATTTTGGATTCAAAAGTGATACCCATTAAAACTACCATTGATGAACATATTCAAAGCTTTTGATCAAAAATGATGTAGACATACTAATCTTATAGCATCAATTTACTACTATAATTTCATTTCAAACATTTTTCATCATGGTTAATTCTTATAGTAAAATAAATGACGAAAGTTGTATTTGGGTACCTCAAAGTTAGTAATGGTGTATGTTGATTTGATGATGATGATTGTGAAAATTGTTGTTCCAACCTTAATTTCCAGCCCAAAAATTTCAGATTCTATAATGTATTTGTGTGTGGGTTTGAGATGTAGGAAATTTGATGTATCCATGCATAACCCTTTTTTTTTCCTCATTTTTTTATAATGAATTTGATTTATATATACACCCCCCCCCCCCCCCACACACACACACACACATATATAACGGTTGATAATCTATATTCTGTTTTCTCAAATTAATAATTAAAGTAAATGACTAGAAATTAATTAATTATCTCGAAATTAACGGGTGTTACAACACGCTTGCATTATCATAGATAAAAATTAAAGATACAACATTAACAACCAAAATTACGTATATATTAATCAATAATCATTGATTATTATGTATTTATATCATAGTTAAAGAAAGAAGGTATATATGTGTGTGTCTTATATATATATATATGAAAAATGATAAATACTATCAGGGATTCCCGACCCAAATAACCCGTTTAAATTTTAAATTCTCAATTTTAATTAGAATTAAAAAAAATATTTATGTATATATAATGTAAATATTTAATCCCGAAACAATTTCATCGGTGTACACAAATGCAAAAACATTCGCGCCAGGTAGGGGTCGAACCTACGACCTTCTGCTTAGGAAACAGACGCTCTATCCACTGAGCTACAGGCGCCTTGTTTGATCAACTTCTCATATATTTTATGGTAAACCGATATACTTTGATTTCATCCCACTCGAATTTCGTATAAAAACCGCCAAATAATTAAAATCGCGAAGAAGATCGGAGAATTTTGAATCAAATCAGGTGAAGGTCATGGAGGATTCGATTACGCAGTTTCGCGACGGCATAGCTCTATTTTGCAACCACCTTGAATCAAACTCCGCCGCTCTCCTCCAGTCCGTCAATCGTCGCCCGATTCCTTTCGGTAATATAGATTCAATTGCTCGATTATGTTTGCTACTTTTTAGATCTAATGTTTTTACGTTATTAGATTCTGCTTCGTTGTCGTTCGTGCAATGCCTGAATCGTCGTGTGTCTACTGCCACCAGTGATCTCAACCTCCTTGAGTCGATGTCCTTCGACACGGTGTCGTTTGAGGAGTTGCTCGGTCACTGTAATGAGGTTTACAAGAAAAATCAGGATGATATTCTTGAGCTCGAGGATCGCCTTTCCGCCTTGGGATATATTCCTGGTACGCGTTTCCTTCTGAAACCTTAATTTAATTTGATATGTTAGTGGTTCAATCTCCTAAGTTTGGTGCCCCATGAAGTCGTAAATCATAGGTAGTCTATTATACTACGGGTATGAGTATCCAAGCGTCTAACTCTCTCCAACTTGGGCTACTAGTGAGTCCAGTGGTCTAGCCAGGCTCCAGCTCTAATTCGAGCAGCTATGCTCGAAATTGATTCAATTGCTCAAAATTTCTGCATCTGTTGATGGAGGTTCAAACGCCACTAGCATGAAAATAACCATCAGATATATCATACGTGTTGAGAAAATTAGGGTACGAATCATGGGAATCATTCCTGGATGTTCTTATGATCGTGTATGTTCACTTTCCAATAACAACAATTGTCCTATTGGGTATCCAAACTTTATTATGGGACAATACATAAGAAAATGCACGAGTCTGAAGACTGATCAATCTCGTTTGTATATATAAGACAGCTTTCATACGAATTTGAGTGGATTAGCTTGGTTGACTTCCAAATCAACCGTAAAAAACGGTTGAAACTGCCAAGCATCAGCAGCAGGCGAAGAAGCTGCACAAGATCAGCAGCAGCAACACAACCTTCACAGTGAAGGTTTAGTATAACCAAATCAAAGCTGTTAAGCTTTTAATCTGCTGAACTAAGTTAACATACTAAACCACTCCAGAAATTCGTATAGCAGCAACCGAAGCTGCATAGCAAAACCACCACCAGGGGCTCTGTCCCTTGGACCCCGCAAAAGGGGCGCTGCCCCTTGACCCCCACATTAACTCCCGGGTCTTGACTTTGGCCAAACCTCCAACATCATTCTAGTTCCAACCAAAATCAATAAACAGATCAAAGAATTACACTAAAATAATAACATCCTGATAAAACAAGCTCCTTTTCATATCTAGACATGTATCCATATAATTGCTTGAACTTTATGCAAGTTTGACCGGAAAATATTAACACACACACACACGTAAAACTTGAAAAAAGTTTTGAGAAAAATTCTTATATTTATATATGTTTTATTGTGCTGGAATACTCCAAAGTCAACGAAATTCAACTCATCAGATATATCATATATATCTAATAAAATAAGCTCCTTGGGATATCTGGAATATATCCCATGAAATTGCTTGAACTTGATGCAAGTTTGACCGGAAAATATTAACACACACACACATAAAACTTCATAAAAAGTTGGAGGAAACCTTGATTCATATACGTTTTATTGTAATGCAAGACTCCAAAGTCAACGAAGTTCAGCTCATTAGAGTTCAAGCTCTGTTACTCAATAAAGCTCCACTCATATTTCAGCTAACCAGGACCGTCGTCCTCTTTTTGTGTTCAAACCTTGTATTATTCAAATATCAGTTTATATGAATTCTTATAGTTTTAACACTATTTTTTTTCATCTTCTACCTACAATGCTAAACTGCTTATACTATGATGTAGGGCGACTATAATTATATCCTTAATTGTTTGTTACACATCTGTGTGTTTCTCTATTTATGATTAATGAAGTCATAATAAGCACTATTTCTGTAGATGTGGAAGTTGATGAATCAGAAGAGAACTGGAATGATTCAGAACCAAATACTTGTTTGGATTTGAAGAACCCTATGGAAGATGACTCCTTGTATCCTTTCCATTTGCCATAGGAAATAAAACATGGCATTTCTTTTTAGAGTTTCCTTCTTTTTAATCAAGAATTGTGTGATATAAGTATAAACAGGTGTGGTTCTTTGCTGTGGGGGACTCTTCTTTTCACATTTCTAAATTCCATTCTGTTCAAACCCATTCAATTATTAATGATACTCCATCTTAAATCATGATCAGTAATGAACTATAATCAAGCTGGCACCTTATTTACACGCTTACAATTCGGTTATTTTTTTACCCTTGTCACATAATTTGTTGAATATATTATACATAAATAATATTCATTTTACACCAAATATAAAAGATCTTGTAGATAGCTTTAAAGTGAGTCCCATATTGAGTATTTTTACTATTAAATCGCCACATTTCATGAGTAATAGTTAGTTTTCTTATTTATGTGCTGAAAATTAGGTATGGTGGAATGGAATCACAAGAGGTCTACAAGCTTTTTTGTTATGTGACAAGAGCCTTGATTCCCAATGAGATTGGAGTAGATAATGAAGTTTAGTATATATTTCATTTCTCTCATTTTCTTATCAACTTGGAGAAAATCAAAAGGATGTAAAGAGAACCGAGTGCTAATAGTTTTTTCTTTATTTTTTATGTGATGTGTAACTAACATCAGTTAAATAGCTTATAAATTGCATTCCATGGTACCAAATGCAAGATCTTGCATCGAAGAAAGTTTTAACATGCAGTGAGAAATTCATTTTGCTGGTTCAAGTGTGTGGTATCATTACATTTCTTAACTGTAGTTAGATTTGATGATACATTGAGCTTGCAGAATCTGGGGATCTCTGATGCTTCTCTTGCCACTATTGTATCTGAAGGTCAGCTGATTCAATTAACCAAATTAATGATTTCCTTCATTCATATTTTCTGGTTCATATAAAAATAGTATGGTGATTGAAAGGCCTTTACTTGATAGGGCCATGATGAATCGAAATTTATCGAACTAAATGAACTTAATCTCTTGTATTGCAATGCAATGCAATGCAATGCAATGAAGGCCATTTCTGCTCGAATTTGTTTGTTTAATTTAGTATGTCTCTGCATCTCAACTGCAGGTAACAATAAGATGGAGATGAATGGACTATATGAAGCGGCCATGGATATCTCCAAAGTAGAAAGTAAACAGCTAGACGCAGCTCTCTTTTTTGTTCATCCTATGTCTATTTTCTAACACAGAGCATTGCTGTTTTGTCTGCATCAATGAATAGAAGATGAACCTAACGAGTTGAAACAGATTGAAGAAGATAAAGATTCTCATTCTTTTATAGAGGTGCCTAAAGATGTTTATGAAGGTCTTCCTTCATATATGAAAAGTTTAGCATCTTGGGAGGTATGTATAATGTATGTACATACAATATCCAATGTGACAAATGATAACTGATAAGCAGCATTTGAGTAAGAAGATTAAAGAAACGTATTATTTCAAGTATCTGATACTGCAGATTTTACAGGATATGGTTGGTGCTGTTGAGAAAATGAACATAAAACTGAAAGGAAAAACCAAGAATGGCAACTTCTTCACACAAGATGAAGTTTCATCACTGGAATTAGGTATTGTATGTGAGTAGGAATAGGATAGTTTGATTTGTCCATCATCACTCGTATCATATGCAGAAATGGTGTTTTGAACAAGAAAGAATGATAGTTGATGTTTTTGTAAGTGGTACTAAGGTAAGTTGGTTGTGGTGCTTGTGAATAGGCCCAAAAACAAGATCGTATTTGCTGCTGCTGGTAAAGATGAACCGCTTAGTTGTGGAGACCATTGATGGCTTCATTTCCTACAGAGTATTGAATTGAATTGTTAAAGAGACCCTTTAGCCTGAGCTTGCTTCTTTCCGATCCATCTTAACTAGGTAACGCCTTCCTTCACTTGTACCAAATCAAAGCGAGAGAATTACGATGGATGTTTGGTTTTCATTATTATAGGTATTTTTTTTTTAGATTATTGTGTTACAAATGATGGTATTTTACGTGTTTTGGTTGTATTGTTTTATAATTGATTATGTGTTTTTAATTAAGCTATAATTTTTTTTAGCTTATTTACTTATTAATTGATTAGAATACAAATACAAATACTTTTCAATTTTATTATTTGATAAATGTGATAACAAACAGTAGCAATTTCTAATAATACTTTTCGTTACAAAATATAAAATTATCATTTTTACAAAAAATAAAATTTAAAATGTTCATTTGTGTAATTTTTTTACCAAAAAAAAACATTTAATTTTTTTTTGAAACTCATATATCGTAACTGGATTCATTTTAAAGAATATAAAATTATAATTTTTATGGTATAACCTTTTGTTATAAAAAATTATCAAAACAGGTATTTGCTCGGTTGACGTTATTGAAGAACTAATCGCGGCGTTCCATCACGGCCGCACTCGGGATCACGGTCGTGCTCAGGCCATTGCGGCCGCGTTGACCATCTTGGCCCGCGCCCAAGGATCTCAGCCGTACTCGACCCCGTACCACTAAAGGACTCATCGCGGCCTCGCTCCTGGGTGAGCAGGTCGTCCATTGTTCGTTTTTCATGGTGTCCAGGGGTTAAAAGCCCTCTCCAACTCAATTTCAGCAACAATAAACTCATGTAATCACTATATATCAACTCCCTACATGCTTATAAGCCGATTCCACGATTTCAACAATAATTAACACGAAATTAGGCTGCCGACTCAATAATTCTTACCTTTGATACCTCAAGAACACAAAAGTGATGATGGTGATTTGAAATGAATTCACAGTAATAATTGAAGGGTTTCCGTCTCCCTTTTCTCTGCTCCAGCGAAGCCCACACGCATGTACACACTTTGGTTTATTGCCAAAAAGAAGAAAATGACTTTGAAAGGGAAGCATATATATATGGTTTCAATTTTAAGTAACCCGAACATATCGTATTTACACTATTAATATCAATTCAACCCATTTAATCTCGTGATCTCATAATATATTTATTCCACTAAAATTATAATCCGCTGCCACGTATATCGCAATCCCGTAACTTATAAATCCACTAATGGATATGTAATTGACCTACGCAATAATAATAAAATAATTCCACGTACCAGGTCTGGAAACGGGATATTACAATATATGTTAATAAAATGAACAAATATACATTTTTTAATTTTATACACAGGTAAGTATTTATAAGATATATGTATATATTTAAATTATATTTAGAATAAATTGATGATAAAGTGTGTGTGTGTATATTGATAATATAATATTTAGAGTTAGTTTTATATAAATTTAATTTAGATCAAAAGAAGAAATAATAAATTGTATTTATCTTTTATTTCTTTTATTTTAAAAATATTAACATATATTCATCTTTTTAGGTACAATGTGGTAATGTCATGTGAAAATTTGTGTTCTTCGTTAATACTAGTTATTAACCCACGTATTACATGAATAATTTATAAGCAAGTGTTTCCTAGAAATTAATACAATTGTAAGTTAATGTTTATTTTTTTATTAAAATAATATGAAAATAGTATTATTACTTGCTATTTCGGATAATTAACATTTTTCTATTTACAAATATGTATGAGTACCATTAGTTTTTTAAAAACTTTTAATAATATTTCTATGTATAAATAAAAAATATTTTTACAGAACACAATTTTAAATATTTATGATTAAAAAAATTATAATACATTTCATCATCAATATTGCATTATTTTTACTTCTTAAATATATAAAAAATAATGCATGGTTAACTGAAATTAAGAGTTAAATTTGAAAGCTATTTAAATTTTTGAAAAAAAAATTTATCATAGGTGTTAAATTATGTAGTGCTTAATTATATTTATATTTTAATTTTAAATATAAATTAGATAACTAATTAAGTTAATTATTATGCATTAAAAGTTGGGTGGGAAACCAAAGTTTGGTTAAGCGCAAGCAACACGTGATACCAGACACTTCAACGCTCTTTTTAATTATTTAATTTCATGTGTGTGGTGTTAAGTTACAACTTACAACACCAAGTTACAGCACCTGTAACTATCTTTAGTTAGTTTGTTATATAGTTTGTTAGTATGCGTAATTCTTCTTCTATTTCATTGTATTGTATATAAATAGAGTTCATTTGTCTCTTCCAAATACATCTTTCTACTTTCTCATTTCAATCTCACATATTGAAATGTGGTCTTTCGCTGTTTAACTATTAGCATCAATTCGTCAAAGAACATTGTATAGAGTAAAATTATCCTTGTCAATATAAAACTTTATATAAATTTTAGCAATACCTATGAATAGACAACATCGTTTATAGCATATCATACATATATTAATATTGTATCATCTTTATATTTATAAATATTTAAATATAAATGAATTAATTTTCTTATAAAACCCTTGATATATATTATTTGTAAAACTCAAAATCCTCATTTTAATCACGTTATTTTTATCTACCATCCATATAAAATCAATTGTTATCAAGTCTATTCTTAGTATCTTATAACAAAACATTTGTATTAAAATATTTTATATAGTATATAACAGTTTCGGTTTTGTGTTATAACTTCTAAACTAGTATATTTACACAATATCATTTTGATCCCGTTACAACGGGCGGTTGTTATGATAATATAAATTTTCCAACCACATTACAAGTGTGTGTGTGTGTGTGAGAAAGTCAACCCAGCAAATACCTGTTTTGATACCAATCCATTTCAACGTATCAACAGACCATCAGATAGAACTATAGAAGGGGGGGGGGGAGGGGGGGGGGGGGGTAAAAAACTGCACCCAGCAGTAAAAATGTGGAGAACTTTTTACACTGCAGAATCCCGTCAAAGTCAAAGACCAAGGGTTTTACAAGGGGTTGAGAAAACCTATAAATATAACTCAACATGCCAAAATCTTGTTATGTACGAGCCCATTTGTATCGGCAGTTAAAAGACCTTTTGCCACTCAATTCAAAAATGAATGGCATACGATACGATAATATTAATAGAACAAAACCTTCAGCTGCATTCAATTTACTTTACATTTTCTGTCTTCTAGTTGTATATTTTAACCGGCTTCTCAAATGTGTGACGGTTCTGCAGGTTTCCAAGTAATGAATGATAAGACAGAGAGCCTCTATAAGCAACTTTATGCATAAACGGAACCCAAAGAATTTACCTGGTTGGCCGTGAATGGCCTTTTAGGGGTGGTATCCGGGTGTTCCAGTCCAAGGTACTGCTCCCAAGCACCATAAACATCTTTTCTCTAAAGGAATCGTTTTGGACAACAGCTCAGTGCAAGCCAATGAAGTAAAACAATAAACAAGTATCAATGCAAAACTAAACAAAAAACCTGAAAACGGCTAGACACGATGTCAGTGTCTTGAAGATACTCCGGTCGCCCAAGAGATAAAAATGCAAACTTCCACTGATCGCCCACAAATTACAATTTTTAGTCAACAGAGTAATATACATAAAACAAGCGCAAGAACAAGTTGATTGTTAAGCAAGTGATAATGAACTAACTAGAAAAGGCAGACACCCCTATTACAACCCATTCACCAAAAATTGGGTCGACCTAGGGTTTGTTTTATCTCTAACATGGCAAAAACAAGACACAAGTCACATAAAGTGCATTTAAAAACCCTCACACTCCTAAACCTTTAATTCAAAAGAAAATATATTTTTAATTTAATAATATACTTTTAAATCGTAGTTGATACATAGTTGTTATAAAACTTGAAAGGAAACAAAAAATAAAAAAAAGTGTTAGTCAATTGATGTGTCGGACCAAACCTAATTTGACTTGTTGCCCAATCAGCCATGAAGAGATGTCTTTAAAGAAAGGTACCATGAAAAAAACAATTTCTCGAGTATCTAAAATATAAAAATCTACCTTGAAAAATTCATCATCAGGAACCTGCAATTTCCTCTTAATGCGAATTTTCACATCTGCCAAAGTGTCATCCTCATGAATTATCAGAAAGAAAGGCTCTCCGAAGTTTTGCACTTGCTGCAAAAATCATTAAAAGATGTAAAAGCAGTGATGAATAAAGTTAAATGGTCCAAACATCTATGGTTGTTCATCCACATACCATCTGATTCTGTGCAGTCTCCTTGGTGAAATGGTAAACATGAATCAGGCGATCTAGAGGCCCAAAGTTTTTCTCTTCTTCTGGAATCTGAAAAAACAAGATTCTATATATGGAGTGCATTGCACACAAGTCCAATAATGTAACAAAATAAATTTCTTGTTCTTCAAGCACATCTTGATTTAATATCTACCACCGGAACAAAATTCTCTACTTAAAAATTTGACGCTAGTCTGACTTAATGGAACCATTAAGAAGTCATTCAAAGGTAAAATGACCTCTTAATGATTCCATTAAGAGGTAAACAAACAAGGCCTTAGATGCAAGCAGTATCATATATAATACTAGACGGTGAATTTTTAGTTAAACCATGGTGAAAAGTGAGCATGCACATTGGGTATGCGTGTATTTTTAGTTAAGCCATGGTGAAAAATGAGCATGCACATTGGGTATGCCTCACCACAGATTCTAAAACTAAGAAGATGCTTGGTTGAAATTAGGGCACATTTGGTACAAGTACGAGTAAATAAACTAAATCAAATTGTTTGGGGTTTACAAGCTTTTTTGATAAAGATATTTTTAAATAGAGTTAATTACAAAAATGGTCCCTGTTATTTGTTCTAAAAGTTGGATTTAATCCCTGAACTTTCAAATTTGCATAAACGATCCTTATTATCACTGTTTGTTTGCATTTTGGTCCTCAACCTATTAACTTTTCTAGTATGACCAATTTACCCTTATTTTGATGCAAAACACAGGAATCATTTCTGCAATTAATTCTTTTAACTCTTTTACTCTTAATTAAATAATTTATTTTTAAGTGTTAATTATCTTTAGTGAATTATATAAAACATATTTTGACTATAAGTATTTATGTTGGTTCGTACATTTATGATAAAAAAAATAATTATGTTGCTCAAACCACAAAGACCATTTATGTAATTAACTAAACTTTATTTTTTAGTGTTAATTAACATTAATAAATTATAAAACAATTATCTATGAGCCAATAGTTTAATTAAAGTTAATTAAGAATATAAAATATTAAAATCATTTAACTTTTCAATCGTTCAATTTATAATTATTTTAATATGTTTTCTGTTCTCAACATTTTGATAAGAAAAGCAAAGAAATGACATTTACACTAAAATCTATTATCCATTCCATTTTGTTATAAATTTTCATCCGCCTCATATTTTGGAAGTAACAGTTTATTACCAAGTATTGGAAAATCTTTAATTACAAAATTATACCATCCATCATTAATGACTATCATCGTCATTCATTACCTTCTATGGTGGAATGAAATGGAATGAAAGGATGGGTTGTATTAAGAGGGGTCGGCTACCTTTAGGAGGAGGGAATTGAGAGCTTATTTTGTGTTTCGAATTTAGTTTGCACACCTCCTGGTTCTCGAATTCAAGGGTTTATCTTGTAAGCATTCGATTACAGGTGCCTAATATTGTCATTGAAGTTACTACTAGTTAGATTCATATCAATTTGGTATCAGATCGCATGTCAATCCCTTCACGCAACGATGAGCAAAATAACATATTTGGAATTTAATCGGGCACAACACAAGTCTGAAACAATGACAATCTTCGAAAACTTGGAGCAAGCCATGGAGTCTATGTGAACCGAGGTAGAACAGAGACATGCAGCGCTCTTGAAGTTATTGCCAGGACAAGTGCGATCTGCCGATCGACACAGCATCCACACAAATCGACCAAAGCACCACCGCTAGCGGCGCCCAATCCTCCGGGCCCTTATAGACGCTAATTTTTTTATGAACATGGGTTTCCCATTCCGCCCTTTTCAGAGGCCAACAGCTTGTGCCCGGGTAAGATTCCATTCATTATCAGTGAGGTTGTTATTCATTCGGTACCGGAGTATTTTCGAAAGGGCCGGAATATGTTTCATCAGGAGAATGAGTTTGGGTACCGGGATTAAATTATCAATTACGTAAACTAGGGTGTCATTGTTCGAAGGGGACGATGCTTACGGATGGGTTTATCGAATTGACAGATTCTTTGATATTCAAGGGTTCGTTACCACGACGGAAAATGAAGTGCGCCGTTTTATGTATGTGGGAGATAGTTGTGTGTTGTGACTAGAAAGTCCCTCGCCCACATGTTGACTAGCTACACGTTCTCCACCTTGAGGACAAGATGGATTTTTCAGGCCCAGGGTAATGACATTGCTGCAAAATATAGGGGCTGGAAGATTTAATCTATACCTCTTGGTTCTCAGATTCACGGGTTTATCTTGTAAGCATTCGATTACGGGTGCCTATTATCGTAATTGAAGTTACTACTAGTTTGATTCATATCATTTTCCTTCATTTTCTATGTCAACTTTTATTTATGTGTAACTGTCATTGGATTAATAAAACTTATAAACTTAAAAGATTCCATTCCATTTCACGATACCAAACGCCCCCATGTCTCTAACCAAGAACCTCCTAAGATATCTAACGCAACCACATTAAGTAAAAGCAAAATAAAGAATAGTAATACAACTTACTTCCTCTGCACGCAATGTCCAGTATTGATCATTTATATTCTCAATTTTCTCAGTCAGTGGAAAGATCTGCAAGGTGAAAATATACTAAAAAATAAATTTGAAACACAATCCCACAAATGTTTGTAGATTGAAGGCTAAAGATTGAATTCCTTGGAAGGGTCTAATGTACACAGACCTATGCCAAACATAGAGATCCTTTTTGAGATTCTAACATATACTCATGGGTGGATTTGAATGTAACAAAGAAGGGAGGCAAACAAAAACATACAGACAGAAACGTAGGTGCCTATTGATCAAAGCAAGTTACGACTTTTAAAATTGAGCCCAATTATATAATGATGTTGACCAGAAATTTCTTGATGAAAGGAGGACACACAAGATAAAGAAAGAATGTGTGTGGCTCCAGTCACATCCAACATGCACTTGTTTGCAATAATAATAGAGTTAGTGGCATGTCATAACAATGTGCTTTTGTCCATTTACGCTACAAAAATTTTTAGTAAACATTTAGTCAAAATTTTAAGTTTCAATTTAGTTACGGAACCTGGAAACCGGATTCAACCGGTAAAAGTTAAAACATAACCTTTGAAATCCCATAAATACATTGTACTTTTTAATGTATCAATAAATGTCACATGCTTGTTTGTAAACAATTAGTCGTGGCCCATAAACTGAATATTAGGTTTAAAGTATGTGGCTTCCATGCCATTAACCTGACAAAGGTTTAACTTTTATCGGTTAAAATCCGTTTTCCAGGTCTCTAACTACTTAAACGGAACATAAATGAATATTTGTGTACAAAAAAAGAGTGAGTAGCATAAATCAAAACACTGACAAAAGTACATAGCTATTACATGCAAATATAACCAGGTAAATATGCAAAAGTATTGGTAACTAACCCCCATATTCTGTAAAAACTAAGAACTGATAATCAGATATAAAGTAAATGCTTCTATACCTTGTAAATCTTATGATAAAATACTTCAAGAAGCCTGAGTTCGGCATTTGGATGCGACAATTCCACCTGTTTAAATGTGTGAATTAAAATATCTCACATAATAAAAGAACAACTCTGTCCGCAAATAGTAATTTAAAATTACAGGAATATGTCAGAGGGTTACAGAAGGATATTTCCTGCCATGAAATCATTCCCATATGCAACACATGATTTTCTTAAAATCATGAACGTAAAATAAAGATTTGGAAGAAGATGCAAAAAATAATAATAATAATTTCCGGCATCCTTGATAGAAGTAAGCAAAAGATATGCGCTTAAATGTAAAAATAGTATTTGATGTTCATAATGCCTTATTTTGGAGTAAATCAAGCAGGATTGTGCTAAGTACGACAAAAAGATAAGATATATTTTCTGTTTGGGGGTAGTTTGAGAAGACATCAATTCCACGTAATTATTATTGAAAGAATACCTTTGTCTTTAATTCATTGAGAACATCTCCAACAGTGCTCTGCTTAGGCAACCTAATATTGTGAATTACGGGCTGCAACATGATGACATGTACAACAGAACATAAGAACCAATATGTACCCATAATATAAGGCGTTACTGATACATTTTCACTCCCCCTAATATGATAAGGGGACACCAATGGAGTTCTAGTACACACCTCCGCATTCGTAGCATGATGATAAACAACCTTCAGAGTTTTCAGACATTGCAACTCTGGCAGAGGGATGTCCAACACTTCATAGTAAAGAATATCAGAAACCTGTGTCAATAATCAGAGAATCTGTAAATCAACTGACATCATGTTGCTAGCAACGTGTTTCTGAAATTCACCAATACACACACACACACATATATATACACACACACACGTGTGTGTAGATCAGGTTCAAAAAAGTGTCTCAAAATCAAGTGCAACAGAAGGTACCACCCTTTTAAAAAATTTAAAATTTTTTTTGGGTTTATAATGAAAAAAACCAACATGTTTTCACGTTTTTTGTCTATTCGTCCCTCCATGTTATTTTTTTCAATAAAACTCCTCAAGTTAATTTTTTTCTTTTTTATTTTAGTAAAATTTGGATATTAGAACCAAGTTTCAGTTTTTAAAAACCCAGTTTAATAATTATAACCGGGATCTAATGTCCAAATTTCACTAAACCAAAAAGAAAAAAATAACTTGAGCACTTTCATGGAAAAAAATAACATGGAGGGACGAAAACGCAAAAAACATGTTTTTTTTCATAATATACCCATTTTTTCATAATCATGTTTAAATTAACATTACACACATGATATGTGAATTTCACATACATTTGGACTTTATGCATCCTTAAAAATTATGTGAATGGTCATCTAAGTGAATGACCAATCACATGATCTTTTTCGCTATTCACAACATTAATTTTTCGAATCTAAGGCACAGTCCTTTTGATGAAAAGTCTTATAATACTGGCTTATACATGTCTATACATACATACATGCATACATATACATTTGAATGATCATTGACAAAAGGTACGTTGGATACATTGGAAATTGAAGGGTACGCTAATGAACCTGATTCTATGTGTGTGTAAGGAGATGTTCAAATAAGAGCCCAACTTTCATGGGGAACCAAGAAACGAATTTGAAGTTTCGTTTTTTTCATTAAAATTTCTTTATATTTAATAAATTTACACATTTGTTAATTTTTTATTATAAAAAACATTTTTCTTGTTGATGCATAAAACACAAAAAAAAATTGCATAAACTCTGAGAGATTCTGTACAAGAAGACGAGAGTTTATGCACAAATAAAATTTTGCATTTTATGCATCAACAAAACAAATTTTGTTTTTTTAATAACAATAAATGTTTAATGTGAATTTTTAAGATGGTTCTCCGGTTTCCCACTTAAAAGAGTATCTCCATGGAACCCTCCCCTATATAGTATATGGTTCGTGTGAGCGCCACATCTTTGCAGAGTACCAAAGTACCAACCTTAAAAACATTTTTAAAATCTTTTTTCACAATCATGTTTAAATTAACAATACAATACTATTTGTGTAAATTCATACATGACCACGCACGAACGTTATGTGTGAGCATGCAATCCATAAGTTTATAAATTTTTTTCTTCATATTCATGTAGATATAAGTAAAATATAAGGCTATTTCACAATGTCTAAATCCTTAAACTCGTGTGAACATGAAAAAGTATATGTTCACATACGTAGTGTGAACATACATTCACAACGGTACAACTCATGTGAACATGCATTTTTCACATGGTTCTAGTGTGTGTTTGTGTGTACTTTTTTACAAGTAGTCTTGTATGATTTATTTAAACATGATTATGAAAAAATAGAACTTTCAAAAGGTTTTTAAAGGCGGTACCTCCGGTACTCAGCAAAAGATGTGTTGCTCATTTTAACTCGTATATGTGTGTGTGTACGGGTTCAAGTGAGTGTCACTTATAATGCATCACACCAGAAGGGATCACTCCTAAAAATAATTTTTTTGAAATTTTTTTCATAAACATGTTTTAATTAAGATTACATAGATGATATATAAATTTCACGCACATTCACACATTTAAGTGCATGAAATCATGCATCACATAAATGTACGTTCACATACATGCAAATTTATGCAAGTGTACGTTCACATCATTTTTAAGAAATTAGAAGATGTGAATGTATGTGAAAGTTAAATATCTTTATAATGTTAATTAAAATATGATTATGAAAAAAAAATTAAAAAGATCTTTTAGATGTGGTACCTTCTGGTGCGCTGCATAATGACTCCATATTCTCTCTCTCTCTCTCTCTCTCTCTATATATATATATATATATATATATATATATATATATATATATATATGTATACACACACACACACATATATATATGTGTGTGTGTGTGACTACATAAAAGGGAAAAGAGTCAATTGTAAAAGGCCCAAAAGTACAGAAACCTGGCTGTAGTGAATTAGCATATCTAGCAGATGATCTGCAACTCGATATTTAATTGGATGGGGCTTGGGTTGTTGAGAATAGCAGTTGTGAGGAGTGAGCCGGATTTTGGATGGATCATCCAGACCAAGTTTCTGGGCCACTCTCTCCACCACGTCATCATATGTGTGCAACTTTGACCTATTGATTCATCACAGAAAATCAGTCAATAACAGTAAGAGCATAGTCTTGTTATATTAATATGGCAAAAAAAACAAAAAACAAAAAACAAAACTCACAATTCCAGAGAGAAATCATCCTCTTTAGGTCTATCCAGAGATCGAAAATGAACTATCTGCAAAGGACAAAACCATATAAAATAGGCAGGGGGAAAGCTCCGTTAAGATTTAAAAAAATATATTAACCGAAATTGAAAACCATCAGTGTACACGAAGGCATGAAGCTACATCAGCTCTTTTACTCATAGCATTGCTAACCTATAATATGGTTAACCACCACAGCATTATAAATACGATGAGAATCCTACTCTTACGTTTCTGTACATAAAAAAAGTAAGCGGCAAGTAGAACATATGCAAGTATATTAACCACATCAAGTAAACAAGTTTGCAATGTCATCATCGAAAGAAAAACTAATTAGAATTCAGGATCACCTTCCATATTAAATATAATGCAAAATTAGAGTCATTGATTATCTTGAACACTTATAATTGCAAAACTGTGGATACTGATGATTAGAACTGCAGATTTAATAGCGCTTTAAATTAAACAAAACAAACCTGACGATTTTTCACATATTCCAAAAATGAAGGAACGTCAGGATATCGGTATTTATCCACAGCAAAAGTCTGATGAAGTTTCTGAAAGCATATGATGTCCCCGTCTTCAAGCTGAAAAAATTTCAAAGAGATTCTTTAATACTTTAAGTCCCAAGTCACATTTATACTAACTACATCTGTAACTAAAAATATTGGGATTCATACCTGGCTAGATCTAAAGGAAACACTTCTCTCAAGACGCTCACACATGACACATGGCTCAAATTTTATTTCCTGGTAAATGACACAAAAATCAAAAATCATTAATGTCACATTAGTAGATAGAAGACAGGTGCAAGATAGAAGTTTCAGCCACAAAGCCAGCAGTATAAGCAAACTAACTTCGTAAAGTTCAATTTCTTCATCAGAAGTAAATCCAGCCATTTCATTCAATTTTGGTATGATTTCAATTGGCTTACCAAAACTCTTCACAAAAGACCTGCCAACAAAACTGAAAAACGAGAAATGTTACATTTAATCGAGAAACCCTCAGTTACATAAGACTAAGATTAGTTCTATAATAGTGATCCTTGTGTCTTCAAGAAAAACTATGATCATGTCCAATAAATGTGTTATATAATAGTGTCCTCAATTATCCAACTTAAAAGTGCATATAATAATACACAATTTCCAAAAAAGCAGAGAAGAAAAAAATTAAGTATTATCCTGGCCTACCGAAGTTCTTCCTTCTCAGGATCGTAAAGCTTGAAGAAAAGAAGTATATCATCTTTGGTTTTGTCAGGTGGGGGAAGAGGATTCAAATCCTGAAACAAAACACAATTTTAGTAGAACTACTGGACTGATTAGAAAATGCACAAAATTTTAAAGATCTAATAGCAATAACATCTTTATGAAGTCATAAAGATGATATTACCACTCCAATCTCTATCTCCAAGAACAGTTTCAGTTCAGCATTGTGATTTTTATTGGAAGCCTCCCTTAATTGTCCAACCTGTAAATCCAAATGGTAACCTTAACTCAATTGAATATCATATATTCATATGACAGCATGTGCATTTATACATCTAAGTGAGGTAATAACACTCATTTATCCTGCAGATAGCTTAATATAGATGTTGTAATTAAAAAATAATAAAATGCTTAAAATGACTACAATGACATTACACTAAGAACAAGTTTCCTTGAAATAATGGAATTCAAACATGATATTGGTTTTATTGCATCCTTACTTAAAGTTGCTAAAACTAATGTCTTACCAACATTTATATCAAACCACCACTCACATGTTTAATTACATTTTACACAAACCTATTTTGTTCTTACAAATCACATTAAGTTTAACCATGTAACCATGTATAGAAGAGAAGGAAACCACTGGCACCATTTAGTTAAGTGCTATAGCTGTCTGACGCCACTGCATAATCAACTTCAACATCTACTTCATGGTAGAAATGCAACGTAATTAAAATTAGCTAGATACATAGCAATAACAAGCATTTATGTTCATGTGTGTATCCACCCAAGAGTAACAAAAATATTATATAAACAACTAATTTCAGATGGCTATGTATAGCAATACAAAAAATTTCAAATACATATATTTAAATGAACGACTAATGAACGTTATAAAGTTCAAGACGTGAGAGTATACAGATTGTGCTTCCTCCTGCGGTGTCAAAGGTCGATTGGGACGGTATGTATGATTTTGCCTCTTTGCCCATATCCAGAAACGCTGGAATTGAACAGGTATGCCAAATTCTTTGGCCACCTCCTCCTGCAGCCCAAAATAGACCATCAGAGTACTTAAAGGACTCACTGCAAGAATACTTCAATCAAAACATATATAACTCAAGGAAATTAAACATGATTAACCCTGACTAGAACAATTTTATCTTAGAGAATAGAAGATTATAAATTCAAGACAAATATCAATGATGATTTCTTAAAGATAACGCACAAGCCATCAAAAACGAACACACACTACATAACAGAGTACAAGTACCTTGAAAAGGTTAAATGGCATTTGCTTCTGGATACGAAAACTGTGAACCTTGTCATGATCGACAAGATCAAAAAATATTTCTTTCCCCATCTGTTCAGATAAGTCAACTTCACGAGCAACCTAGAGATGTCAATATGTATAAGTAATAACTTCCTTAGAAGTACATACGTTATCACTTCAAGCATTTAATTTGAAAGATTCTCTAACACTATCAGTCTATCACTGACCTTTATAATAGTGTACAGATGAGCCTGCGCTTTGTATCTTTTCTTGTCTTCCTTCTCTTCTTGTTCTTTCTTCAACCTTATCTAAAAATAAATAGAAAACGCAACTATCTAACTTTGTACTGCAAAAGCCAAACTCAGTCTGGAACACGTCAAACAAATCTAAACATCAGCATGTTTACCCTAAGGTGTTGGGCAATATCTTTCTCATCCACGTCACAAATTATCTTTTCCTTGTCACTTTGCCGTATATACACAAGCATGTATGCATTTGAGTATTTTGTAAATTTAAACGGCGCATTATTGTAGCCAGGATTTGTCTGTGGCAGCTGTTGAGAATGGAATAAGATGACAAGAAGGTAAGTGTTTTGTTCTTTCCCTGAATGAGAATATAAGTTTGTTGTTAAAGACGGATGCACATTGGAAAAGAATTCATTACCTCCTCCTCACCACCATATTGCTCTTCTAATGCTTTCTTCGTATCTTCTTTTGTAACCCGTTCGTCATCAAACTTGTACCTAATTAGAAGCAAGATAACCAAACCAACACAACACAACAATGTTGGAATACAACAACCGGTGAGAAATGCACCGTAAGAGAAGAACAAAAATATTAGAGAAGAAATGATAAAAAAAGAAACCAATTCATCTGCACTCCAAACAGCCAATGTATAATCAGAAACTGTCCAGGGGTTGAATACATGAGAAAGATCTCTGGAACGTAAGCATATACTGAAACCAAGCAACCATGTCAACTGTCCTAACTAAAAATTCCTTTGAGCAAATTCTCTTGGCCGAAAAATATTAAACGTAACCTCGTTATTTCTGAATTTGAAAGCAAAGATTAACATTTAGAGGTTACATCCTATTTCTAATCCTGGTCATTTAAAAGCAAATTGAATAAATGCAATATACCTCCTCTCTATCAAGATAAAATAATTCTTTGGAACTTAGAAATATAAGCTTAGGCAGTTAACTGACTCCATCCACATGGATATTTACAACATGTTAAGCAGTTATATCGTACAAGGTGAAAATTAAACCCTATGTTGACCAAACCACCAACAAAATGCACTCATAATGTAACCTGGAAGTACCAAATAAAAAAAAAAAAACCTCCCACTGCTTCTTCTAATTTTTTGTTCACAGGTGGATGCACCTGATGGAAGGGAGACTTATCATCGATGAACATTGTGAAGTTTGTTCGAAGTACAAAAATTCCCTGCATTTTCTTTAACTTGATTGGTTACACATGGATGTTACCAGTCCAAGTGAGTTTGAATGTTGATGTAAAAGAGCATTTGAAACCCATGTTCACTGCCATTGTAAAGGGTATTGTTTTGCATTCAAGGGAGGTAGCATTTAGGAACAAGTAAGAATCACTAACAACTAATTAACTAAAAAAAAGAACATATAGTCAGAATAAAGACATGTTGAAGGGGCAAAAGAATAGAAAAGAAAAGAAAAAAAAAAGTGAAGTCGTACATCTTAGAGAAAATATTATTTGGTTCACAAAGCTACTGTTATATTGGTTTGAGATAAAAGAAATAGCAGATATGCCTAAAGTTACAAGTCTTTGTTTAATGCCTAAAGTTTCATGTCGTCGTACTCTCAGATTTTGATCATTTACTCATGTTTAACCAACCCTATATAGCACACCCAACAAAAAGATACTACATCCAAACATAGACAAGTAATTGAACAAACACACAATATGGTTAATAAAACAAGGCTCACCATTGATCTGATAGGGTTGGTCTAATGAATGCATAATAGTGTCCACCATGCACGCCACCACTATGAACCAATACACTGTAAACAGGAAAGATGTGTAAGGCAAGAAGTAACTGCAAATGAATCTTCATGTAGGATAAACAGAATACATGCACATCAGTTGTGACTAAGATGCTGAAATTCATAAAACTTCAAACACCTGAATATTTTTTGTAAAAGAATCTTTGATATATAAGATAAATAGCACTTCCACTTTTGTAGACAGGAAGGAAGAATACTGGAGGATCTATATTTAGATACTATTATATTGCAAAATTGACAGAAAAAGATGAAAGACCGGTTAATGAAACAAGGACAACCTAATACAAGGTTCATGACACACAGGGAAAGTTATCCCAAGACAAGACAAATATATCGATCAGAAAAAAAAAACTAGTTTGCTTTGGAAGAAGATTTTCTACTATTTCCAACACTCATACAAAGATTATGATGAGCTTAACTATATTGTTAACAAGCAAGACCAGCATATATGTATATAATAACTGTTGTAGTAGTCTTTTGATAAATACATGATGCAAACACAGACAAACGTCAAAATGCTAATAGTCCTCATTGAGTACCAGTGCAAACTGCAATATTCCCACCCACACCTCATTCACTCCAGTACAATAACACTAGACCCTGATCATCAAAAAATAAGTATAAACTGAAGTTGACACAAACACAACATGGAACTTTAATTGTTTTCAGACGCTAATATTCAAATAATCAACAATTAATTTACAGTTACAACAAATTATAGTGTCCTGCATTCTTTGAAGATCATGCTAGACACTAACACTAGTACCACAAGCTAATTTGATACCTGTGAAGAGTGTACAGGTTGCGGACACTCTTATCTGCATCAGGAGACAAATACTTGCCACCCTCTCTATCAAGATCAAGCTCTGATGGAAATTCATAACGGTCATTTATCTGCAAAATGGATCACCATAGGTTTAAGAATAACCTGCTAAACATTGCATTACATGACAAAAGATAATCCGTTACATACAACAAATTTGGCACTGTATTAGCCTCCCTTGTGTCTATTGACATTGTGTCCATCATACAAGAAAAACAACAATATTGTGCTTTTTAAAAAAATTGCATCTAAATTACTGTGTTTATTTACAAGTACGAAGATGGCAGTACTCATGAATAAATCAAGCTTTTGAGAACACACACACACCAAAAAAAAGTGCCAAGAGAAGAACAATAAACGTCTCTAAAAAAGATGAAACATCAATTGCACACTGATGTAGTTAAACACCAATATTCTTATATACAATACCAAAAGATACTTACTTTTACCATTGTATCCCTCATAAAATCATATTCAAAACGCTTCAGCTGAAGTTGAAGAACGGGTGGGAAATCGATAAACAAGACGCCCTTCCTAGCATCCTAAATCGAAAGGCACAAAAAAGCAAACATAAAAAACTGCATCCAAAATTATCTAGGGACAAATGCAGAAAAGGAATACATATCTAAGAAAGATTGACTGCACACCAAACAAAAATTTAATGAACTCCATGGATCATAATTACATAAATCACGAGAATCTCTAGGTTCACTCTCAAAATAATATGGGGCATGTAAGCCCAAAGTATGCTGTATGCACAAGCCAAAAAAACATCCACAAAGATCAAGATCTGCTGCAGTGCTGCATTTATAAGAACTTTTCATGTGCAAGGCAAAGATCAATAGATCTTCAACTATCAGAATTTGTGTGTGAGGAGCGAGAGCGAGAGCGAGAGAGAGAGCGAGAGAGAGCGAGAGAGAGAGAGAGAGAGAGAGAGAGAGAGAGCATCATAAGTTTAAGCTCCATCAAACAAGATTTTGATTGATAAGGTCAGAATACATGACAATTGACACCTAAGGCTTCAATCTGCAATCACAATCACCACCTTCTCCTGAATATGATGCTAAGCAGCTAGAGCCTAGATGTTTAGGCTTTCAGCTAAATTGATGTCATCTTTGCGAATTTAGACACCAATAAAACTACAAAAGAAGTAAAAAAGGTCATCTATGATGCCACAATAACTGAAACAATATGTCTGTCCAATTACTCTCACTAGAGCTCACAAAGATAAATATCACGGTTTTGGTCTGAAGAACAATATTTGCTCTAATAAGAGTTGAAAAATAGTTATTGAATACTGATCATGGAAAAAGATCTAAGGAGGATAGAATAAGATTGTAAGCCACAATATTTCAATGGAATTCATAATGTGTAAATTACAAACATGAATGAACAACTAGCCTGCAAACCATGTTCTTCAGCATGATATTTATTGTCACCCTCAAGACGTTCCACTTCAACATATTTGTCAAAAGAAGCATAAACATCTTGACAGCCTTTTACATCCAGTTGAAGATCTGAAATTAACATTTTCATGCCATCAATAGAAGTTAAAAAGCACACTCAAACTAGAAAAAGTCATTCCAATAATTTCAACACAATTGATACCATAAAATGATTCTTTTCTAGTTGACTTGAAGTCCACATTGATGCATTCAATGTAATTCATATGGTGTCCCTCGAATAACTTCTGTATTGTACCTTCCACAACTGTTCCCTGAACAAACAACGATCAAGAGTTCAGAACAAGCATTAACAGAAAATATTTAGAGCGTTAAACAAACCTTACCTTCATTTTATCTTCAAGTTTTTCACACAAGACCCTATTAAGTTCTTGGACATCGTGTTGCATGAAAGAATCATATGTATCCCATCCAAACGATTTTGTCAATTCTTTAGTCGCAACACTGGTTTCATTGTATTGAAGCTTATAGAATAAGCTCTGAAGAGCCAGAGGTATACTCCCTGATGGCATGTCATTTTCTGTGGTCGGCATATGATATACAGCCTGATATCCAGTTCCAAATAAGATGCTTCCTTCCCAAGATAATGCATATAAGCACAGTTGATAAATACCTTTCTAAAGTAAGGAATATGGTACAAAGTTTGAAGGAGAGAGTTCATGTAACATGTTGCTCCTTGGTTCTTAAGTCCAACATAGCCAGTCTCCTTCTTTGAGTCATATGCCCAATAATCAATCACTTTACGTACAGCAACATCAGCTTCAATGATACATGTGTCGTTCACAAGGTAACCTTTACCGGGGTCATATAAATCACTAAGAGGCATAAAAGATGTGAATCCCCAATCACTTTCCCTTCCATGAAACTGATGATGTGTGTCTGCACAATTAAGACAATTGTGATTAAAGCAAGGGTTAGCATAATTATGTGAACCTTTGCCTGCTAGAATAAAAAAAACACCCCTCCCCTTTTTTGTAAAGCAGTCCTCTTCACCCCAATGTTTATGTCTACAAACTAGTTATTTATACTGTTATGCAAAACTTCACATAAAGATTCTGTATAGTTTATGCAGTTATAACCTTTTCCCGTGACTGTTCTTTCTGAAAAAAAGCCCTCAACGTTGCTGACTGACTAATACAGAGTAAATGACCATTCACCATCCTGTTAATATGCTTCAAATAGAATCAAGTACTCGGCTGACAAGAATATAGACCCATGTAACTAATTTCCTATACCCTGCCTATGTAGAATTAGCAAATAAATCAAAAAAAAATGATACCTATGTAATCATATGCCTACAAATAATAAATGTATATGAATACTAGGATTCAATGAGAAAGCAAAATACAATAATGCTATTCAATGATATATTTGGTCACATTTTAATCTTGGCAGATTCAAGTCATACACAATGTACAAAGTACAAACCAAAACAACAGCAAACCCTCTACATAGGTAGGACATGCTACAAATGTTAACTTAATGCCTCCTACACATGTGACCTTGTTTTGAAACTATATCTTTACAAACTTACCAACTTCATCACTGAATGTCTCAACATAGTTCTCACCTGCCCATTTCCAAAATATACATAGCTTTCCATATTTGCTACAAATGTTAACTTAATGCCTCCTACATAGGGCATGCGACAAATGTTAACTTAATGCCTCCTATGCATGTGACCTTGTTTTGAAAGTATATCTTTACAAACTTACCAACTTCATCACTGAATGTCTCAATATAGTTCTCACCTGCCCATTTCCAAAATATACATAGCTTTTCATATTTGCCCATAGAGGGTTTTGGTTTTCTATTATTTCAAGTCCCCAAATTATGATCTTCATCGAAGAGTACGTTTAGCTTTATGGTGAGTTTGAAATTATGGGTCGAACATGAAAATAAGAGTGATATTGTAATGAACTCACTTCAAGTGACAACATATTTGTCAGTTATACTGTTTTTCAATAACAATATTGCTTAATCTAAATCCTGTGCATTTTAAAATACTATATTGGCATTCTAACAGAAGTTTAATAGCTAGTAAACAAATGGCATTCTTTATTTCACTTGAAAGCAACTAAGCTGCAATTACTATTTTCTGTGAATAGGAGGGCTGTTAATTGCACAATAGAAATGAAACGTGTTTGAACTACTGCAATATGCATTTCTTAGCTCCAACTCAACTCAGCTACAAACATAAACTGTATAATCACCCAGCTAATATTCCAAGCCTTTTCATGAGAAAAAAAGGTCATTGAGTTTAGTCAGAGAAGGTATTCTCTATACCTAGCACTTCGAAACATCTTCTCTTGCATTATTCTGATGTTACTCAGATGCTCTGCATCATAAGAAAGCGACAAGTTGAAACTATTCTTCATAGTTCTTGAGTTTGAATGATTACTCAGCCTCAGATTAATGGTTTAATTCAAATTTGCTACACTCTTCATCCAAAATTAGAGTGTGCTTTGTGAGAAAAAAATATATAGTTCTGGAAAAGGAGTCATTACTGGTATCATAGTTATCCATCTTTGGGTGACATGTGATCCAAATGAAAGGTATGTTTAGAAGCAGCACTCAGAAAGGTAAAACACAAAATGTGAGAAACACACAAGAATGTATAGATATACATGGTTCAATCTACTTCCTCAGGCGCACTAGCTAGTCTATTTTATTGATTTTTTATTACGGTTTACAATTACATAGAAATGTATTTATAAGACAAAATCTTGACACAAAAAGACAAAACCCCTAATGGGCGTGGGCCACAAAAAATGTTTTGTTGCAAGGGCCTGGGACAAGGTGGAGTGTCGTTCTTTTGGCAACCATCAAACTCCATAATTTAACAAGGTATGTTCCTTAACACAATAATGTAGAAGTCATATATTCATTGGTAACATATAAGAGAATAAGATTAAATAAAATAAAACGAAGAAACTTTTAAAACTAACTAATATCTGAACAATTAGATCTTTAGCACTCCACATCCAAAAAGAATGCAGCATTTCTATTTTCTACTGCCCAAAAACTGCAACATTCCTCTTCCTAGAAAGATACCTCTGCAAATTTACCTATTTGCCCGTGATTAAGACATTCAATTACTGATCAAAGACTTTTGTTAGGCTATGTGTGAAGCCAAACATTAACTTTCAGAACAAAGGGGCTATCATTTTCCAACATATTCCACAATCCACATAAAGATTGAACTCAATATTTATTACAGACCAGGTGACTTCATTGAGAAAGAAAGAAGGAATTGTGAGTACAATGTGGAACACATGATGTAAAGTAAAGTTTACTCATAAAAGCTGAGAGACTTGGTAGTAATTTGTACGCTCAATTCATATATCTTCATTTTCCCCCATTTGAGGATTTCTATTACATGAAATATTTCCACATATGTAGTTAATGCACAAACGAGGTTTTATTCCCTCACTTTATAAAAGAAACAAAACATGACTCTTGGCTGTCATCATACCCCATGAGGTAGAAATAATTACATCCCCGGCACTACACATGTAACAAAAAAATAAAGACAAATAGTCCAACTTTGTAAAAAAAGATCATCAAAGTATTTCGACTTCACGACCAATTATGTGTCGACCATCGACTTTCTTCATAAGGTTACAAGTTTGTAAACTGATTATATAGTAATATAACTAGATGCATTACACACATAACTTCTGTAATGCATGTTACAAAGATAATCCGTAAGTTTTTATATGACAAAAATGTGACTTTAACTAGTTGCGCTGTAAAAAATAAGTTTTCTCCAAGCATAAATTCAATCAACTAAAACATAAGCATTGCATACCTTTTCTTATCGTGAATTTATTGTGCATCTGATTGACCACCGCCAAGCTGAACTGTGCATATCTACTCCAATTATATGGCAAGGTCGAGGAATCAGCCACATCTAGATACATGGACAAGTGATCCACATTGTTTCCCTTTGGAAAGACAAGCACACGCCTACCAAAATATAATCAGCTATAAAAGTAGGAAAAATATAAAAAATTCACAGTTATCTCAAAAAAAAAAAAAGCAGAAGATAACTATTTACCATTTATATCCTCCAACCATGAAAATATCAGAATAAAGTTTTTTGCTGTTCTGGCGTGAGAAATTCTCAATTGCCCATGTAAACCTGGATGCCTGAGTTTCATCAACTGCTTGATTCTCTGCTGTGCTAACAACTTCTGCTTGACCCACGACTAATATATCCAAATTACAAATATATAACTTAAAAAGGTAATAATAAAGAACATAAACAGCTCCAATAAGCAAGCCGCACACTCGCATACACATATAACCATTAGCAACGAGCCAACGACCATCCAAAAACATCTGCCCAAAGGGTTCTATGTACACATGCAGAGACAACTACTGTCACAAGCAAAATTAATTTACTATGGTACTTTCAAATGTGCATATACATACATACATAGACACACACATATATGTAATCCTTCGGACCATAAGTGAACCACAAACCTTCCATAGGCCTAGGGCCTTCAACAGGCGCAGTACCATCCAAAGCAAGAGGACCTTCTACTAGCAACGGTACAAGCATCTCTTCATCTTCTTGCTGTTTAAGAAAATTAGAAAATAACGTAAAACACACATACATTTAAACCAGAAATATAAAAACAACCAATCAACTGTCGAATTCTGATCAAAGTAAAACCCTAACTCATGCCATACAAATGAAACCTTAGATGAACACTTCAAAAATAGGCAATTAAACTAAATAACACAATCCGCACACGGATACAAAACCCTAGCACGATCAAACTCACGAAACCAAGCAAAACCTTTGATTACAATATAAACTACATCCGCAACGCAACAAAAACACTTGATCAGCGTTCGAATGTTACCGCTGCAATAACTATAGCTTCACACAGAAAGAGAAAGAGAAAGAGAGAGGTATACAGGAGTCACCATGGTCATGGTTCTGACGAGAGAAACGCCGTCCGATCAGAACTCACAAGTCACCACCGTTGATGCGTAGAGAGAGAAAGCAAGTGTTGAAGGTGTCGAGAGTGAGAGAGGAAAATATGGCAATGGGGGGGCTGATAGCCCTGAAAGTCTGTGGAAGGACCAAGACGCTCTCGCTTCTTCTCTTCTGAGAGCATCGAAGAAAGGGTGTGAGGGGGTGTTTGGAAATTACGCAAAAATATTAGGCAGTTTTGTGAAAAATGGAAGAGAGGGAAGGCTGTGTGTAGCGTGTAGTCGGTTGTATATGTCATGATTTCTTGATCCAATAATATGGTTCCACGTTGAGTTCTATGGGGTTGGTTGTGTGGATGAGGCACAGGCGATAATGACCTTTCATGGTACTACTTACGCAAGCCATTGCTAGCAATGGCCCCTTCTTGTACCTAAGGATGGCAAAAATAACCGAACCGGGAAAAATCGAAAATCGATCTAAACGGAACGGGTTTTCCTGAACCCGATTAAGTTAAACGGGGGACGGAGCGGGTATGGTATTGCTAATACCCGCCTCGTATACCCGATTACATAACTCGTTTAAATCCCTGAATACCCCGACTGCTTTTAATAGCAATATGCTATTTATATTGTATATATATTATATATAAAAGATGAATAATTTTATCTATTTTATATATTATACATAAAATTTATTACGTATAACTTAAAAAACTTATTTATTTACATATAATTTAATGAAATAATGTTTTTTTCGTTATCATTTGATATGTATTACAAATTTAATTTAATATTTGTATTGAAATTCTAACATACATTGACGTTTTAAGCTTAAATTATGAATCACGTGATTAAATTTCATATCATTGATTTATAAACGGGTTACCCGATTCCCCGCGGGTTTTCCCGCGTACCCGATGGGGATCCCCGTTTAGTCCCCGCGGTTTTTTTAAATGGGGACGGTATTTACATTCCCTGCTCCGAACCCGTCCCGTTGCCATCCCTACTTGTACCGTTCATAATAATATTATTTAGTTTTTATCATTAATGGTATAAACTTTTGTATATTTTATCATTTATAAAAATGAATAATCTGAAAACCTGTAATAGCAAGTAACCTATAACCAATCATCCTCATTTGTAAACCAAACACCTTTAATTTTGCTACCAAACATTTTATGTCTAGACGCACACTCTCTTCATAGTATTCACAACCGTTCAGCCTCTGTTACCACTATCTTAGTCGCCTCTCTCATCCATCCGTCGTCGTTCTTCTTGTCGCAACCGTTACCGCTGACCAAAAACGATGAAGCTCCAGATGGGTCTTCTTTTGCTTTTCTCCTCCATCCACCACCACTCTTCTTGTCACAGCCGTTCAGCCTTTGCACTTCTCTCCTTCCACAACGGATATTCTTTTGCTCTATCATTTTTCAAATACTCTCCATATGCACCGACAATGAAGCACAATTACGCCAGGGTTCTTGATTTTATTTTGGGTAAAGGTTCTTGATTTCAAAGTGTTTGATTTTCGTAGTCTTTTTCTTCTTCAATTTCAAATACCACTACTTAATCTCGAAATCTTCGTTTCTAAAGCCCTTGAAGTTAAGTTGTAGACTTAGAATATATGTTCCAAATCAAATCATCGTCGATCGTATTTGTCAAAGGGTATGAAGCCACAAACGATTTCTAATAAGAGGTGTGTTCATATTTGTTGTCTTCTCTTTTTCCAGCAACAATGATCTATATATATTAATAAAACAAAATAAATATTGTCACGTGTCACTTCCACGACTCTCCGAGATTTCATTTTCCCGCCCATTATTCCTAATATAACTATCTCAATTAACTCATCTAAATTATTTTAGAAAACTTAAAATATTAAAAGAAAAACTTATATAATTAATTGATTTTAAATACTTCCTAATTTAAACTCTAATTTTACCTAAAATGTTTTATCTACTAGAATGAATAATTTGATTTATAATTTTTTTTAATTTAAAATAAAGGTTAAATGTTTAATCGTATATTAAATGTATCAATTTGAAATCCATTCACATTCTTAAAATTTGTACATTAATATTTATTTTAAAATTATCTTAACAATCGTAATCGATTTAATTTTTCGTTCATAATTAATTGAATCAAACAAATTTATTATATATAAAAGCAAGATTTTAAGTTATTTATCATTAAAAAGACATCTAAATATGAAAATAGTAACACTAAAATAATTTTCATAAAAGTAATACTTTCTCATATACCGTAAATATTGTTTTCAAATTTAAAAGTAAAAACATTACAACATTGATTTAGTTTTTATTGTAATATATTTAGTATTTCAAATATACATTCATATCTTCAATATATATTTACAAAATTTTTTCTGATATAATTTTAGTTAGTTATCTATGTCAGTTAATATCAAAATATTATTACATTATTGTTTTTATAATATTATTTTAAGTTACTATATTTAAAAATATAAATATTTCTTACACATGCTCCATGTATTACATGGGCAATAATCTAGTTATCACATAATACAAATTTAGGGTTTCAATTTGGAATGTAAGCTTTAATTTATGAGTTTCTTTTTTGGAAGGCTTTCATACTTCTGCTCTGATTTTGTTTCATGCCTTCCTGGGTTTAAAAAGTGGTTTCATCATGGAAGTGTTCTTTGAGTTCAACAAAAACGATTTCTTAGGGTTCCATGAATCTGATAAAAAAAATAGCGCATATTAAATGTTATAGCTTTATTGTTTAAAAAAATATGATTTAATTTAAGTTTGTATCGAGTTTGAATCACTAGAACGATTTGTTATTGTTTCCCTAGTGTTCTTCGTTGGCGTTACAGGTTTCCTTCGTGTTCTTCCTTTGTGTGTGGGTGTACAATGGATGTTTGTTTGTTGAATGTGTTTGGCAACAAATTAGTAACGTTAGGTTAGAAAAATGTATGTTTGGTTGTGGGTGGCTTGTTATAAATAAGTTAACAAGTTAAAATGGTTATAAATGATAAAAATACAAAAATTGATGTTATTAACAATAAAAAATAAATAATTGTTATAAACGGTAAAATTACCAAAATGAAAACTTCTTGTTATTTTTTGCAACTGACCCATCTATTAATGTCAATAAACTTTTATATATCCATCATGGTTATTGAAATCACGATTTAAATCGTAGGATCGCACAATCCTACGATCCTACAAGTGGATTTTGTAACATCCGTCATTTTAGGTACCCTTTTATATTAAAAAAAATTTCCTTAAATAAATAGTATCTTACGAAGTGAATACCTTCTAGGACTATGAAATAACTAAATAAATAATAGGTGTGCATTAGAGAGTTGTACATTATAGATAACGTCGTAAAGAAAGAATACAAGCATGCTAGTAAATGAATTAGTGAGGATATAAAAATGAAAAGGTATTAATTTTGTGGCTAAATTACATTAAAAAGAAACTTTAGTGGCTCAAATAATAGGGAGAAAGAGTTTAGGGACTAAATTGCAATTTTTAGAAATTAAAATCAGATTTTTTTTATAGAAAGACCTTGATTGGTCTAGAGAATTCATTTCTGGAGATTACTTTGGAGAGCAAAGGAGCCATTTCACCATAATCTTGAAAGCTAGAAGAAACAAGGATTGATTTTGGTAAGAAACTTCATCATCACCTTCAACCTTGAGTAGTATTATCTTCTTCTTCTTCTTGTTTTGGGTTTATCAATGGAAGCTTAAAGTTAGGGTAAACAAAAAGAAATGTAAAAGTGTGATCATTAGGAATGGTTTGTAAGAGTTAAATGCAAATCTAACTTGAATATTGAAGTTTTATTGAAATGTGTATGATGAAACTTGATGAACTCAAATGGGTTATTAGTGATTTAAACATAGGAATTTCATGTGATAGATTTAGAGTTTGATGATGTTAAAATGTTGATATAATAACACTTTGTAGCATAAAAGTTCGATAAATATTGTCATTTAACAAGCTTTGATCATCAAATTTGGTAAAATATGAAATTTGGGGGAGTTTGGAAATTTTGATGCTGAAAAAGGAGGAAACCAGGCTCTGTCTGAGAGCGACTCGACGAGTCGATTAGGCGACTCGACGAGTCAAATAGTTCTGTCAAAAAATTTCATATTTTGATTCAATGGCTCTTGCTTTGGTTTTAGGCCACCAAAACTCTTCTAAATTAAGGGTTTAAAGTATTGTAAAGTCAAATTGGGATTAGGAAACTTGTAAGGCTTCAAAATGATGTATGAGCTTCCTTGAAGGAACCGAAAATGTGCATATATGCAACTTAAGTGTTGTAAGGTATTACTTAGGCTTTAGAATTACCAATCACAAACTAAAACATGATAATTGATCATTTTACCCTTACGCAATGGTTGAGATAAATTCTAGTTCTTAATAGGCTATATTTATAAGTCCATAAGGGTAAATATAAACTTAAACTAAAAGAGTTATTCTTGTCTTTCCTTATTATTAACAAGATTTATGATTGAATGTTGTGTCTAGGTGTTTATTAACTAACCTCGGCAACCATTGGAGCTCGTGGAGAAGCTTTATTAACTTTATGATTTTACATATATCGTGATGGCTTGTTAATGGGGATCTATATGCATTGATTGTGAGTACTAGTGTTGATATGTACCTATCATGACATAACCTTTGATATGTTTATGTTGTTCATTCCTTGACATTGCATCACATTACCTATCCATGATCTTTATGCGTATGCTCTTACTTTATTTGACTTATATGGTTAGCCTTTACATGTACATGTTTATTACATATTTATGATATAGTACATTACTGTGTGTGATGTACATTATAGCCATACTACCGATAACCTCGGAGTATGATGCCGTACTTCATTGATTGGCGTGAGTACGATGCCGGGTACTGCGGGCCCCGATGATTTTTGGTGCTACACACTCCCTGGATGTACTCATAGTGTGTAGTGTTGTCGTGACATTTTCAAGAGTCTCCCTCTTGATATGTCCCATCTCCTTTGATATCTATTATATAATAATGTTATAATGTGATGATTCACGCCTTGCAGGTTTATTTACCGAATCGCTATTGACTGTGGTACATTATTGACCTAGTCACTCACTAAGCATTTTTGCTTAACCATTTAGTTGATTTACATTTTCAGGAATAGAAGGTAAAGGGAAAGAGAAGGTTGATTCGAGCAAGGGTTGAAGTAGAAGACTGTGATCGGTAGACTCTCTTGGTACAGTTACTTATGTTTTATTTTGGGAAGGGAGTAGATCACCATTTTGTTATATTTCATCATGACTTTATTAGTTAAGCTTGATGAATGGTGATGTATTTAATTCCATTTGTGTATGTACTTGGATATGGTGGTCATAAAATTGCGTATATTGGGGCGATGATCACATTATGAATTGTTAGTTAGATCCATGGGCGTTCTTAAACGCATAAAACTCTGATCTGTTTTGGGTAATTGTATCTTGGGAATTTGACGTATTCGAATTGTATTTTTAAGTTTGATTAGAAACAGAAAATACAGGTTGGTTTATTGATATTACGAATAGGTCATGCCAAATTTTCGTTAGAAATATTGATTATTATTACTGTTATTGTTAATTAGAGTTTGGTGTTACAGATTTCGATCAGGATCGCTAGTAGAATCGATTTTGGGTACGATCGTAAGCAAGATCGTAGGATCGTGTTAGTAAGATCGTATGACGATCTAATCCTACATACGGTTTGTTTTCGTAAGCAATATCGTAAGATCGTTAGTAATATCGTAAGATCGTATGACGTGTATTTTAAAATTTTTATGACTTTGTGAATGGATGTATGAATCTGACTTTCTTTAGTATTGTCTTTAAAGGTTTAATCCTCTATGAAAATGACTAGCTTTCTTTTGAATGATAATTACTAGGGGTGCTCAAAAATGGATATTCGAATTTCGGATATCCAAAATTTCGGATAATGAATTTTGCTATCCGAATCCGAAATTTCGGATATCCAAAATTTCGGATTCGAATATCGGATTATCCGAATATCCGAAAATCATACTTTCTAATTTTTTTAAAAAAATTTAAATCAAATATTTAAATATCTCAAATACAAATTCATATATCCAAATAGATATTAAAAATAAATATACCACAAACAAAAATGTATCTGGAATTAGTTTACTCAAAACAACTAAAAAATATTAAAAAACTAAAAATTATAAAAATATTAGTTAATAAATCTATAATACTAAGATATAACTCAAAAATATACATTTGAATAATAATAAACACTCAATATTATATAAATAATCAAGACTAAATATATAAAAAAAAGTAAATTTTTTTTTTGGATTTTCGGATATCGGATTATCCGAATATCCGAAAATATGGAATTTTACTATCCGAATCCGAAATTTCGGAAATCTGATTTTCGGATATCCGAAAATTCGGATATCCGAAATTTCAGATCGGATTATCGGATTTTTGTTTCAGATGCTCGGATTCGGATTTTTCTGAACACCCGTAATAATTACTTTCTTTATAAACATGATTTTTTATGGAAATGACTCAATTTTGTTTATGACACAATACTGTGATATATAATATTTAATTTCGGTAGGATCTTACGATCCCGATCCGATCCTACGATCTCGATATTGCAATGACAAAAACGATCCTAGGTAATATCTCGATATTGACAACCTTGATATCCATAGATGGGAGAACATTATTTATCTCACTTGAAGGTTATTCAAAGCATCCTATGTTAACTTTATTGCTTTTAGTTTATCATTAACTAGTTTTTTAATAAATGTATTACATAGATACATAGATATGGGGATCCCAATCGAAAACTCGAGTTCTATAGCATTCTAAAATTTTAATAAGTTTACATTACAAATTGTAGTATATTAAAAAAAATATATGTATACACATATTTGCCTTACATATGATAAAAGATATCCCCTAATTCTCACGTTCACTTCCATGAGTTTCATAAATATAAATACAATTTTGTATTATCAAAATAAACAAATGATAATACAATCTATTTTATTATGATCTATAAATATTAATAAATAATTAACTATATCTATCTTTATATCTTTGACATTAGTCAATTTATTAGCTATTGTAAATTTAAATCAAATTTTCATCTAAATATCGTCAATAATTATTAGTAAAACAAGTTTGATATATTTATAAATTTGAATCTACGAAATACTAAAATTAAACGGTATGAATATTTACACACACTCACACACACACACACACATATATATATATACATATATATATATATATATATATATAACTTTAATTAGTACAATATAATAAATAAAATATACTTATTATTATTAGGGTTAATATCGAAAAACTCCCATGGACTTTCATGCAATTATCGATTAGGTCACTGAACATTTTTTTATAGAGTATTTAAGTCCCTAAACAAGTTTGTTTTATTCAAAACTATATATTTTTAATCTGCTACCTACTTAGAAGGTAAAACATATAGTTTCTCGAATAGTTCATTATTAAAAAAAACCAACTTTCTTTTCTTATTTTCACGATTAAGTCACTGGACTTTCTTTTTTCTTGTTTAGGTCACTGTACTGTTTACCGGTTAGTGACATACTATACATGTCAAATATTAGTTTTGAATAAGACAAAAATTGTCTAGTGACTTAAACACTCGGGAAAAAATACAACGACTTAATCGATAAATTAATGAAAGTTCCTAGAGTTTTTTTCAATATTAACCATTATTATTATAATATAAACAAATTTACTAAACTTGTTATTTAAAGTCAACCCATATAATATACCTATAAACTTTAAATAATATTTATACAACTAAAGCAAAAATTTAAACATATACAATTTTGTAATTCAAATTTAAAATAAAATATTAAAACAAATATTGATTATATTTGAAACGAAAAAACAATACAATATGAGTAAAGAACACACAAGATAAGAGTTAGATAGATCTAATTTTAATTGATAATTCATATTCATAAACTTGTAACATATGACTTATAAACATATATCAAAGTATACATATATATATACACACACAAAAGCATACACAGCCCTTTTAAAATCGTATAACTAAATTAATGTTAGAAATTAATATATTAAGGAAAGAAAATGTTAAATTAAAGAATACAACTCAGAAAATGAAATTTATTAATCATGCATAAAATTTTGAAAAGTTTTAAAATATTATATAAGGTAACTTACAATTTTCGTTGTCGTGATTATATATAATTATAGCTATGATCATTTTTCACGTCGAAATTACAATTTCAATACATATGGATATGATTACTATTTTGTTATATTTATAGTCATTTGACCAAACATTTTTTAGAAATCGATCATTTTACCCTTTAAATTTATTCCAGTTTAGCTCTCTAACTAATTACTTTATTTTTCATATTATTTTTAATTATTTTATATTCTATTATTATTTATTTAATATCCTTATTATTACAATTTGATATATATATTTTTTTAATTTTTAAAACAATTAAACTAGAATAGCTTGTATGTATGTATGTATGGTTGAGATCAATGCAGAACATTAATTTGGTACAGAATTATAGAACCAATCTAAACCATTGGATTTATTATATAACATTAGGGATAAAATGGTAATTATGCAATTAACATTGAATTAATAGTAGCCCACCAAGTTTGACCGTCCACTTTGACGATTGTTGACTCTTTTAATATCGAATGTACATGCAGTGTTGCATATGTGTGATATAGTATCACTTCGACGTTGAATATGTGATATAAACTGTAATTCGACATTGAATAATGTTTATATATTATATTGATTGGTTGTCTGGGTAAAAATTTTTTTTCGAAAAATAAACACGTAAAATTTTTTTGAAAAAAATATATCATGATCGTTCTCGTTAAATCCACCAACTTTCTACTAATTTATATGCAGTTTGCATCGACGTTGAATATACGATATCAAGTGTTCATTCGACATTGAATGATCTCGTCATGCTATATTGCATCGTGGTCTGGGTAAATTTTTTTACGAAAAATAAAAATGTAAATTTTTTTTTCCGAAAAAATATATCATGACCGGTCTCATTTTAAAGAGTTCAAAATTCTCGTTTTTATGGTATAATTTTTTTGATTTAAAAATTAATCATTTTAATGTTTTTTTAATTTAAAGAAAAATGATGTTTATTTGCTAACGTCAGTCTTTTTGCTGTTTACAATCTTTTCATTTAATTAAAATATCACGAATACCAATCTTTTTTCACTAATTTCAAACTTAACTTTTTCAAATCAAGTTCATTAGATTAATTTAATAAATGGACGATATTGGTTTTTACAGTTTTACACTAAATTTAGGTTCTACAATGATCATATATATATATATATATATATATATATATATATATATGTATGTATGTATATGTGTGTGTGGCCGGATCAATGGGGTACCATGTTAGACTGGGGAACCAGAGTCCACTCATGTTTGGTTATAAGTAAAAAAGAGTAATATAGTCAATTAGATTTATCTTAATTAATAAATGACGACTAATGAATTAATAAATCCCTTAATTATAGAAATTAATATAAAAATGATAATAATTATTTAGGGAATAGAATTGAAACAAAATTAAAAAGGTAAAATGATATTTTTAAAATAATGATAAGTCAATAAACTGAATAATTAAAATTGTAATTTTTTATTTGAAAAAGACGAGAACTTGAAGATTATAATTTACGCAATTATATATTACCAGTCACAGTACGTGAGTCCACAGATGATAGAAAGTGACATGACATACAACGCTGCAATACACGTGAGAAGTAGTGGGAGCTAAGGTGGTGTCCATGTAAGCATACAAGAGTGACACGTGTAACATGGTCTGCCACGTACGCGAAGATCTCACACACACAGGATATATAGACATATATATATAGACACACACAAATTAAATACATACACACACAAATTAAATAAGAAGGAATTGAAGAAAAAAAGGTCGAAGTAAAAAAAAATGGAGTCGGAGAGAAGGGGTAGTGAGAAAGGAGGAAAGGGGTTGAGGAGGGTGATGGTAGCAGTGGACGAGAGTGATATTAGCTTATACGCTCTGAAATGGAGCCTTCAACACCTGTTGAACGTCAACGCCGGTCAAGAGGATCCGGAGCAACGCTTGGTGACCGTCCTTCATGTCATCGAACCTTTTGAACGCTACACCTTCCCCGCTGAGCCTTGTACGTAATTATTTTTCTTATTAATTACTTACTTACATCTATATATATATATATATATATATATATATATATATAGTTTAATTAATTATTCAATTCCATCTTTAATTAATTTATCATGTACATATATATGAACGAACTATATATATATATATATATATGATATGAAGCAATGTATACATCGGTGGCGATGGTGGAATCAGTAAGAAAAGCCCAACGACAAAATGCTACCGGAATTCTCTCTCGCGCCTTACAAATTTGCAAAGAAACAAACGTACGTACCTACCTCTACCTCTACCTCTACCCGCATAAATAAATATATACACTGCGCGCCTTACAAATTCGATCATGTATATTATACACACCAGAGCCATGTATCAAATGAGTATATTTATAATTTATAATTACTTTTTAAAAACGTTATTATAAAAATAATAAATATTAATGGAGTACTAAATTAACAGTGAATTTATCGATTTTTATAAAATATGAAGTATCTTATAGATTTCAAGCATTAGAATGAGTTTTTTATTATTTTTGAAAGTGGATTTTATCATTTTAATCCTGTAATTAAGTTTATTTACTAAAATGTTTTTAATTAATTTAGATAAAAATATGTATCAGTTATAAATTTGATTAATTATTTAATAATGAATTAAATGGAAAATATATTGCGAAACATGGTTGGTTTTATTTTAGGAAAAAACAGGAGGATTAACTTAAAAAATGATTGCATTAAGGACATGGTACATGGTAGTAGAACATTTTTCTTTCGTTGTACTTACTAATAATTAATTATTAGTCTATGATCTATGTATTATATGGATTAATTCAGAAAATATATTTTAAACTTATATTGTACTTACGATAATTAATTATTTTTATTTCTTATTATATAGTTATAATAATAGTTGGTTATAATATAAATGTGAAATTAATATAAGATTATATAAAAATTCATCAAAGTGTTACAACAAGAAAGTATTTAAATAATATATTATTAGTAAATTTATAATTGTAATTATGAAAAAGAGACAGGGACAACAAAATTTTAGATGAACACAGGAATCACATGTGACGGAATATGTTTTACTTTATTATAGATATAGATGCATGATTTGATTTTATATATGGTGGATTGTAATTGTGAATGTGAATTGGTTGGTGGGAGTACGCGCGTAGATAAAAGCAGAAACACTAATTTTAGAAGGGAATCCGAAAGAGATGATTTGTGAAGCGGCAGAGCAAATGCATTTGGATCTTCTGGTTGTTGGTAGTCGTGGCCTTGGTGCCATCAAAAGGTAACCCCTTTTAATTAATTAAACTCCAATACTGTTTCTTTGTTTAATTAAACTCATGCACAAATCACGATTGATATTATAAAATACAAAAATTAACGATAAAAACAATATAATAAAAGGACAAGTGTAGTAGCAAGATTGTTGAATTAATGAAATGAATAATTATTTTATCATGGAATATTGCAATTATTAGACTAGTGTACGTACAATACAGCAAGCTCCTTAACTAATTGCAGCAGCCAGCATGCATGGTGATGGTCGATGGATCGGCACGTACAAATTAATAACCTAAATAGATTTATTCCATTATGTTTTTATTTTATTTCATCGCACCAAATGCAACGTAAAAATAGAAATTTATAGATTTCAAAAACCAAAATCACATGATAAAATTAAATCAATTTAAGTGATGATATGATTGATGATATATGTTGATTGATTACATATGTGCAGGGCTTTCTTAGGGAGTATAAGTGACTTTTGTGCACACCATGCAAAGTGCCCGATCCTCATTGTCAAACCTCCTCGAAACTAGTTTTAATTTGTTTAATAAACAATTTTGGTTGATATATAAGAAAGAATACCCAATAAGGTAATATACAATTCGCAACATAAATTTCTTTGTATGGTAATAAATAAACTTTGATGTTACATAATTATGAGGGAGGAAACCGTACAGTTTTTTTTTTATATATGTAATGTGAATTTTATGTACATGTCATGACGTATCGAGCAAAATTGTTTGCAAGTAGGCAGGTAGGTTAACTTTGAGGTGTGAAATTCGTAATTTTTGTTTTTAAATGGTGTTTGTTGGAATCGAATAACTGATGTTTGTGGGCTTGTGGCTATTGGACTTGGACCATGGGTTGGGTTTGTGTAAGTTGGCCCAACAGATGCACCAACAGTACAGTTTGTACTAAGGCCTGCTGTTGAACCCCAATTCTCTTTCTAAATTAAAACCCAGTTATTGGATTCTCTCATCTGTTTTTGTTCACCATTTGGACAATTGGGCCCTGTGAATTTTATTTTGGGGTGGTGTTGGCGTATCTTCAAACTGAAACTTCTATGAAATTATTTATAAACGGTAGAAAAATGACTTAATTGGCCATAATTTTTTTATAATTTTATGCGTCCATAAATATTTAAAAAGATAATCACATTCGGAACACAATTCAGACTCATTGATGACATGATGGATTTTATCTTGGATCCTGATCGTCAATAAATCCATCATTCCTTGGTTTTGAATTTTGTCATTTAAATGTATGATACTCTACTGAAATTACTCAAATAACTAATCTAGTTATTTTTTTTTATTCCATTGGTACTTGTATTTAAATATTATTGTTGAGATGATAATTTTGATTACCGGTTCGATCGCTAATAATTTTATATTTGTGCTTTTAGAAGTATGAAAAGGATCTATATGCTTTTGTGGATTTTCTAAATTATTTATATAGATCAAAATTCACGCAAATCCACGTTGACTCCAAAATAACTTGTCGATATGGTACGTATAACTAGTAACTATGTTGATATGATAAATCCGTAAGCATCGATCATGTCATTAAAAACCTGCTATATTGTCATTGAATCAGCAAAAAAACTGTCATATCAACATTGTTATTGGTTACACGTACCATATCGACAAGTTATTTTGGAGTACAACTATCATCCGGTCAAAAAAAAAGTTAATTAGTCATTTAGATAAATTAAGAAAGTATGTTGCATTTGTATGACTTTAACCCTTCATTTTATGTGAAAAACAAATTCGATAATCTATTTGATTGTTGGGTTGTTTTGGAAAATGGAATGTGGTGTCGGAGTTATCGGTGTTGCTTCGAGAGGAAGTTCAAATTCTGGATTTGGAAGGATATTTCTGAACATATGGATTGTGACGTGAGTAGTAGCGTATGCGAATCCATTTGGATTCAAGTTGCAATAGTATTCATTAGATGTGCGATGTAAATTATATTTGTGTGTGTGTGTGTATATATATATATATATATATATATATATATATATATATATATATATATATATATATATATATATAAAAGGGTGGGTTCAATGGAGAACCTCTGTGCATCGAAGAAGCTTGAAGAACCACAATGCATCGCTAGAAAATCGTAATGCATCATGTAGAAATCGATGCATCACGCGGGAACTTGATGCATCACGTGAAAATAATGATGCACCACGGGTGAATTGTGATGCATTTGTGATGGTGCATGGAGGTTCTTCAAGGTTCTTCGATGCATGGAGGTTCTCCATTGAACCTCCCTCTATATTTATTTATTTATTATGTGAATGATTTGCACAAGAAGCACCTAAAACCCTCTTTTGGTGAGGAACCTTATCTCCAATCTAATCGAAAGAGTGACTTTAATAGATTTCTCGTTTTGGTCATGCTCAGATGATTGGCAAAGAGCTACTACTTAGCTATGTGGCATACATGATGCATTGTCTTTTCTTCAAACAAGATAAAGTATTACAAAGTTTTGTTAAAAAAGATTGATCTTTTTATCTATAACTTTAAAAAAAGTACATTGGCATGCTAGAAGTTTTAGACCATAGTATGACATCTTGTATTATCAAAAGGTATTATGAATCATGGTTCTTTGATTTCTTAAGATGAGTCGACTTTTTTTCTTTCTTTCTTTTCTTTTTTTTTTTTCCTGAAAACCAAAATAGATTATATGTATGTATGTATATACATGTGTGTGGCTATGTATATGGATGGTCAATACTCAATGGAAAACATTTAATACATCGAAAAGCCTTAGAAAATTATTGTACACACAAGGAAATCTAGATGCATTACAAGAACAACCATTGGATACGATGCACAACCATTGATCCGCGGTGCATTAAGTTGCAATATAAAAATAAATGCGAAATTCTAGTATAGTAAACAATAAATCTGGTCAAGTTAATTCTTTTTTACATTAATAAAATATTTCATTTCATAATTACACATTAAATTCTAAATAAATTTATATAATACATTTTCAGATTAAAATAAATTCATAGGAACTTTTCTTTTTATCTTGATCGCCTTCACTCACCTAAAAGATAATGCATCAATAGTTCATCAACTAATATGACGATCCATCACGACCAATTATACGCTTCATCTTCGTCAGAAATGTTTTCCATCATCTTCGAATGTGTACGTTGTAAAAATCATCATCGTCAAAAATAGCATCATCTTCGCCAAAATCGTTGAAAAGTAAGAAACGTTCATCTTCATCTTCGTATTCATCACTTGATCATCGAAATTTCGTGTTCATCCTTCATCTTTGTTTGTATATAGCGGGGAATTTTTCCTTCTACTTTTTCTGATTAACAACGAGTGTGGCAATGAAAATTCGTTGTTAAAAAATGATCATCACTTTTGGTATATTTCGTTGTTGTTTGGTTGCTAATAGAATATATCAGAAATGATTCATGTGTCGTTGCTAAAAAGTAAAAAGTCATTATTTTTTGCAAATTTTCTAGTAGTGTGTGGTTCCTAACCAATCTGATTAACCTATCTTATGGTTTTCTTGCAATATTAGTGGCAATATTCAAACGTTCATCCTCTTTTAATCTATTTGTATATTGACATACTAGTTTATAAACCCATGTATAACATGGGTTATGGATACACATTTAAAAATTTAATTTTATTAATCTTGTAGGATAATTTTTAAATATATTTTATCAAATTTATAATATCTATTTAGAAAAATTATCATTCAAATTCAAATTTGAGTTTTATATTATATAAGATTTAGATTTGATTAGATATTATTTAAATTATTTATTATAGATAGATTGGAAAAAGCAAATTTTAGAAGCAAATTAATAGGAAATTGTTAGGTACACGTGGCTATCCCATATTAAGCCAATTGGCGCTCTATCTAGATGTCATGTGACATCTAGTTACTCATATAATTGAATAGATAAATATTCATCTACCTTCTAGAATATTACCATGAAGACATGAATGCTATTATGCTACAATCTTAATATAATAATACGACTCTTTATAAAAAATATTATTAAGATTCTATGTATTTGAATACAACATGGCATCAGAGGTGGTTTTTAAGCGAAAGGCTCGAGCGCACAGGGCCTCCAATTTCGTAGGGCCTCACGGTTATAATAAAAAGGGCCGGCCCTGGGCCTGGTCCACCTGGGCCACCGCCCAGGGCCAATCATTCTAAGGGGCCCAAAAGTTTTTAATATTTTTATGTAGCCCAGCAGTCCAGTATTAGGTTATATGTGTTTTGCGTGAAAAAAATCATAGATAATGTGTTGGTTCAGTTGGTAGTTTTCTCACCTTGGAACTCTAATGGCATGGGTTCAATTCCCATTGTGTGCATGTTTTTTAATTTTTTTTATATCTCATCACTATCACTTGGATTTTCATATATAGAAATCGTCTATTTGATTTATATCAATATACAATCCATCAAATTCAATATTCATACTTTTGTTTTTCAATGAGTTTGATTTTTTTTATTTTTGTTTATCACGTGGTTTATGTTATTTATTATACGATTATTAAAAATACTAATGAGATATGTATATATTTCTTGAGATCTTATTTTTTTTGACACATATGTTACTATTTATATTATGAATCATTTAAACTTAATTTTCTTTTTTTCAATTTACTAATAAATATATAATTTAATATTGTATGCAATTTTTAACCAATTTATAATCATACGATGTTAATATTAATTTTTTTTTTTTGCGATTTTTTGGATTGAGGAAAAATTCAGAGAAGCACCATGAAACTATTACACGGTGACAGCTTGTGAAGTTTTCAAAGACATGACATTGAAAATAGTGCAACAAAATCAATATTATTTAATTGTAATGTTTTTATACGAATATTGCTTATATATATAGAGGGCCCCTTTTTAAGTATATGCCCCGGGCCTAAAAAATGATAGGGCCGGCCCTGATAATAAAGTTATTAATTTAGACCAATAAAAATTTTCTGTATTTGACATGTATACGTTATGCATCGGTGCGTTAAAATGGAATTCATGTCAATTTTCAATTTGATTCATATTATTTATTTTGATTTCTCACTAATCAGTTTTTTTGTTATTCACGAACTCGACTTTACCTATTAAAATTGAGTCTCAAAATAACCAATTTACTATTTAAAATACTTAAGGGACTATGTTGTAATCACATGGACCTCTAAAATTCATGAGACGACCTGCATGGTATATTTTGGCCTATTCAAGTTGTTTCTTTATACTCGTATATATTAATTACTAGCTTATTACCCGCGTATTACGCGGATATTTTTAATATATAAAAAATATAATAAATAAAAAGATAAAGATGTAAATATTATTTTTTTTTAAAAAGTATATAAGGTGATATTATTATTTATTATGACCTATTAACTTTGTGTATTTCTTGTAACATCCCATTTTCGAGATAATTGCGTGTAATTATTTTAGTGGACGTTTAAATAATTATTATTGCGTGGGTCCAATGAGAACCCGATTAGTGGATATATACGTGTCGGGTTTGCGAGTTACGTGTCTCCGGGTTATAAATTAGTGGATTAATTATATAATTGAGTTCGTGGATTTAATTGGGTTAAGTGGATACTAAATGTGAAAATTGAGTATCGGGTTCGGGTTAATGGGTTGGAACCCGCCGAAAATAGAGAAAACAAATACGTGCGTTCTTTCTTCCCTTTCTTCATTTTGGGAGTCCAAAAGTGTGTGTTGCGTGTGTGTTTGGGATCATTTCAGCAGCAAGAGCTTGGTAAATTCAAGAAGTGTGTTCTTCATCTTCTTCCTTTGAATTAGAGCTTGAAGAGGTAAGGTTTCATGAATTTTGATTGTCAAGTCGTATGTGTGATATGTATGTGATGTTAGGGTGGGTTCTGGAAGTTGTGAGTTCGTTATATGTTTGTATGATGTAAATTTCGGAGGCTGGAATCGAGATTTGGGGGTTAAAGGCCCTGGAACTGCCATGGAAATCGAGCAAGGAAGAAGACGAGCAGACGCCGCAGCGCGGCCGAGACGATAGGGCGGCGCGACCGCGATCGCGGCGCGGCCGAGATTCCTGGAGCGCGGGCGTGTTCGAGGGGCAAGGGGGGGATTCGGTTTTGCATGCTTAGGGGTGATTGGGCTTGGTTCGGGATTTTGGGGTTCGGTTAGAGATTGTGGTCAAGATTTCGGTCGGGTTTTGGGATTCTGTTGAGAGTGTTTCGAGTCCGCTCTAATTGAGTTCATTATGATTTGGTTATATGTGACAGTTAAAATAGGGATTAATAATCAAGATCTGTGTGATTTCAGGGACGAGTCAGCGAGCCGAGCCGAGTCAGAAATTCCGAGATTAGTGGATTGACCAGGTGAGTACCCGAGTCCTTTTTAAACCCGGGATCATTTTTGCGAGTCGTAGCTGCGTAGCTGTTAGTGTATGTGTATATTGTGCAATGTGTGTGAGACAGGGATGCGAGCCACAGGTATGATTCTATTCTTACATATGTGATATATGTGCATGAGATGAGATCCAGTCCGGGGTCCGTGATGAGTTCCATACGGACGGTGATTCGCGATGGGTTATCGCGCGGGTTGACTGTCCCTAACAGTCCTTGGGGCGTGTATACACGGCAGGGCCTGTAGCCGGTTCGCGCCCGTGCTACAGGGTTATGGCTAACCACCGCGGCCGCGGTCGTTAGCTGGGGAAGGGTCCCCCTTTTAGTGATTCTGTGCAGGGCTTGGGATCTCATGCTTTGTGTTCATACCTGTATTGAGATGTTGATTGGCAGGGACAGAGATTGAGCTTGTGTTGTGTGTATGTGCTACGTGTATGCATGTTATGTGTTACTGTGCAGAGTCTAACCCTCGAGTACTCACGAGCTTTCGAGCTTACGTATTCGAGTCTTCCATGTTCAGGGCATCAGTGACAGGATTTCAGCGAAGGGTTCAGTAGCTGAGCTTGTTGACCTGGGATCGAGAGTTATAGGGAAGGCGTGTGCTAGTCTTGTGTAGTGATCTGTTCAGTACTGATTATGTTAGCACCTTTTGGGTTATGTAAAATTATCGAATTATGTGTTAATGATGTTTAATAAAAGTTTTAAATTGTCAGAGATTTCAGTTATCCTGTGACATGTGCATAATTGAGCTATTGCGATATTGCCACCTGTGTATTGAATTGACGTGGCATTTCCGGGTTAAGGGAGGGTGTTACAGCATGGTATCAGAGCTTGTGGTTTGAAGTCTGAGTATCATTAGTGGATGCTTATCTTAAACCTTGTTCCGATCCGTGGGGGATCTATTGCGATTGATTTTGGTGGAATTAACTAACCAGGCTTAGTGTATGACGCCGGGTGATTTATTAGTGGTTCTCAATTGTTTCGCTTTGTGCAGATAGTTATGGCAGATCAGGGCGAGGGACCCGGCGCGGGCAAGCCGGAAGGGGACGAGTTCATTCGTAAGTCAGAGCTTCTGGGGGTATTGACTGAGTTTTACAGGCAACAGAGAGAGCAAGAGCGGGAACAGGATCAGGGTATGGGACCACGTGCTGGGGGTGGTCAGGATACGGGCACGGGTGCTTCTTCATCTATATCGCGGCGAGGGGGTTCGTTTAAGGATTTCATGACTGGGAATCCGCCAGAGTTTAGAGGTGGGGGTGAGCCAGGGATGGCTATGGCATGGGAGCGCGAGGTAGAGGCTGTCTTTCGAGTTGCGCATGTGGAGCCGAGAGATATGGTTGGATATGCGGCTTATCTGTTGAGGGGAGGGGCATTGCAGTGGTGGAAATCTATCGAGTCGGCTATGACATCTTCTGCAGCTTTTGCGATGACGTGGGATCAGTTTAGAGCTGTGTTCGAGCTGCAGTATATTCCTAGAGACGAGAGGCGGGAGATGGAGCGGCGATTTCTGCATCTGCAGCAGGGTGAGATGACAGTGCAGCAGTACGTGGATCAATTTAACGAGTATTCGCAGTTTGCTACCCATCACATCGCCGCCGAGCAGCGAAAGGCCGATGCGTTCATTGATGGACTGCGAGCCGATATCAGGGAGTTTGTCGGGATGCATGAGACGCCTACCTTCGCTAGAGCGTTAGAGATGGCCCGCATCAGAGAGCGGGAGATAGCCAAGCAAAGAGAGGACCCATTCTTTCAGCGCAGGCGTGCAAGGACTCCCGAGCAGTCCTCGAGAGATCGGAGGTATTCCAGAGACGAATCCAGGGAGCGGCGTTCGGGCCAGAGTTCGAGAGACAGGCGAGATCGGGATAGAGACAGAGACAGGGATAGGGAGCGGAGGTCGAGTGGACCAGGGCGGAGCCAGCGATCAGATAGTCAGAGTCAGAGGCAGAGTTCGAGATATACAGGGCAGAGTCAGAGCAGTGTAGGGCAGAGGCCTCGAGATGGGGGCGATAGGGGAGGCAGTTCGGTTGGAGATCGGGAGTGCCCGAGATGCCACCGACGCCATAGTGGGCCGTGCGTGCCCAGGTGCTATCGATGCGGTCAGCGTGGGCATGCTGCCGCCACGTGTACAGTCCCAGAGCCGTTGTGCTTCCGTTGTGGGAGACCGGGGCACAGAGTACGAGATTGTCCAGAGATGGGGCCAGCGATACAGGGTACGAGTTCCAGTGGGGCTAGAGCTGAGCCGTCGTCATCCGGTCGTCATGATTCTCGGGCGCGGGGTCGGGTGTTTCAGGCGACCGCAGAGGAAGCTCGAGATGCTGCTGATGTGATATCGGGTATGTCTTTCTGAGCTTGCTTAGGGCGTGTGTCAGTTGTGGGGCGGGCTATTGGGCTATGTCTGTGATAAGTATATGTATTCTGTTGCGTGTGATTGCCTTGTTGTGTTTGTGATTATGTGGCTCAGTGACTGAGGTGTGGGATGATTGTGTATGGGTTATATGTGATTGTTATATCTGGGTATGTGTGTGGGAGTGGGATATATTGTGGTAAGATGGGTTATCGGATTTCTGGGATTGGGCATTATGCTATGTTAGTGGATTAATCTTGCTGAGTTGTGCGAGTTATATGAGTAATCTTTGCGAATATGTTTGTGATATACTAGTGGATTGATCAATTCTGATAGTGGGTTATCATTTTAATAGTGGATTTAAATTCTTGTGTGTGCTATCCCTATCTGTGATATTGTGCTTTGCGAGATGCGTTTATCTGGGTGGTGAAAAGAGTTGAGAATTTTGTTGTGATAGTGGATTAATCTATTGCGAGTGGATTTAATCCCTTTATGAGTTTAACCATGTTTTTGGGCCTGCGTTAGTGATGTGATGGAGATATCATTATGTGTTGTGTTAGTGGACGATCTGTATAGAGTTATATGAGTATGTGATGAGAAAGTGCGAAGACTGATGGATTGAGATCATGTGTGGATTTAGTGGCTTATGAGGTGACGCCACGTGAAGACTCTGTGAATAGAGGATCTATCAGTTGCCGATATGTGAATTAGAGGATTTAATTGAGCTATTAGCGGATTGACTAACTATGAAGGGAAGAGGTGTATTAGCGATGATTGTGACATTCAGAGTTCAAATGCGAATTTATCAAGAGAGTTGATAATTATATCGAGAGTGTGAGTCAACGTTTCGGGGATTTAACTTAGAGATGTATAATTGCGAATGAGTTTGCGATAGATTCCGGGGACGGAATCTTTTTAAGAGGGGAGGATTTGTAACATCCCATTTTCGAGATAATTGCGTGTAATTATTTTAGTGGACGTTTAAATAATTATTATTGCGTGGGTCCAATGAGAACCCGATTAGTGGATATATACGTGTCGGGTTTGCGAGTTACGTGTCTCCGGGTTATAAATTAGTGGATTAATTATATAATTGAGTTCGTGGATTTAATTGGGTTAAGTGGATACTAAATGTGAAAATTGAGTATCGGGTTCGGGTTAATGGGTTGGAACCCGCCGAAAATAGAGAAAACAAATACGTGCGTTCTTTCTTCCCTTTCTTCATTTTGGGAGTCCAAAAGTGTGTGTTGCGTGTGTGTTTGGGATCATTTCAGCAGCAAGAGCTTGGTAAATTCAAGAAGTGTGTTCTTCATCTTCTTCCTTTGAATTAGAGCTTGAAGAGGTAAGGTTTCATGAATTTTGATTGTCAAGTCGTATGTGTGATATGTATGTGATGTTAGGGTGGGTTCTGGAAGTTGTGAGTTCGTTATATGTTTGTATGATGTAAATTTCGGAGGCTGGAATCGAGATTTGGGGGTTAAAGGCCCTGGAACTGCCATGGAAATCGAGCAAGGAAGAAGACGAGCAGACGCCGCAGCGCGGCCGAGACGATAGGGCGGCGCGACCGCGATCGCGGCGCGGCCGAGATTCCTGGAGCGCGGGCGTGTTCGAGGGGCAAGGGGGGGATTCGGTTTTGCATGCTTAGGGGTGATTGGGCTTGGTTCGGGATTTTGGGGTTCGGTTAGAGATTGTGGTCAAGATTTCGGTCGGGTTTTGGGATTCTGTTGAGAGTGTTTCGAGTCCGAGCTAATTGAGTTCATTATGATTTGGTTATATGTGACAGTTAAAATAGGGATTAATAATCAAGATCTGTGTGATTTCAGGGACGAGTCAGCGAGCCGAGCCGAGTCAGAAATTCCGAGATTAGTGGATTGACCAGGTGAGTACCCGAGTCCTTTTTAAACCCGGGATCATTTTTGCGAGTCGTAGCTGCGTAGCTGTTAGTGTATGTGTATATTGTGCAATGTGTGTGAGACAGGGATGCGAGCCACAGGTATGATTCTATTCTTACATATGTGATATATGTGCATGAGATGAGATCCAGTCCGGGGTCCGTGATGAGTTCCATACGGACGGTGATTCGCGATGGGTTATCGCGCGGGTTGACTGTCCCTAACAGTCCTTGGGGCGTGTATACACGGCAGGGCCTGTAGCCGGTTCGCGCCCGTGCTACAGGGTTATGGCTAACCACCGCGGCCGCGGTCGTTAGCTGGGGAAGGGTCCCCCTTTTAGTGATTCTGTGCAGGGCTTGGGATCTCATGCTTTGTGTTCATACCTGTATTGAGATGTTGATTGGCAGGGACAGAGATTGAGCTTGTGTTGTGTGTATGTGCTACGTGTATGCATGTTATGTGTTACTGTGCAGAGTCTAACCCTCGAGTACTCACGAGCTTTCGAGCTTACGTATTCGAGTCTTCCATGTTCAGGGCATCAGTGACAGGATTTCAGCGAAGGGTTCAGTAGCTGAGCTTGTTGACCTGGGATCGAGAGTTATAGGGAAGGCGTGTGCTAGTCTTGTGTAGTGATCTGTTCAGTACTGATTATGTTAGCACCTTTTGGGTTATGTAAAATTATCGAATTATGTGTTAATGATGTTTAATAAAAGTTTTAAATTGTCAGAGATTTCAGTTATCCTGTGACATGTGCATAATTGAGCTATTGCGATATTGCCACCTGTGTATTGAATTGACGTGGCATTTCCGGGTTAAGGGAGGGTGTTACATTTCTAAATATATATGAAGAATAATTATTTTCTTATATATTTTTTTAAACTTTTATTATATTATCATAATTAATAAGTTAGTTGATTATTAAATTTTGTTTGATTTGAATTTAAAAGTCGATTATATTAGATTTGGATAGATTTAATTAATAAGTTAGTAGAGTATTAGATTTTTTGTTTGATTTGAATTGAATTTAAAAGTGGATTATATTAGATTTGGATAGATTTGATTTAAATTTCTTTATTCTTTTTAAAATCTACAACTGCCACGTGTCGATTCATGGTGACGACACGTGGCTTCAACAGAAATGAGTATAGTTACTCTTTTAATAGTATAGATAGATAGATGCGTTTAATATACGACGAAATATAACTCACATAGACTATTTTGCAAAAATATGGCAGTAATTATTATTTGTTTTATCGAAATTATTGTCGACAAAATATAAATAAAAAAGAAACAATGCGCTTTGCATATCTTATATAATAATGAGTTTATTATGAAAAAACTCAATATGTTTTCATTTTTTTTTTTGCGTTTTCGTCCCTTTATGTTATATTTTTTTCATAAAAAAGCTCAAGTTATTTTTTTCTTTTTTAGTGAAATTTGGACATCAGAACCCGGTTATAATTAGTATCCGGGTTTTTAAAAACTGAAAAACGGGGCTCTAGTGTCTAAATTTCAATAAAATAAAAAGAAAAAAATTAATTTGAGGACTTTTATGGAAAAAAAATAACATGGATGGATGAAAACTCAAAAAACTTAAAATATGTTTGTATTTTTCGTAGTAAACCGTATGATAAATTTAGGTGTTATTTATTTTTTAAGAGGTTAAATTTATGAAGTCTGAAAACCATGTCTGAAATTAAGAGGAGACCTTAAAATCTGAAATTAAGAGGCTCTGAATTTTAATTTAGACTACTCTCTTTATCTTAAAATTCGTAGGGAAATTCAGAGGCTGGAACCTCTTAAGTCTGAATTTAAACAAACAAGACAAATTAGGTTAAGATCTAAAATTCAGACTTCAGATCAAATTCACACCCTCTTAATTGCAACCAAATACAACATTACAAACTGTAATATTTATTTGGACTTTTATAAATTATAAAAACAATATCAATGTAACTTAGGTGTCAATTTTCATGAGATTTATGTCGACAAAACATAGCCACGGATAAAAAGTGTAGATATAAAGGGCGGCTTTTCAATCAACATGAGTCGGATCATACTTCAAAGGTATCTTTTTCAATTTGTATATTGAATTATTGTTCTTGATATTGTATTTATTTATTTACTAGATTGAATATTTCTATAAAAGATTATCCATTATTTATATATTCAAAAAATGATGCATTATAATGAATTATTGATTTATTTAATTTGAAATATATGATTCATTATTTATATATTCAAAAAATGATGAATTATATGTAAAAAATGAGTCACAGTTTCAAAATACATTTAGTTACTTAATTGATTGTAAATATTACACACACATACACACATATATTGAAAGTTAAAACACACAAAAATTTAATTATTTAAACTACATATAAGAATAATATTATTATTTGTTACAATTATTAATTCTCTCTTTATAAACATATATGAACAATAGCTAATTTTAATTATTGTTTTAAACTTTTTATTTAAAAAAAAATTAGATATTATTAGGTATAATATAATTTTTTTATTTAGATAGCAAGTCCAGCCCAAACAAAAAAATCAGAATTTTTTCAAAACCGGTTATAGTTTTAATCTATCCGGTTACACCGGTTATAATATTTAGCCCAAAACCGGTTAAATCCAAACTGATTTATATAAAATCTGGTACCGGATCGGATGATGAGTTTGAATCCGGTTAACGTGCACATGTAGGTAAATCAATGTATATCGAGTGCGATTGTCTATTTAGTATTTAATCATATACAAATGGACCCCTTCAGTTCTTCAGCCCTTTTTTTCTTTCTAAGACATTGTTTGTTTAAATCTTAAAGGAATCATTAAAAGATCATTTTACTTTTGAATAACTTCTTAATGATTAAGAAGTAACAAACAATCCATAAGTTTTTATTCATTGGGCTGGTTTTTAGTGATTGGAATTGAAACTTTTTAACTTTTAAAACATGTTTCTTTTCTTATTGGGCTTTCGGAGTATATTGGTTGAATGAACGATTTCCACAATTCCACATTTAATAAAGCAGTAACCAGCAAAGGTGGTACAGTGACTGCAATATCCCCTTAAACTACAAAATCATAAAATTCCTAAAAGAAAATTTTAACACCATATTTGTGTTTTAATAAAAAGAAATGCATATAATTGCTATTTGCTAACATCCTGTAACCTGCGTTATAAACTTGATGTCTTTTTTACTTTTTATTCATGAAACACCATTTTTTATTATCAGACTCTCATTAGAATTTGTTGTACATATTTATTATATTTTGGATGCCAACACACCAATGATAAATTTATTAATATTGTACTGTGTACGTTTCTAGCAGTTATGTAAGTTTTTTTAAACGAATACTTTGTACTGTTGATTATAAGTAAAATATAAGGGAAAATTAAATTGGAAAAACATAAAAAAGCAAATAAGGATGTGGTGTGTGTGTGTGAACTTTGTTAAAATCATTGTGTGTTTAGAAGATATAAAGGAGCTATTGGACCATACTTTTATATTGTTGATAACACTTTTGCTCTTACTTCATATTGCATAAGCGAATCTAGCTATATGTCATCCAATAACAAATCATCATTTAACACCTAAACTTGATCAGTTAATTACAAATAATTTATGCACAACAGAGTTTATAAAAAATCCAACAATTCTATTTGGAATATGTGTTTGTTCACTTTTCGATAGCAAACCCGGGTGATTTTAAAAAACGGGTTGCCACGTAGATAAAACCGAGTATAATATAAAACGGATAGCCACGTCATTAAAAAATTGTCCATGTAAGCATCGAAATTGGAAGCAACCGGTTAAAAGGTACGCCAACTACCAAATTGGAACAATTTTGAAACTTTGACTACCAAATGTGCACAAAAAAAGGTTCACTACATAAATGTGTACAAAGTCGAAAGTTCAGAGCTATTTGATGCCATTTTCCCTGAGATAATACACAAGAAATACACTAGATTCTGATTGTTAAATTTGTTTTGTATACATAACATGCTTCCCATACGAATTTGAGTGGATAACTTCCCAAACAACCGTCAAAAAACGGTTAAAACCGCCTCCAATTTGCACAAACAAAGCTGCACAGCGTCAACAAAGCAACACCAGTCGTAAGCATTAGCACCAAAAATGAAGTGAAGATTGTTTTAAGCTGTCAAAGCCTAATAAGTTAACACATTATAGAAGAAATTTCTACTTTGAACCACTGTCAGGCGGACCCCGTAAGGAGGCGTAGCCCCTTGACTCTCGCATTAACGTTCAGGTCTTGACTTTGACCAAACTTATACGAGTATGAACTCCACATTCCAACCTCGTTCTAGTTTCAATCAAAATCAATAAGCTGTTAAGGTAATAATAACATTTGATGATAATTAGAAGTTTATACATGATGATTTTGGTTTAAATGTATGAACAACTTTTATTCAGATATTTTTATACTACGGTAACTTAAATAAGCAAATATCTAAAAAGACATTGTTTGATTTAATGTCTAATATCTTAATTGTCTCTAATCTTTAATTTGGTCAATAGAAATTTAACATCGTCTCTTTATTAAACAGATGTAATAAAACATTAGACGTCTAATCACTTAAAAAACAAACGAGTCCTAAATTTATTGAATTACGTACCTATCAAATTAAATATAATAATATGGACGTATGCATGGCAACATGTTTCTATATATACACATAATACCCCTTGCACTTTTCCATCACTGAAACAATTTGTTTTTGAATTCTAGAGAGCCAGAGAGATATGGAGACATTAAACGGAAGGGTGGAGATTCCGGCAGCGGTGGAAGCTATGGAGAGAGACACGAAAACGGAGAATGGTAGAGACGAGACGACGGAGCAGAAGACACCGATGAAGACATGGATAGCGGTAGACGAGAGCGAAGGGAGTTTCTATGCTCTTGAATGGGCTCTTCAACATCTCTTCCCACACCATGATGATGCCACGGTTGTCGATAAGGAGCCCAATTTCACGGTCACGGTGGTTCACGTCCAACCTCCCTTTGAACCCAAGTACACCGCCATGCCCGTTGGTCCTAGTAAGTAGTTATTGTCCTACATTAGACTGACAGATTGATCGAGGTGGGACTGTAAACAAGTCGAGCTCGAGTAAAATCTAAGCTGATTTAAGAGAGTTTTAATATCAATCTCGAACACATCATTTGAGATTGTGTTCAATAAAGGAAAGCCCGATTTGTATTTGTGCTCAACCTAAAATTATTAACAATATACTTTCAGATGTTGAAAATAATCTCTTTATTCATGACAGTTTTATTTGCAACATCCGGGATGAAGGAATCCGTGTTGAAAGCGGAGGAAGAAAGTGCTGCTAAAGTTCTCGCTCGTTCTTCAGAATTGTGCGACCAATATAAGGTTACTTACGATTCTTAAACTTCTTATTCATTTTTCAGGATTGTGTTTTATTTTTACTTACTTGTTTAATTTGTTATTTAAGAAGTTAACTGTCTGAAATCTGATTCCTTTGTGATTTGTGAAAGAAATATATGTAAATTGTTTTATATATATAACAGATAAAAGCAGAATATTTGGTGTTAAAAGGGAAGCCAAAGGAAATATTAGTGGAAGCTGTTGAGCAGATGGATGTTGATCTTCTTGTTGTTGGGAGCAGGGGACTTGGTCATATCAAGAGGTATTAGCCCAATGTTTAAAAATCAGTAAAATATTGTATCGTGTTATAACTGTGAAAAAAAAAAAGGAAACAGTATAAACCAAAATCTAATTATTGTTAATTAATTAGTATTAAATACTAAAAAGATCGATAATCGACAACAAGCGCTAATCGATGTATTTACAGGGCTGTACTTGGAAGCATTAGTGATTATTGTGCACATCATGCGAAATGCCCAGTTCTCATCGTTCGTTCCCGTAAAGAATCAGAAAACTGAATTATGGCTCAAGGCGTTGCTTAAGTAAAGTTTGGTATTGATTGTGATATATAAACCGTGTGTCGTAAACAAATGTAGTGTTTGTGTGCAATCGAGTTGTGAGACCTTGCTGTCATCGAGTTATACCTGTATCTTAGAACGACTTGTTGTTCTAAACTTTTAATTCTAAGTTAATGTTAATTATCATTGTTCGAATTTTGTTTACTCATTGAACAAAACTTTAAATAAGTACAATTTTAAACACAAACAATAAATTCTGAAAAATAAAAAGCAAAACCCATTGTTTATTGACACATAAAATAAAAAGATTATGTTATAAAATAAACAGCAACCGACTATATGCAATTTTACACCTAAAATAAAAGGGGTAAAGTCATACAATAGCAACCTACTTTTGAAAATGTATCGATATGATACGTCTACTTTTTTAAATGTCTATATGGTACGTGTACTTTAATTTTCTGTATCGATATGGTCATTCTACATAATAGAGCCCGGTTTTTACATACGAAACAGGGTTCTAATGGTATGAAAAACAGGTGTTTATTACAAATATGGTCATATCGGTATGAAAAATTGAAGTACAGGTACCATATCGATATTTAAAAAAGTAGACATACCATATTGATAAATTTTCAAAAGTAGATTACTATTTTATGGCTTTACCCAAAATAAAAAGATTACTTTTGTCGATTCAAAATGGTTATCGGTATAATGTTCTCTAGGTCATGACCAAAACTAAAACGTCTTCTTTTCCAAACTTTTGGGCAAAATTAGAACAACCAAAGCATGATTTCAGTTCGTAGTGTAACTAACTTAAACCAGTATTGAAAATCTTGTTAGGTTCACCCTACAACAATGGGGAAGTCTTGCCAGTGACTATGCATGCACATGATTTACATTTGGGCATAAATTTACATGATCATGTGCATACAATTTACATTTGCCTACTTGGGCATAAAATTTCAGCAGCAATCATATACAACCACTTTAAGTACATGAGAAGTGCGGTTTTTGAGAGCCCTAATCATGAGCACGACGATTTCCACTTCATATAGTCCTCCAAACGGAAACCAAATAAACGAATAAGCACAGTTAGAAAGTTCATTATACACGGAGGGCATGATGGAGCCTCCTGAGATGCATATGCTGACTGTAATAGGCATGCTCAATAAAAACCATTCTTCACAAGTCAACCCTGCACAATGCCATAAAATTTTCGCCCTAAGCTGCTCCACATTCATATAGTAAAAGCTCTTAGATGCTTGCTTACCTGTTGGGTCATGAGTATTTCGACTGCGACATTTAAATCCCCATCTGCAGCTGCTATGGCAACGTCCACCTGTGTCTAAAACAACCCCAAAGCATATTTTAAGAAACAGGGTGATGGGATGGGATGGAATGGGTTGAACGATGCAAAAGATTTTACATCACAAAAGCTGAAGGGGTACCTTATCAAAACCCATTGCTAGAAGCTTCTGAATATCTTCATCAGATGCAATTGTTTCCTGCATTTATAACAAGTTCAGACAAGTTGTCAGTTATACATTAATGATATATTTTGTGTAGAATGATCTTTATGTGTGTTATATATTCAACAAATTATGTAATCAAGGGTAAATAGTAACCAAATTGTAAGGGTGTAGATAAGATAATTAAACTAAAGTAATTAATTATAGATTATAATTTAGAATAGATGGCCATGATTAATTGACTAGATTTGGACAGCAAAGATACACAATTTATAATACTTTTTTGTGTACGTCTAAATTTGTGTATAAGTTACTTGGTCATACGTCTTTGAATGGAGATTCTATCTTAAACAGTATACACGTTCAGGAATACATCACAATATTAAACTTGTTCAACGCTCATAATACATGAATGGGAGCTTTTTCACTCTGAGATAAAAGATATGATGTACCTGGCTAGCCGGGGTGCCGGCAGTTGCTGCTGCTGTCGTATCTATCCCTGGTTGCCTAAAATACAAACACACAACAAGTATGATTCAACCAATTCTTAGAAACAAACACAAATGTAGAAAAGCTGAATAAGCATGATATAAGCAACAAGTGAATTGCAACTACTCAACTCATTGATTTAGAATTGCATCACTCAGTTGTAATATTTTTGTAATACCTCCTATTGTTTCTCTGCTGTCCTGCACCTACTGCCTCATGACTTGAAGGGTGGACAGGGCTGTTTCCGCTTTCCAATAGTCTAGCTTGTAGGCTAGAGTCAGAACTGTTGTTGGAGACCGTTTCCGTTTGAGTTGCACCAAGTGTTCTTCCACGTCCAGGGAACCTGCTACTTTCTTCGGTTGACTGCATAAAGTCAAAAAAAACACATGTACAACTATCCAGAAGCAACGAAAACACTCTAGTGGGCCGAAATAATAACACAAAGAACACTCTAGTTGGAGTATTTTGTCGCTTCAGCGTTCTATCAACTAGAGTATTTTCTTTTCTTCTTTTCCTGTTTTCATCGGTATGTGGTTGTTTAGAAACACAATGCCAAATATAAAATTTGAAATGCAGATAAATAGGATTTCACGGAAGTACAACATATTTGGAGAAATAAAATGACAAAAAAGGAAGGAAAAATGACAGTCAGTAACACAACATTGTGTTTGTCTAACCCTAAGCCATGAAAAATCGTCAATCATTGAAAAGAATCCATTAGCACTCCCAATGAATATCTCATGTCGTTACATACTACTATCCTGAAACATCTGATTGCCTATTGCTGGCAATGAGACTACCCCCCATCTCTCTAACAAACACATGGACATGTTTACACACAACTGTAATATTATATGTACAAGTGACTGCTTACCTGGGGAGGCACCTCTCTTCGTGGCATCCATGAAGACAAGTTTGTCCACATATTCCTGGAAAATATTTCACTGACAATTTTATAAATATGCTTATATGCCAGAGAATATATATACCAAATAAGGGGGCGAAATATCACGAGACTGGGGACAAACTACCTAGATGTTGTATTACGAGCAGAACATGTAGGGATGTATCCAGTAGGATCTCCACCAGTGCACATTATATATTTCGGTCTACGCACACAAGTCGACTGTGGAAGGATACAAATTTGAAAACAATTATCAGCAAAAGGTTGGAGATATCAATGATGATATATGAGGAAAAAGGGCATTTACAAGTTTCCATTTAATTGCCAATGAGTTCAGGCAAATACTAAGATTTAGCAACCAAACAAGAAAAACAGCATGTGCATCAATTACATGACTAATAGCATGCAAAACGTAACTTAATAGAAGCCTTGCCAAGTAAATCATGCACATATGTAGCTTCTGTAGCAATTATCACCACATTAATTCTTGTATTTTTTTCCTTAATAAGGGTATATTAGCCGTTTGGCGCAAATAATGAATTCAACTACCAAGTGACCTTTGGCATAATGATGACAATCAAATGTCTAACTATCCAGAGGTTAAGAGTTTGAGTCTTTTTGGAGACACAAATATGTGCACTTCTTTGCCATTTACAAAAACTATAATCTATTATGTGTGTTGATAGAAAAAGCCTTATAGCGAATAATTAAAATAGAAATGAAGACACCAGAGACCAGAGACCAGAGACCAGACATAGAAATCAGGTGGTACATAGCATCTTTTAAACTATTATTCCAATTTTTAGACTAAGATTTCTTCATGACTTCCTGATATTACTTATTTTCATTTAGAGAATGCCAAAATGATGTCCCTTCAAAACAAAAATTAGGAATATTTTCTGTTACTTTTCTATTTTGTACAACTGCTCATTTACTTGCATCAATTTCTTTTCCTGAATACCATCTTTGCTTGGTGTATCATTGAATCCTGTGTTTCTTCCCTGATGCATCTCATGTGCAGATATTATTGAAGTACCCTTATCAAAATGGGATTGCTATATGCACCCCTTCTAGAGTGAGATAGAGAGAAGAGAGCGAGATACTGTAGGGAGGAGAAAGAAATGTGAGGGGGAGTGTCAAATCAATTTTTTTTTTTTTTTTGGGGGGGGGGGGGGGATATACATTAAATCAACTCTAGACTGGGGACTAAGTTGAGAGCCGCAAAAAGTCGCGCTCGAGGCGATATGCCTTGATTGGGGACTAAGTCAAGAGGCCCGAGTGAAGTAGTAAAAACTTAGAAAAAAAACTTTACATGACATTGTTTGCACACAAACATAAAATAAAAGCATAATGTATAGAATTATCGATATAATATCAAATATACTACCTTAAACCACAACTCCTACGCAAAATAGTAGTAGACAATGAAGTAAAATGTTAAAAAGAACCAATCTATAGAGAGATAGAGAGAGGAGAGTTGATAAAGAACTTCTAATTTCTTAATCTTGTTCGCGGATTGATAGAGATTAGGGAGAATATATACCGGTAGAGTAATATACGCAAATTGCAACTGCAATGTCAATCGGTAAACCTAATAATATATTTCATAGCAATCTATTGATTCTGTCCCTAAAATAATTTCTAATATTTCTCAATCTCCGCAACAGATGATTGATATTGTTCAAAATTTAAAAAAAAAAAAAAAACAAATTAATCAATTTACTGCGACTGGACAAAAGTCCATCGCCCCATAGCCCAAGGACTATGCGACTTTACAGAAAGTCCAGCGCCTGGTTGAATCGCATCGCCCAGACTACTACCACGCGACTTGGCTGAAATCACCTCGACTTGGGGACTAGCAGTGTTATTAAGACTACTACCACGCGACTTGGCTGAAATCACCTCGACTTGGGGACTAGCAGTGTTATTAAAAGTGTGCGCCTCTGCGACCAAGTTCCTCAGGCTAGGCGCCTTGAAGGTGTTGAGGCGCGACCAGTCCTGGGCGATTTAGGCGAGAGTTGAGGGCCTTGTTTCATAAATGGCTATAAGCTTTCTTTAGACTTCAAAAACTGTTTGTATGGTCAATTATACCCCTAGGAAGTTATTGAGTCATCCTATTAGTGATAATTATGCTTTTATTTTATGTTTTTGTGATAACACCATGTAAAGTATTTTCTAATTCATTGTTGGCTCATTTCACTCGGGCCCTCGCCTTTTTGCGCCTCTTAAATTAGTCTCTAATCAAGGCATGTCACCTCACGTGCGACTTCGCCTTTAATAACATTGGGGACTAGTCCCTCAACTTTTGCGCCTTTATTAACATTTCATTGGGGGGAGGGATGTTTAGAATTTTCCGATCAAAATCCAGTTAGTTTTTTCCTCAGTTTAGATGAGAATCAATTTTGTTCCATGGCCATCTAGTGCTCAACTTGAATGCTATCCGATTTGTGTCCCCTAATCACCAAAGACCTTTAAGTCATGGGTGTGAATCCCTCTTCTTCATACACAAACTAAGGCCTTGTTTGTTTTTCATTAAGAGTCTCTTAAAAGGCTCTGAAGTCTAAAATTCAGATCTATGATGAATTCATATTGTTTGTTTAGTTTCAGACTTAAGAGGTTGCAACCTCTGAATTTACCTCTTAAAATTAAGAGAAAGAGAGTTGTCTGAACTAAAATTAAGAGCCTCTTAATTTCAGATCTTAAGGTTTCCTCTTAATTTCAGACGTGGTTTTCAGACTTCAGACATTTAACCTCTTAAAAAATAAATAACAACCTAAAAGAAAATTTGTTTCTTAATGAGCACTCTTCAGATATAATTAAAAATGTATTATAAAATAAATTCTATATTCCCTATTATGCTTAACCATAATGACATAAATGCAACTGTCAGCTCATATTAGTTAACTTCTTTCGCTCCATTGCAATGCTCAATATGTTTGTCTTCTATTAGTATAACTCATGAAGAACATAATAACTACTTCTGGTGACCCAAGTTGCTGTTCGCATATACTGTGTGAATGTAAATGTTTTACTAGATATGCATGCATATCATCATTTATTGATGCTATGATGTAATTTCAAACATATCTAACGACCTTAGCTTGTTATCTATTGCCTATTCAATTATTAAACAAGCATATTCAGAAGTGAAGCGATAACAAATCATTTTTAGAAACATATTGAACACAATTGAACCTCATAATGGTCACAAACACTACTTACAAGCCAAGAAGAGGATTCTACGCATGAATAGAAAGAGCTCCCCGGTATTATAAAGTTGAATAAACCATAAGTGTCTGGATTCAAGAAATCTGTTGTAAGAGTAGGAAAAAAAAAGAAGGAAGAAACCTGTGACCATTGACAGAAAGGAATCTTACATGCAAATCCAGATAAAATCCCACATAAGTGTCCAAGCAATGAGATATTTGTCATAAGAAGCTGGAACACCACCAATAACATCCATGGATACCTAAAACATGTTGCAATCATATCATGCCAGCCCATCATAATGGGCAAGCCTTAAATAATGCGGATTGTGAAAACAAATGAAGAACTTAAAACTCATACAATAGGAAGTTACTTACAACTTAGCAGGTACATTAAAAAGTCCAAAAACACTGCAAATAGGAATAAATAGATCAGTAACATAGAACCAAATTAAGGTACATTAACAAAAGCTGCTAACCTATTTTTCCATTAACCAAAGGAATTGAATATAATCAATTATATGAGCAAATAATCGTTCAATTTAATATATAGAAGCAAATAAAACTATTGATTTTCAATTCTTTAGGATGATACCACAAAATAACAATTAAGTGTCTGTCAACACTGAAGAAACTAACCTTCTAGATTGCACTCCACTTAGACTAGTCTCTATAACAATCATGGAGAATAGAACACCGGAGAAGCCAATTGCACACTCATCGATGAAATATGAGTATGAGTAAATGGGGTTGTAGGCAGCTATTATTGTAATCAGAAGGTGAAAAATAGCATTGCTTGTAGCTAACAGAACAATCACGTACAGCAATCGAATCGAGCCCATAACTCTTTCCAACTCAGAGCCTAATGGAACCAGGGCCAACATGTTGAATACGAGATGAAGTATTGAACCATGAAAGAATATAGATGAGAAAATCCTGTAAACTGCAAAAGAAATAGGAACCAATACAAAGAGAAAAGAGGTTAAACAACCACATGATGCTATAGTCTGTCAGTAGAAGTTATATGGAAAGCAAAGAGGTACAGAGAAATGGATGGATACATACGGATCATTTTCCAATTCTAGGGGTAACTATTTAGTTTAGAAATAGAAACATACCTTGCACCTTTGTAAGAACAGCAGATGGCCAGAAGCACACTTCTGCAAAAGAGTCGTATCCAACCAAAAGACAAACCAAGTAAATCACCCCACAAACTGCAACCACCACAGAAGTAAGGAATGGTATGCCTTCCCACCATTCTTTAAATCTTGTAGGCAACCCTGCCTGCTCAAGCCACAACTTAATTCAGTAACAAAGATACATTAAATCAAATTTTAATAGAAGAAAAAGTCAGTTTCAGGCTAATTTGCTTTAAAAAGCTTTCGTCCGTCCTATTGCGGTAATTTAACAATTAACAACACCACCTTGTTTCCCATACTAGCTGGGTTAGGCTACAACTGCAAGCAATGAATAAAGTATAAGGATGCTGGATGTGAATCAATTAATTCAACACTTGGAGATTTGAGTAACATATTTCCATATGCTCTGATTGCTCTCTTATACTGATTACTTCCCTATCTTAACAGTGTCCTGCCCCTTTCTCACTTGTGCATCAAGAGGTCTACTTTACATTGCAGATTGCCAATATTAAAGAGTACATTGCAGAGGGATTAAAAAAGAAACTAAAATTATATGAGGGTACGCCAATGATAACTCCATAGAGCATGTTAGGATTTTCAGAAACTAAATTACAAACCCTGTCCAAGAACTCACAAAATCAGAAACCCACAAATGTGAATCAAGAAATAACAAAATCAAATTCACTATCAAAATTGGGTTACATGACTACAATTTGAGTTATTGTCCTCATTAACCCATAGGACTCATTTATACTAATGTGGCTAAGTCTAAACTAACTAACAACTAAAACTAATCTTCTAACAATCAAGAATATACAAATACACCCCTAAACAATTCAAGTCACTAATTCTCACAGAGCACATATATATTACCAGGTCTACACGATGCCATACTACATGCTGGCTATTAGGATAAACTACATACCTTCAAAGTTAAAGTGTGCATTAAATGATTTGGCCTTGATCCAAGATTCGAAGATATCAAATATGTTACCATTTGGCCATTTCAACCCTAACTCAAGATCAGTTACGGGTTATGACTGGTTAAGCATCTCTACACCCCATGTTCTCTGAATTGCCTTTCAACAGTAGATTCTTTATCCATCCTGCTAGGTTACTCCTGATTGTATTTTCAGGTAGATGACCCTTATGGCCTTATCTATTAATTTTCATTGACGATTACACTTTTCTCATGGTTCTACAGATCATATTAATCTTGTGGAGAACATATACATTGCCATAATGTACGATTGTAAGGAATTCAACTATATCAAATATGGATACAATCCTTCTGGTCCTAGAGAGCATGAACGTCTGATTGATTACAGCTGCCTCTACGTTACATTTCTCCTTTCCCCTTTACCTAAAGGTTGAATCCGTTACACTAATTAACGCAAAATCATAACAAAAAAGAAATCGCACAATCAGACAACGTCAGTTTAAAGAAACAAATCAGTTTAATAATCAGTTTGGAGACAAACCAGAAACTACAAAATAGCACCCGAATTTCCTATACATTATATTGCATTTGAAACTTGTCTTGTGACCACTTCAATAAACCTACTACAAGTTCCCAATTTTTTAAATTCTCATCCAATTAAAAACAAAAAGAGTTCGCACAAACTAAATACCCTTGCAATTCTTGATGAAGAAAAACGAAACACGAACACACAATTATAGAGAAAATCGAAATCGGCTGCTTCGCATTAACTGAAGCAACAAGAAGAAACGAGTACAAGGTGTTGGATGATTTACCTCTGATACAATGTTTGATCTCATCGCTCACTGCAAATATCTTGGAAGCAATGTACAGAGAGTGTTATGAACGTTCGTTCTTGATTTCCGCTCACCGACTATTCTCGACGTTCGTCTCCGTTTGATCCTGTTGCGATGATGATCCAAACGGACCTTTTGAAGACAAATAATGGGCTTTATTTGTAGCATGGCCCATGCCCCCATTTACAACGCAAGAAATTCATGTGGATGTCTTTTGTAAGAATGGAAAATTTTCTTGTATATTCTTGGGTAAATGCGTCAAAAGATAATCTACTGTCATATTTTTTTTTAATTTGGGTAACGTATTAATTTTTTTCTAGTCAATGTAATATACTTTCCAAATCAAGTCAATCAATGTAACCAAAAATAAAAACTTAAGAAAAAGGATCAAAATTGAAATTACCAAACTTGTGATTAAGAGGGCAAAATCGTCATTTTTAAAAATAGAATGACCAATTATGTAAGTAAAAAGTGGTTTGAGGGACCGATACTGCAACTTTGAAAGTTGAAGAACCATTTCCATAATTTAAACAAACCACAGGATCCATTTTTGTAATTTACTCAAAATTATATTATGGTAATATATAAAAATGATTCTTAACTCCTTATGATTTGTTTAAAATTAGCTCAAATTACAAATGGTTTATGTAGTTTATATAAAATTATAGTTTTAGTGCTTTAAATTTTTTTATTACATTACAAGTCTTTAAAATAAAAAAAGTATGATTTTTTTTAATTAATTATAGAATTTTAACATGGCCCATGTCCCATTTGTCCGTTTACAACGCAAGAAACTTATACGTGGATGTCTTTCATAAAAATTAAAAATTTGTAGAAATGGTCCTATGATTTGTTTAAAATTATAAAAATAGTCTTTTGATTGTTAAAAGTTATATTGACAGTCTTTCAAATTATTAAAAAATCGGTTCGATTTGATTTTGAGAGGCAATTCGAACCCAAACCATTTATAAAGAATATTTTAGTTTCTAGTGTCCTTATTTTTTGGGTTTGGTATTTATGGGTATTTGTTTTTTTTTTTTTTCAGTTTCTAGTTCGGCTTTTTACTCACCAGAAATGCTTGGAATGACCACATTATCGAATCAACATTGGAGGGGAAATGTTGGTATTAACCTGTATTCTTAATTAGCTTTGGAAGTCATTTAATGCATTCTTTTGTCATAATCAGTTGCTTTTGTTTCTCATTCCTAGAAAATTACAGTATATGTTTAGTAGTAGTTGGTCATACATTTTGCCTATAAATTATTAAATTTGGTTCTATTTTAATTGTTATTTGTGAGTCAGTTTCATCATCGAAGCTTTATTTGCTTCTCCAATCTTTCATAAACAACTATAAAAATTTATATTTGTCATCATTATAATCGTTAGTTATGTTGCTGTAACACTTTTTTAAAAAAAGTTTTTAATTTCTTTTCCTTAGCAGCCCAAAACAGTTGATTGATTTTAAGCTAATGATGAGTTCAGCCAGATAATTAAATAAGATCTAAATAGGCTTCTGCTTTGTCTTTCTATGGTTTGTATAAAAAAATTGATCATTGTGTTTGTATAAAATTTTAGATGTGATCTTTGTGGGTTCAGTTTTACTTAAACCGTCCTTATTTTTATTGTTTACTTGTAAAAAAGGTCTTTTTATGAACTTTAACAATCAAATGATTATTTTTTTTATAATGACCATTTTGCTCGTTTCATTGTCATATTTTTTTGTTCCTCAAGTTTGTAGTTTATTTTAGTTTTGGTTCTTCAACTATTAATATTATTATTATAAATTAGTTTATTTGTTTATTATTTTTCCCATAATTTAATATATTCTTTAATTTAAGTTATAAACTTATATGATATTGCTATTATTATTAATAATTGTATCAAGTTAAAAATATTTAATTAAACATGCTTATTTTATTTTCTAATATATGATATAAGATTATTTAGTTATGATTATATATGAAAATAACGACAAAAATAAAAAGTTTGACCCATTTTCATTTTCAAAAGTTTTTTCAAATATAAAAAATGCGACACATTTCCTTATTAGTTTTTTTAAACGAAAAAATACAGATCATTATAGTTTTTAATTTTTTCGAACGAAAAAAATTCGAACCATAGACCTTTATAGGTTTTCTCAAACGAAAAACTACGAACCATTCCTACTTTTTAAGTTTTTAAATTTCCAAAAGGTAAAAACCATGAACCATTCTGTTTTTCAGTTTTTTAGAATCAAAAAGTTCGACCCATTCTGACGTTTAGCTTTTCTGAATAAAAAAACTATGAAGCATTTTGTTTTTTAGTTTTTGTTGAACTAAAAAAACTACGAATCATTCTGGCTTTTAGTTGTTCAAAAAAAAAAACTACGAATAGTTTAGGGTGCGTTTAGCAATAGAAAATTTCCCGTTTGAAGTTTTAATAATACTAAGAACATGATTTATAAGAAAATACATTTAAGAGATTAGAATGTGTTTAAATGTGTCAAAAATAAATTTTGCATTTTCATTTTCAAGTTTTTTCGAAAAACGATATGGTTAAAAAAACGGAGTGTTTTGTCGTTTTACATTTGGAAAAACTGAAAAATCGAATGGTTCGTAGTTTTTTTCGATCGGAAAAACTTATATAAATAAATGATTCGTCGCTTTTTTCGTTTTGAAAAAATAATAAAAGGTGATGCTTCAAAGTTTTTCGTTTGGAAAACCAAAAAGAGAAATGGTTTGTATTTTTTCGCTAAAAAAAGTAAAAAAGAGAAATGGTTTGTATTTTTACATTTTTGAAAAACTTGAAAACGGAATAGTTTTTATTTTTTTTCTTTCAAAGAAACCAATAAAAGTGAATTGATCGTTTTGAAAAAACAAAAAATATAAACGGAATGATTCAAATCGGAATGATTTCATAGTTTTTACGTTTGGAAAATGAAAATACTTAAAAACGGAATGGTTCGTATCTTTCTTCACTCAAAAAAACTAATGAGAATTAATGGTTCAAAGTTTTTCTTTTGAAAAACAAAAAATGAAATGATTTGTATTTTTGTTTCAATAAACTAAAAAAATGAAGTGGTTCGTATTTTTAACGTTTAGAAAACCTAAAATGAAGTGTTACGTTGTTTTTTTTCGTTCAGAACAACTAAAAATCAGAATTTGTCAAATATACAATTGAAATGATAATCTTATATTATATTAAATAAATAAACTAAGAGTGTTTAGATAAATAACTTTGTAAATTAAATTGAAAGAATATAGGCTACTTAATAAACTAATATATGGTTAAAAAATAATAATGTTAAATAAAAAAAATTCGAGTACCAAAACTAACATGACTTACAAACATGAAAAATTAATAACTTTATTACAAACATGAAAAATTAATTACTTAAAATTTTGAGTACCAAAACTAAAATGAATTAAAAAATTGTAGTTTATTTGCTTAATAAGTGATTATTTGGTTATTTTACATGTTAAAACGCAAATCCAAACTCTTTAAAAACTGATTATTTGATAATTATGATAGCAAACAGCAAAAACTAAACCAAACACTACATTTTCGGCAACACCTTTTGTTACAGTTAGAGAGCGTTTGGTTTACAGAAACTGATGGAATTGGAATGAAAATTTCATTCCGATGTGCTGTTTGACAGTAAAAAAAAATGAAATGAAGATTTTTTTTATAAAAAAAAACACAACTTTTGAATGAATATATTTTCATTAAGTTAGTGACATGGAATTTAAATTATATTTCAAAGATTTTAATAGTTTTAAAACCAAACCTTTTAAACTTCATCTTCAACCGGCCTTAATTTCTATTCCAACAGATTCTATTCATTCCAGAGTTTCATTATTTGACCGATTTCATTTCAGTAATAAATATTTTACGAACCAAACGCCGTCTTATTTGCTAATTATTAATTTTCAAAACGTTACTGCGGTATCCAAATGCAAATCCAAACGTCATTTTGCAAATAAACACAACGATGCGAAGCCTTTAAAAGACGGTTTTTGCAACTTTCATCAACCGCCTGCTGGCACTTGTTGTTAATAACTAGAAATCAGTAAACCCTAAAAAATGGAGGATGTGAGAGATCAAAACACCGGCGACGATGACACTCCGATGCTGAGCGCCCATGCTCTAGAAGCTCTCAGAGAGTTTCTTTCCGAACAGAACAGCTTGCTCGCCAATGGAGCGACGGTGGCGGAGGAAGAGAAAGAGGTGGCGTTAGTCTCGGAGGACTGGAGACTGAGCCAGTTCTGGTACGACCGGGAAACTGCCGAGACGGTTGCGAGAGAAGTTTACGCACTGTATGCGTCCATGGATTCTCCCCCTTCTGTAGCTTGCATTGCTTGCCCCACTCTCTACGCTTATCTCAAGGTACCTTCACATACTCAAACACTGTGTGTGTTAATATTTGTTATGCTATATGCAGCAGTGGAAGATACCATTTTGAATCGGGACGTATAGACTTCTAATGTGTTTGATTTACGATTATGCTGTATATCGATACTGGATTTTCTTCGAAGAATTTTGGTTCTCAGGCGCATTCAGGAAATTGTGTATGGAGATCGATACATGGATGAAATTTGATTGTTGTGCAATTAAGTTTCTAACTGAAAATGATTAGAAGTAAAATGATTTCAGTTGTTAAAGTATTGACTCAAGTATTGGAAAGAATATGTTTAAAAACGGCAGGAAGTAGGATATGATGTTTGTTATGGCAGTGTTATTACTAGGCTTTTGGCACATATGGTGGCAAAATGTGATGGAAATTACAAAATGGCAAAGAAGATAATGGAGAACAGTCAAAAGAAATATTTGATGGGTTTGTAAACAAATTATGCATGGAGCTAATCTTTGGGAATTGACATAAAAGCATCATTAGCAACTTATATATTTTCTTTTTATAGATGGCACAGTGGAAATGTAACTGTTGCAGTCTTAGATATGAGGTCAGGGGAATTTTTTTCCTGAAGTTGAAACAATTACTAGCCATTTTACAGTGCTCATAAAGAACAATGTCAGTTACTCAGTTATTTAAAAGTTAAAATAGACAGAGAACTTAAGCTGAACTCAATGAGTCGTGATTCGTAGTGATGACAAATTAACAATGGAAAAATAGTCTCATTGTGGCAGAGTATGTGATCAGAGTTGCAGTTGGTATCTAGTTGCAAGACTCTATTATTGGTCAGTAAAAGGTTTTGTTGCAAGCATCTTGTTATAGCTGAATGGACTGAGAGCATTTAGGAGCAGTGGTAAATGCCGAATTATATCAGATTTATCTATTGGCCAATTTTAGTGGGGAAGTTGAAGTGTGAAATCTCTGAAGAAGGCTTCAGAATGGAAGTTCACACATAAAACATGACAATGTCAAGGTGATATTTGGACAACACGAACATTCTGCATTGAGGGTTTGTAGGTCTCGTTCAATTAATATCTATGTTTAAATGCTTTTGTAGTGGTTGGCAGACCTTTTTGTTTGGTGTTTTGTTTTCTCGTTAGGCTTTACTATGCTTTGTGTCAAATGATGATCACCTTCATGGACACGTGGAATCAGCATGGCTAAGACCTTAACAGAGATTCATTATGGAAGTATATAAGATCACAGAATGCAGGGGATATGCAGTATATGGAATCATATGTACAAATATACACCAATATTATTTGAAATAAATTCTAACGGTGATGAATGACCACATTCCCAACAAATACAATTCTGATAACTACATTAATAATCCATGAACATTCTAACGGTGATGAAATAAATTCATTAGGGAAGTATATAAGATCACAAAATGCAGGGGATATGCAGTATATGGAATCATATGTACAAATATACAACAATATATTTAAAATAAATTCTAACGGTGATGAATGACCACATTCCCAAAAAATACAATTCTGCTAACTACATGAACATTCCATGTGCGGGTAGATACGGTTTATCCACCCCCTATTTTTTCAGCAAATAATGATATGCTCTTGATATGTACTCTCTTGGTGAGCATCTTTAAAATCTGACCAAAATGTAAAGTTGCCTTAACAAAGAAGGCCCGTGCTTTTCAATTTTTCATATGCCAAGGCTACCATAGGAGATTAGGAGTATCCCCATAGTGCCATAGTGGTGGGTTAGAGGTTGAGGCTTGGGAATTTTCAAACGAGGTCTTGAGTTCTACTCTGCAGGCTTTAACTCATTGGGGCCACTTGCCTTTAAAAAACGGCTCCCTAAGGACCCTAAGTATAAAGATACAATTGGGCCCAAGTTGGTTGCACTTCCCTGAAATTGTTGTTATTGGTAAATTTTAGAAGAAAACATTAACCTTTTTTCTCTTCATCTGCTTTTCAGAAATTGCACCATGATCTACCCGTGCAACTTCTTGAATATGATAAACGATTTGAGCAATATGGAAGTGAATTCACTTTCTATGACTATAACGAACCGTTAGATCTTCCATCATCAATGAAGCATTCTTTCCGTATCATTATTGCCGATCCACCTTACCTGGTAATATTTTACTTGATACTACATTCCATTTACGCATCCCCTTTATCGTTTAATCTTATTTCCGAGTTACAATGCGAGCACAATTAATATTATATTTATAGCAGGTGGATTCCTTTAAAAAATTCCTAACTACTTTCTTGTTTATGCAACTTAAGGGGGCGTTTGGTTCGCAGATTTTTTTCCCCTGGGATTTGCACTTTGTCAAAGGATTTGCATTATGCAGCATTTGCATTTGTGAGGATTTTGTCAAAGAATCTGCATTATTTTTTAGGAAAAATTAGTTAATCTAAAAATGCAAAGTAACTGGGATTTAAAATCCTAGGGGGGAGGTTGGGTTTTTAAATAACAAAGAAGTGAGAGATTTAAGAAATCCTGGGATTTTTAAATCCTTACTGAAATCTGCGAACCAAACACAGGATTTGAAATGCAAATCTTAGGAAATCCACGAACCAAACGCCCCTTAAGTTTCTTGCTTGGAAAATCAGATTAAAAAAAATTCATTCAATTATCTTGTGAGCTTCTTTTTCGCGGTTTTCCCTTGCCAAAATGAAGTGGGTTCAGTTTTTGTGGGTACTTGTGATGGGCAGAGCAAAGAGTGCTTGGAAAAGGTTTCGGAAACAATTGCTTTTCTTAATCAACCTGGAGAATCGTACTTGCTTTTACTCACAGGTCAGGCTATTATTCATCCGTTCGTTTACTTGATCTTCTATGTGTTTCTTATTATTCCTTTTATGGGGTTGGGTTTGCACCAGTTAATAGCTCGTAATCAGCATTGGATGGATCAATGTCCGGTTACCATATTAGCTCAGTTAATATGGTGCATAATTTAAGATTCATGCCTTTCCAAGAAAAATACAAATAAGAGGTTGCCAAACACACACATATATTAACAAAAGCTCCAACTCCAACTAAAAGCTCTAGCTAAAAGTTAATTATGTCAAACATACCCATAGTGAAACAAGATGGCCTGGGCTTATGGAGCTTTCTCCCGAGCCATTTGTTGGGCTATAGTATCTTTGTTTGAAAACGTAAACATGATACCTGGAGAACAACAGTCAATAACAAGGTTTTGATTCATATTTATGAATTGATTTACTACATGTACAGGTGCAGTGCAGCATGACAGAGCAGCTGAACTCCTAGGAATGCGTCCATGTGGATTTCGCCCACAGCACTCTTGCAAGCTCGGAAATGAGTTCCGACTCTTCACAAACTACAACCCTGTGTTGAGATTAGGAGGATGGGAGCAAGAGGATTAGTCACATCTACATGTTTTTAATCACAAGTCATGTTAAATTTCAAGAAGCTTCTATCTCATCTCTTGCTGTGTTGTTCAACGACCGAGTGTAGCTTTAAGCGTTGTCAGTTTTTAGCCTTAAGGCTTCCTTTGTTGCAGCTCTGTGCGATGAGTGTGTTTCTTGTTTAATGGTTTTGTTATCAACAGCAACAAAAACCTTACACAACTTTAAGTAATTTATGTTGTTTATTAGCAATTATTACAAGATGTCAGTAATATGTTCTCGTATTAAGGCTACTTAGTTTTGGGAACTACTACATATTTAAATAAAGATGCATTGGTACCACAGATATAGCCATTCTTTTACTTTCATTCTGGTAGAGATTTGTTGGAAACTACCCACAGTTTTCAGAGCTTGTTTACAACAGAAAGTACAGGCACAGTAAATTATAAGTCTGTATATAACATGTATGATCAAACATACGAATAAGATAAACTCTTGATTTGTGTATCTGTACACCAACTTTTTTAACCTCCGCTTATAGGAGGTATAATAGCCAACTCGTCCCTATTCTTAACGAGTGCAGACTCGATTGTGTATTCCTCATTCAAAGCCAGGACCATACATCCACGGAGCTCTTTCAAACCTGGAAAGTTTTTGATAACTTTATCTAAGCAATCACCGGCTGTAGCACCAGACGGGACCTCCAATTTCATGTCAGTCAGCCCAGTTAGATCTCTAGCCCGAGCAAAGAACAGTACCTTGATCTCAAAGCTTTCCGTTTGTGGGGTGTCCTTTCCCACTTCCTCCTTTTTTTGTGAGAAATCCATGACAGAAGGCCTACATGTCATGTTTATAAAAACATACTTAAATTTTGCAGCAACTCTGACCAAATTGAAAAGAAAGAAAAAAAGAGAGAATCTTTTAAATTCAAGGAAAACGATCAAGAAGGAAGACCCTTTGTAAGTCTAGCATAAACATAGATCTTGCTGACAGTGATATTACAGTTAATTAGACAGACTAAGTAAGCCACAAGTTATTGCAAGTAATCTCTTTAAACTTTCTCATGCAAGTAGAAGATCTATAAAGCTTTGAATCAATTCTTACTACACATGTTCTAGTCAACCTACTCATCCGTCTAAACGGGATCCTTCTTCACTTTGTGATCAATACCATCATCATGTGATTTGGGAAGTTCAATCAAATATTTTCTCATATTCATTTGAGGTTTTCATGCTCTAGAATTCGTAGTTTTAATGATTGGAAATGTCCGTCAGTCTTCAGCTCAATTTGCTTAAACAGTAACGGTAAAGAGTGAACGATTTGAAACTCTCAATTCAAATCTGCAATGACCACAAAATCAAAAGGTGTTTCCATACAAGGAATCCAAACGAATATCAGATCATTGAACCCATTCCCAAATCCTAAAGCAGAACTTCAAAATGCTAGAAATCAGAGATTAAACTAATCTATCATCAGCAACAAATAAAAAACACCCAATTCTAGAAATGAAACTACAAGAACATGGCAATAACCATAAATGACCAACAGTTGACCTGTTAGGCTGTTAGTCTGATACAACTTGTAAGGGTGTTACTCGGATTTTGGCATAAATTTAAATTCCAGGTGTCGATTATCATATAAAATAACAGAAATTAGGGCTATGCCAAACGTCAATTAGGAATTTAATCAGTCGAATTGTTGATGAAGTTGATTACAAACGAGGTGGTGAAGTCGATGATAAATTGAAGAAGTCAATTAGGTTATGAATTTCTGAAAAGTTCAGTTACTCTCTATCTACGTATATACATATCTCAAACAACAATAATAAACAAATCAGGAATATAATGCAATCAAGAAGCAGAACATAATTAAGAAAAGCCATAAAACAACACGGCATATATATCAGTCATACCGGAACTGAAGGCAATGGCCGGGCCGGGAAAGAAGCACAGTCGTCGGAGGTTCAGAGAAAGGAAAAGAGAGAATTTATAAAGAATGAAAATCACAGAGAAATGAAAGCAAAGAATGGCAATGGGGTCGTCTAAAAAAGCCGGTCTCGACCCGAACATTTTAGTTTCAGAAAACCATTACAAAAAAACTTCCATTGCCGGGAATCGAACCCGGGTCTCCTGGGTGAAAGCCAGATATCCTAACCGCTGGACGACAATGGAATCGTTGGTATCTTCCCTATGTTGTAACACTTATCTCAAACAAATCCATATTTTTGGAGGAGACATGCTGACCTGCAGAGCAATGAGAAATGTTTGCAAAGCTCGTTATCTAAGGGTTTCTATGAAAAAAACCAACATGTTTTAATTTTTTTTACGTTTTTGTCTATTTATGTTATTTTTTTCCATAAAAGTCCTCAAGTTATTTTTTTCTTTTTGGTTTAGTGAAATTTGGACATTGGAACTCGGTTTTTCAATTTCTAAAAGTCCGGTTCACAAATTATAACCGGGATCTAATGTCCAAATTTCACTAAACCAAAAATAAAAAAAAATAACTTGAGGTTTTTTATGAAACAAAAATAACATGAATTGACGAAAACGCAAAAAACGTGAAAACATATTGGTTTTTTCATAATAAACCCTTTATTTAATGGATAATATCACAAAATAGCTTTGTATTTTCAGATTAGTCCATTTTAGATATCATAGCTTTTTTTTTTTAAATATTAAGTTTTCGTAGTGATATATTTTAAGCATTACACACACATAAATAAGTTACAAAAACAATACACTACTAAAACTTTTATCACCAAAATAAACCAATACAAAAAGATTTAATTACTCAACTAAATCAATACAGAAAGTTAGTTTACTAAAATTAGATCATTGTAAAAATTTTAATGTTTAAAACAAACAAAAAAGAAACTATCATGAGTAAAACAAATCAAATCAAACTTGATAGTACATAGTTAATTTATGATATTATCCCTTTATTTAATCCAATTAGTATATTTGTTTATGATTAAATTATTTGATATTTAAACCAATCAAACTATTACGCTTATTAAAGGTCCAATTTTCGTGACATGGCAACCTCTTTCAACCAGTAATGAGTTACCCTTATCATCAATAATAGAAGATTTGGGGTACATGAAAACATAAATGGTAAAATGGATAGTCATAGAGAATCAATCATATGTGCATTTCTTCTGATACCATATAAATATACCAAACAATCAATCTTAAAAACAGAAACTGCATTCAAAAGGACAACTGGAGTCCAATGGGATATAGAGACAATTTGAAGTCAACAATAAGATTTTAAAAAAATGCTCTCAATTTACACAAGAATAAGGCATATAATGTTTTTAGTAAAGAGCACAAATTTAATTTGTACTCCCAATAAGACCTCACACTTCAACTCTCAATAGGGTATGCAATGCAACAACAAAACATCATTCTGTCTTGCCATCTAACATGAAAAATCCAATTGGCATTAACGTTCATCAGTAGACGGCTCATGAGTCCAAAGACGTTAATGTTAAGCACCATTACCACTTTTCCATGGCTTGAGCACACCAACAACGACAACTGCAACTATTATGAGTAAGATTAAGATAGCAATGCACATCCACTTCCTCGAGTTCTTTTGTAGACTCTTCGCCTTGTGAAGGGCTTTGTTACCATCCTGCACATGGTCTACTGCACTCGACACCTATTTGCATGCCATTGTCAAGCCCGTAAAGAATAAAAAAGATGGATAAAAACAGTCTTTGAAGTCTAAGAACAATAACACAGTGACTTTTGAGGCCAGAGAGATCAACTTTCAGCTTATGATTGTATTAATTTATTGACAAACCCATTGATTCATTAGACCACAGTTTATTAAAAAGGGTACAAAGCATACGAAGTTTGTGATTCATTTGTTGCAAAATCAATATTAGTTGTGCATTTGAATGTGTATCACCTTGACATCAAGAAGTCAAAAGGGTATTCTCTTGTTTCTTGCATGGTAGGCATATAAAAGCAGAACGGAAAATTTTGGCATGAAGTCAGAAGGGTATTCTCTATAATGTTTGTTTCCTTTTGAGTAACAGAATGCAGCGAGTTATAGAATCAACTTCCAATTACCTGTGTCTCTATATTGTCAAGCATTTCCCCTTGAGCATCAACCAATACAGCCATATCCATAAATATCTGCATAGCAATCGTTTCGTTAGGATGACAATCACACACTATAGTTTCCGAAAACGGAAAGTAGAAGATACAATATGTATACAGAAAGAAGGAAGATCAGTTCCTATCTTTAGAAGAGACTAAAAAAATGAATAAGACGGAACAAGTGTCATCCTATCCATCATGATAACCTATTTTTTCTTATCTAAAGATCAATATCCAATACGACGTACAAGTTGTATTCCGGTGTACAATCTGAAAATAGAAAATGTAGACCCCTATTGGCTCCTAATGTATAGAAAGAGGTATTTCTATACACAATCTTCCGCTTTCATCATCGCAAAGGGATCATTTGTATGAACAAAGGATTAGGTAGAAAAGTGTAGTTTTACGAGCTAATGTTTAGTTATAAGATAGCAAATACATAGAACATCTGTAGATGCAACATGCTCATTATTACAAAACAGTTCGAAAGGTCAGTTAACAATTTAAGCTTAGAAAACAAAGACACAAAGCTGAAGTAGAAACGAAAAGCCTATTAAACCTTTGACTCTCCAAACATTATCAAGGGAAGGTATCACAGCAGTAGCAACAGCAAGGCCAGATCGAATCATGTCACATCAAACGAGCAGGGAAGTTTTGGTTATTCTTCTAATGCAATGAATTAGGAAACGAGTTGGATAGCGTTTAGGCTGGCGCTAACCCTTGCATCCCTTTTTCTATTAGTTTTATTGTATTTTTGAACTGATCTTTTTCCAGCCTTTTTCTTAATGGAAAAACTAAGACTTGGGTACACAATTTTATAGCAACGATAGTAAACCATGAAAAAGTATCCAATATCAAACATAACTTCTATGACATCTTTCTAACAATTAAAGAAAAAGATTGCATTTTCAATGTTCTCAAAAGAGATGTAACATTTGAAAAAAAAAAAAACAGATTAATGGAAGCGGTTGAAATCAAGTCAAATGTCTAAAACATCCTTATATGTATTTTACATTTGATTTTCCTCATCTGTGTTCATCAAGCCAACTTCATTCTTAGGGAGATGAAAGAGCAACAAAGTAAACCTTGTAAACCATACTTATCGGAACATAGCTTTATAAGAATCGGTACTAGGTCTAAAAGCTCCTATTAAAGATATTTTGATATCTTTTAGGAGAACTTAAATGAGCATCACTTTTTGATCTAAAGATGACTCATTCACGTTTTCATCATCATGAAGATTTGATGATACTAATTCGGGTATGCAGGCTTAGTATAATTTGTTAATGTAGAACAGTAGAAGGATAATAAGGAATTTGGTTAATAGTCAATAAATTCCTACTAACCTACTATATGCCAAGCCAAACATTGTTCTTTCCTGCTCCGATATTTAACATCTATACAAAACTAGGTCCTAACTTCTTTAGAAAGTGACAACAATTACAACTTCAGAACGTTCCACAAAAACTGAAACATTTCCACTTTTGCAAGCATTATAAATTACAATAACCTATGTCCAATCGTCATTTGTACATATCCAAGAAATGCCCATTTCATTTTCATTTACCATGGGGCAGGAAGAAGTATGCGATGTTGGTGCTGCTTGTTTAGTAATTAGTTACCAACCACCAATAGCCCAATAGAAATATTAAATCTTCATGACAATTGACAACAAGAAAAAAAGAGGTGAAGTGTCTAAAAGGAATATTAAAGTTTCAAACCATAAAGAAGGCGGCCAACATGTAGATCAAATATCTTTTTTTTAATAGTGACAGTTAGAGGGATAATAGGTCATTTATGCTTTAATTGTGGGGGTTGGCCAGCTGTAATATGATAAAAATCATGGAACAGATCAACATGACACCAGATGAACTGTCAAGAGCAATCAGCTAAACTCCAAATAATTAAGTATTTATCAATTGACCATAATTATTGAATACAATTTAATTAATATTATGACATGTCTGTGGGTGTGTGAGAGAGAGAATACATCTCCGCACCTGTTGCAACTCAAGAAGCTTCCTTTCTACTTCTCTTACTGCGTCATGGCGTTCTTGGATCTCTGCAAGGGTGTCAAGTACCTACAGCAACATCGCAATTAATAATAACTTTCAATGATGCTGCACTTTCTGTAGATGTCTTTTTTTTTTCCTCTACCGAATACCGATGCATTCATTATATAGACATTTGTGAAGACCCCAGACAAAGTCACAAAACTAACCTGTCCTCTTCCCTGTTCCCGAATTGCTTTCTGAAAAATCTGCTCACTATCTCCAGTTTCTATCAGTCGATCAATTGTCTGTAGAATTAAGGAATAATTAGAATACATGCATGTATACACTGTAATCAAGATGGGTCAAGAATATAAAAACATCTAAACCTCTTCGTCAGCCCTGGTTCCCGTAACTGAAAATGGTCAAAGAAAACAGACCATTAGGTTAGATAAGATATGGGATTGATAAAACACCAAGTTTCCAATTATCGTTTTGATGTTCAAGTTAAGTCTAAGACCTGTATACACACGCCTCTCGACCACATCACGATGTTCTTGATGGATGCTTTCTCTTAGAGCCTAAAAACATTCATCATAATCAAATATTGAGAAAATCCATATGAAACATAAAATTTAAAAACAGCAGATACAAAACTACAGATGCATCTGTGATACCTGAAATTCAGACATCTTGTCTTTAAACTTCTTCTTTAAGGAACTACAAATGAAGATCGCCGTTAATCAAGATAAAAGTAATTATTCAGGCAATGTCTATATTCATCAAAATTCAGGTAGCATATACAGTAACTTACAGTGTAGTTGCTGTTCTTGATCGGTCTACTCCCGTTCCTTTTCCACATCCAGGCTTCTGTCTGTTGGCCAAGTTCTACTCGATAAAAAGAGGTAGGACTTAGCAGGTAAACAACAAAAGAAGTAAGCTATGAGCTCAAAATAAGCTGTTATGATCTAACCTCTTTGTCAAGTTCCTCAATTTTTGATTTAATTAACCGAGCAATCTTTCCAACTTCATCCACATCTTTCTCCATGCGCTGCTTGATTGCTGCAGATTATGAAATTAAGTGGTTAACAAACTATTAATTTTCAATTCTATATCAATAATTGACATTTTTTAATCTTTATTTACATAAACCAGATATGCGGGATATAGCACCTTGTCATAAGCCTTAATAAACTCTCCGAAATAAAGGGAAATAATTACTTTTACCTTTCATAGCAGCAGCCTTAGTTACAGCCTTAGATTCCTCATGAGCATCCTGTGTGGAACTCCGTTAACATAATCTCTTTGCTAATAATCATTATTTGCTGATACCAAAGATAGCTTAAAAAGTAATATTGTTGAATTACTATTTGACCTAATGCAGACAACATCAGTCCTGCAACGATAATTTTCGTGACAGGTTGTACTGTGTGCGCTTGTGACACACGGTCAGTGCACACTCATAGAGAGAGAGAGAGAGAGAGAGAGAGAGAGAGAGAGCGCAGAGGAAGACCTGTAGTTTTTTGAGTAATTTATTCAGCTTCTCATATTGTTTCTCAATGGCTTGAACCTAGCAAAAGAAAAAAAAAATCCAATACTCTTAATGAGTAATAAAACTAATGACATTAGAAATGTAGAATGAAAAGGATGAAAGTAGACAACCCACCTTCTTGAAAAAATCATCTAAACCTAACTCTGCAGAATTCACATTATGTTGTGATCCCATTTCAAGATCTCCACCCCCATAATCTTGACCCCGAGGATTCTCAAATGATTCCTACAAAACAAAAACATCAATCAATAAATACATTCCAACACGTAATAATGGAATTATAGGGACCAAACCCATCTACAAGAAGCAAAATATATAGTTGACACGGAAAGAAAATATAAGACAAAAAAGGTAAGACACAAGAAACTAGGCATTCACTAACTTACCAAAGAATGTACTCCTTAAGGGTGCTAGTGACTAATGAGCACCAAAGGATTAAATCTCGTTGAAAGCATAAAAAACTTTCAAGTACTTCATGATGACAAGTAAAAACAAGCAAATATATCATTTCACTCTATTTACCAATGTTAGTGGAATGGTTTTTATCATTGTGAAAGTAAAGTGACGTCGCTTTTGGGGACAGGATTTTACTAATAATAAAAAACTTCGAACGTTATATATATCTGAGCAATCAGTATCTATTATATACTGCTTATTAACAACCAACATGTAGCAAACTATTAGCATATTCAGAGGGGCAAAAAAGTCTGGAGACGTGTTATTCTCAAAGCCTCCGCTGATAAGTGGGCCATCTTAAATCAACAAACGTGTACCAACACCAATCATTATCGTTTGTCGCTCAATTAATAGTTTGAAACTTTGAGCTCATACAAGCTGCAGAGTCTCATACTCCTTATTTGCAGATTTAAGAACATGCTTTGACTAATTAAGGTCAATTCTTAAAACCCTTTATCAGAACGTATATTATATTATTTATACGTCCAGCTTTCATGAACACTAACAATGGCAATAACTGCTCCTTTATGTAATAGTTCCCTAAACAATCAAAATAATATATCCTTTTTATCCATCCTTGTAATATGATTTGAGTGACTTTTATTCCATTTCACAACTCGCAATTCCTTTTTCACGAAAAACATTGTTTTTGGTCATTTTATATATTCAAAATCTGAAAAGAAAAAAACTCAAAAATTAAGTATCTGATAATAACAACTTTGAACAACCAAAGCAACTCCAAACAGCAAACACTATCTCTAACCCGTGCATTGCATCATAGATGATCATCCGATTATGATTATTTAATATCACAGAATCACTTACCACCCTATTTCATTACAGTATATTATTCAATATCACTTAATCACCCACAAAAAGCACAACATTCAAACACTCTCAAAAATTAAAAATGGTAAAATAGATATAAAATAGCCAACACACATTTGACATCCAAAGTCAAAGGATAACAAGTAATATAATAAAACCGAGAAACTAAACACAAAAAACCATTTTAATTCATATGCCTAATACAAAAAAGCAACTCGTTATCTTGAAATTTGCTTTTTTTCCCCCTCTTTTATTGTTCCTTTTGATAGGATTGAATTCATAGGTTAAAGCAGTACAGATTCCAATCAAACTAATTAATAACACAGTTGATACTACTCAAACGCATACATGAATTCATAGATTTTAGTTGCTTACAGTATAGCTTCAACACAACATTCGACACCAATAAAGACCAAATCTAACACAAGATCTAAAACGTTAATACAAAACTTCCTAAAAGTATTAAGAATCTCTACAGCTGTAAACAATGCACCTTTTGTTGCTCAATGATTCGAATTTCTCATTACAAAGAAATCAAAAGGAATTGGGTTTCTGAAGAGGAACTTACAGATAAGAGATCGTTCATGGTGAGTTGAAGCTGGATCTTGTTGTCAGGATGAGGATTTTTGCTCTATCTTTTGCTTCTTCTTTTTTTCGGGGAATTCAAATTGGGTTTAGGTTTTTTGGATTTGGGTTTATTCACCTGAAAAAGGGTGAGAGAGGCAGAGAGAGATAGTGTGTCGAAACAGCAGGGTAGAGAGAGAAAAGTTCGGTGACAGATCGTGAAGACAGGCTTTTCTTATCGATTAATACTCTAAAAACTTTATTTTATTGTGTTTCGAGTTCCAACTTTTGAAAAAAAAATAATATAACCGTTGGTTATTAAATAATTAATTAATATAATAACAAAATATCTAAGATTTTTAATACAAACAGTTCTCAATCAAATTGATGTTGTGTCTTTTTAATTAAGGGTTTGTATAACTAAAGTAAAGTATTTTTTTAAGGCTATTTCTTCATTCACCCTCTTTAATTTCTCATACACCACATCTATACATTTAACCTACAAATATTTATCTTATGATTGGACAAAAGTGTGTAAACAAATATACTATAATGATAAGTTATGAAAAAATGCATATTTTAGGTCAATTATATGATGTAGACCTGTAGACGTGGTGCATGAAGTAACACCCTTTTTTTAATTCGTTCATTTGGATCATTGTATTTTTTTAAAGAATTACATAGTTGTATTTATAAAACACGTCTAAATTTGATAGTTACTAGTTTTGGTTACACTTTAACGTTTCTTTAATTTTTTAAAAGGCAAAAACATACAAATGCAATATATTTTTTTGATTTATCTTCTTCGTCTCTCCTTAAGAGTATAACCTTGATGGAAAGCAGGGTTGCCACGTCTGCTCCACCTGAAACACCCATACAACTAATACGAGTATTTCGATACCATTATACGTTAATTTATACAGAGTACTTACGGAAATACGATCAAATTAAAACTTTTGCAATTAATAATTATCAACGTGATTCCAAACACTTTGCATGAGACACAACAGAGTGTCGGAAATCACGGAGCAACGTAACTGGGTTTACAAGTTTAAGTTATCAATTTAGTTACAAACGAATTAATAAACAGCAACTAATTCGTGTGAATCCAAAAATGGAAGGCTGCTACTCCCGCCCCAATCATCTACAAAATATTGAGCTCCTATCCGTGCTCCAAACGATATCTAACAACTCGGGCCAGCCGGGCCTTTGCCCTTAACAGATCCTAAAAGGAAATAACAACTATCGGGTAAACAACAAAGTTGTTTAGTGAGATTCTAGATTAAAGTACCATGCGATATATGAATGATGCCATGCAATGCCATGAATTCGACTAACAATTTTGGAGGCCAACTAATGGCTATAAGCTACCACATTGCGGTTACCATACACAAGCTTACCGTACAATGGGTTTACAATCTACTGCTCGATTACCACACCACAGGCTTATCGATATGCAGTTTACAATGATGCCATACGATTACCACCACAGGCTTATCGTTTTACAGGCAATAATGGTTACCACACTCAGGCTTACCATTATGATTCCGCTGGGTTACCACACTCAGGCTTACCGTCTCGGCGGAGAGGTCAAACGAACGATCAACAACTTATCAACCGAGTGATAAACAATAATTATGATGTATGTGATGGCAAAGCATGAAAATGACAATAATGATACGAAAGCAGTAACATACAATTCATGATATGCATGCAAATACGTTAATACTAGAACTCACTGTGATACACAATACGCTCTCGGCCTCAAAACCGGGTTATAATTGTCAAGGTAGGAGTGATAGTCTCCACGTGACTTAACCCGTCAAAACCCCTACAAGTTGGTTCATAATATAATATTATAAGTATCACCGTTTATAATTTCTCAACTTTGATTCGGATATATTAGTCGTAAGATCTAATTAATTTCGGCCTCGATCTACATAATTATTTTGGGCTAATTTTCTTCACAATTGGTGACAAAAGTTATTATGACAAACGATCCCAAGGACTAATTAAAATTACAATTTCTGACCGGAACTGGGCTCACGTTCCCATCCGAATTCGAATCAGCACCAGCCGGACTTCGGATCATCCGAGTTCGGGTCAGGGACCATCCGAATTTCGGACCAACTCGTCTGAGGTACGGCCCGAACTCGGTCCTAGGCACATCCGAATTTCGGACCTACACATCCGAATTTCAAGCCATCCGAATTCGGATCAGGGACCATCCGAGTTTCGGATCCCTTCTAACCGAAGCACGGTCCGAACTCCGAATTTCGGACCCCCCCATCCGAATTCAGATCCCAAGTCATCTGGATCCTTTAACTTAGAAATTTTTCTTTCAAAATCCAGGGCAACTCGGGTGCAGGTCTGCACTTTTGTCCCTTCGAATTTAATACTCAAAACTACCAAAACTTTTCATATTTATTACAAACGGTTTGGGGTCATTCCCAAACATATATATACCCTTTATAACACATTTTAAGCTGTCAAAAACACCATTTTATTCCTTTTGAATCATCAAGAGTTCATAAACTCCATTTTTGGGTTTTTGAGCTAAAACCCATCAAAATCCATAAAACTTGAAAAATATGTTTTAAATGGTGATTCTAACTATATTTCATTATCATACCTCAAGATCTAACGATTTCTCCATAACATTCATAAAAACCCATTTGGGTTTCTCATCTTCTTCAAATGAAGATGGAGAGGAGAAGAAAATAAATGACAAAGTTTATAATTGAGAGTGGTACCTCTTGGATCTTTCGAAACCAACAAGAATCTCCCAATAAAAGTTTGATTTTGGCTTCTTCTTCTTTTTCTTCTATCCTCTTTTCTCTCTATTTTGGAGCTTTTGAAGAAAGATGAACACACACACATAAAGTGTGTGTGTCTGCGTATAATATAAGTCAAAAAGAAGAAGATTTTCTTCTTCTTTTTCTTTCCAACCCACAACTTTTACCTATTTACCATTTATACCTTGGAATTATTAGCATTTCTTTTAAAGTCCTTTTTATATATTCAAGGCATATATCATAATTATCCACACACACTTTTATTTATGTGTTTGAGACAAATTAGTATCTCGAATCGTATTTCGTTACAATAAACATTAATTATTAATTATATAAAATTTGGGTCGTTACAATTCCTCCCCTCTTAAAAGGATTCCGCCCACGGAATCAGTTTCTTTCAAACAGAGCGGGGTATTTGGCCATCATTTCAGCCTTTGTCTCCCAAGTCATCAGAGATCCACGGTGGTGCTTCCAATAAACGAGCACCACCTCGATCTCTTTATTCCTTAGGTTAATTATTTTGTCGCCGATAATCTTTTCTGGTTCTTCGACATAACGTAGTCGCTCATCGATTTGTACATCGTCCAGAGGAACGGTCACAGCAGGATTTATCGGACTTCGCTTCAGATAGCTAACGTGAAAGGTATTATGAATTCCTGCCAGCTCAGCGGGCAGCTCTAATTTATAAGCTTGGGCACCGACCCGCTCGGTAATAGGAAACGGTCCAACATATCGAGGACTTAACTTTCCTCGCTTTCTGAATCTCATAATTTCCTTCCACGGAGATACTTTCAGCATCACTGAATCTCCCACTGCAAACTCAATATCTTTATGACGTTTGTCCGAATATGCTTTCTGTCGATCTTGGGCAGCTTTGATCCGCTCACGAATAATCTGGATCTTATCATGCGTCTCTTGAAGCAATTCGGGGTCCGCTAACGGTTTCTCGCCTGCTTCACGCCAACACGTCGGAGTTCGACACTTTCGGCCATACAACGACTCATACGGAGCCATCTTTATCGAAGAATGATAACTATTGTTGTAGGCAAATTCCACTAGCGGTAGGTGCGTGTCCCAATTTCCGCCAAGCTCGATCACACACGCACGTAACATATCTTCCATCGTCTGGTTAGTGCGCTCAGTCTTGCCGTCGGTCTGGGGACGAAATGCCGTACTCAAATTAACACGCGTCCCCAACTGATCTTGCATACTTTGCCAAAATCTCGAAGTAAACCTCGAGTCACGATCCGAAACAATAGACTTTGGAATTCCATGGCGCACAATAATCTCGTCGATATACATTCGCGCCAATCTTTCCAAAGGAAAGTTTTCTCGTATCGGCAAGAAGTGTGCGGATTTTGTCAGTCGATCCACAATAACCCAGATAGCATCATGTTGTCTTTGGGTCTTCGGCAGCTTCACCACAAAATCCATTGTGATGTGGTCCCACTTCCATTCGGGTATCTCGAGGGGTTGTAAATTTCCAGATGGTTTTTGATATTCGGCCTTGACTCGCAAGCAAGTCAAACACTTTTCAACATGATTACCAACGTCTCGCTTCATTCCGGGCCACCAATATTCGGATTTCAAATCCTGATACATTTTTGAACTCCCGGGGTGAATTGAGAACTTCGAATTATGACCATCCTCTAAAATTGTTTTGCGCACATCACCAATCTTCGGCACCCAAATACGATTTCTAAACATTTTCAGACCATTGATACCTTCAGTTAACAGTCCACTCTGACCAACCATTCTCTCAGGGTTAATATTTTCCTCTTTAAGACCCTCGATTTGCCACTTCTGTATGTCGTCAAGGATAGAGGAACTCACAACTACATGCGTTAGCACATAGCAAGTCGCTTCCGGATATCTCTTTCTGCTTAAAGCATCAGCCACTACGTTGGCTTTTCCAGGGTGATAAAGGATTTCACAGTCATAATCCTTAATCAACTCCACAGCGCGCCTCTGTCGCATATTTAATTCTTTCTGATCAAAGATATGCCTCAGGCTCTTATGATCAGTAAACAACTGGCATTTAGTGCCGTACAGATAGTGTCGCCAGATTTTTAACGCAACGTGACAGCATCTAATTCCAAATCATGAGTCGGACGACTCTTTTCATAATCTTTTAACTGTCTCGATGCATACGCTATCACTTTTCCTCGTTGCATAAGCACGCAACCCAACCCATTTATTGATGCATCGCTATAAACGGCAAAATCTTCGTTTCCTTCCGGCAACGCAGGCACAGGAGCGTCAGTCAACCGACTCTTCAAAATTTGAAACGCCTCAATCTGTGGCTTTTCCCACACAAACTTCGCATTCTTACGAGTCAACGAAGTGAGTGGGACGGCTATTTTAGAGAAATCTTGGATGAATCGTCGATAATAGCCGGCCAATCCAAGGAAGCTACGAATTTCAGCAACATTTCTCGGCGCTTCCCAACTTTTAATGGCCTCGATCTTGGAGGGATCCACAGAAACACCCTCACAAGATATAACATGCCCTAAAAATTGCACTTGTCGTAGCCAAAACTCGCACTTGGAGAATTTGGCATACAGCTGTTCGCCTCGAAGAAGTTCGAGCAATTGTCTCAGATGAACTGCATGATCCTCCTCCGTCTTAGAATACACCAAGATGTCGTCGATAAACACTATAACCGACTTGTCAAGCATTGGACGGCACACTCGATTCATTAAATCCATAAAGGCTGCAGGAGCATTAGTGAGCCCAAAAGGCATCACTAAGAACTCGTAATGTCCATATCGGGTCCGAAACGCAGTTTTTGGCACATCTTCTTCACGAACTTTAAGCTGATGATACCCTGAACGAAGGTCTATTTTCGAAAAATAAGCAGCTCCTTGTAGTTGATCGAACAAGTCATCAATACGAGGCAAAGGATACTTATTCTTTATAGTCACCTTATTCAGTTCTCTATAATCTATGCACATTCGCAAGGTTCCGTCTTTCTTACGCACGAATAAAACCGGAGCACCCCAAGGCGAGGTACTCGGCTGAATGAACCCTTTCTCTAATAATTCTTCCAGTTGTGCCATCATTTCCTTCATTTCCGAAGGTGCTAAACGATACGGGGCACGCGCAATTGGTGCAGCTCCCGGCACCAATTCAATCCGAAACTCTACGGATCGATCCGGTGGTAATCCCGGTAAGTCATCCGGGAATACGTCGGGATATTCGTTAACCACTGGTACATCCTTGAGGTTTTTCCCTTCTTTCTTAGTATTTAACACACAAGCCAAGAAGCATTGACAACCCTTACCTAAACTTTTCCGAGCCTTAGCCACCGAAATCACTGCGGCTTCCCTTTTACGTCTATCCCCATACACAAATATTTCTTCGCCTTCCGGCGTGAACAAACGAACGATTCTATTAGCACAAGCAATAGTGGCAAGGTTATTGGCCAACCAATCCATGCCAGCTATTACATCAAATTCTTTGGTGTCTATGGGGACAAGGTCAATATCAAAATTATGTCCGTCTAGGGTCAGCACACAATCATAGTATATTTGGGTGGCACTGACCGATTTTCCGCTTGCCACATCAACAGATAAGGGGAAAGGCATTAAGGAAGGTATAATGTCTAACTTTCGTGCAAATGCTTTGGAAATAAAAGACACACTTGCACCAGAATCGAACAATACTACAGCAGGTAAAGAATTTAGGAGAAAAGTACCGGTTACGACATCCGGCACATCCTGCGCCTCAGCAGCTGTAATCTGATAGACTCTGGCTTGAGGCTTGGGTGGATTCCCCTTTGATTGGGAGGAACCACCAACAAAACTAGGCTTTGCAACTGAGCCTTTGCTTTCGGACGTCGCCAACCTCTTCTTGGGGCAATTCCGAGCAAGGTGGCCCACCTGGCCACATTCGTAGCACGCATCAGTTCGCTTAGGGCACGCAGGACGTATGTGTCCCTCTTCCCCACATTCATGGCAAACAATAGGGGACAAACATTCCCCACGATGAAGTTTCCCGCAACGGTTACACGTAGGCACCGAATTGGAAAACTGAGATTTGGACTGAGAGTTGTTGGAGCTAGCAGGCTTCTTTGAGTGCCTTGACGATTGGGAACGTGAACGGGAGTCCACGTTCTTCGAAAATGATTGCTGGGGTTGCTTAAACGTCCCCGACGAAGACTCAACCTTCGCTTTCTTTGATCCTGATAATTCCTGTTCCCTACGGAACAATTCATATTCTCGGAGTCGCGCATACTCCACAGCTTTCTCGAAAGATTCAACTGCGCGAACCGTTACCATCTCGCGGATCTCACTCCGCAGTCCCTCAACAAAATAGTCAGTCTTTTGCTTTTCATCAGCAATCACTGACCCTACAAACATCGCTTTCGAGTTAAACTCGATCAGATAATCGTCCACTGATAGCTCTCCTTGCTGAAATGTCAGGAAGTCTCTTTTTATCTTTTGTACCGCAACAGCCGGACAGAAATGCTTGTCAAACCTGGTTTTGAATTCTTCCCAGGTCATCTTAGCCACGACGTCTAAGCCCAAAATCTCCGCTTCGGAATCCCACCAAGTTAAAGCAGGACCAACAAATTGTGCAGTTGCGTACTGCACCTTTTTCTCATCATTGACGTCGGTGACTCGGAATAACTTCTCAATTGCCTTGATCCAGTCCAAGGCCTCCACAGTAGTTGCTCGTCCATTGAACGCTGGAGGACGACAACCAATGAAGTTCTTATACGACATTCCCCTTTTTGACTTAGAGGAGCCGTGCTTCCGTTCCTTATCTTTCTTGGGCCTTTCTGCCCTACTTCCACTTCCAGCGCCTTCCGTATTATCGTTACTTGCTTGCTCCCCTTCAGCATTATTTTTCTTTCCTTGAACGTTCTGGGAAGCAAGTAGTTGGGTCATTAGCTCATTTTGCTGGCGATTTTGCTCCAGCATTTGAGCCATCATCTGCATCATTTGGTCCTCTCTGGACCCTCCACCAGTACGGAAACTGGATTCATTTTCATAATCTGGAGACTGATCCCTGCCTCCCCCATCATTTGAATGTTCTACCTCCTGGTGTAGAACGCGATTCGACTGGTTATCCGACATTGTCTGCAACCAACAGTTACAGGTCGGTTCAACACTTCTTTCACACCAAAGTGTGCACATGAAATTTATTTGTATGCATATGTATATATATATAATTATGCTTACGTCAAGTCATAATCTTAAAACTCTACCCAATATTATCCCATCCTAGGCCAAAGGTCAATTGTAATTGTTATAATATTGCCGCCTAGGTGGGTCAATAACAGCATCTGAAACCGTGCTCAGAGTAGAGTATCGTCGACTATACTCTGTCTATGAGCTCCAGCTCTGATACCAAATTGAAACACCCATACCATTATACGTTAATTTATACAGAGTACTTACGGAAATACGATCAAATTAAAACTTTTGCAATTAATAATTATCAACGTGATTCCAAACACTTTGCATGAGACACAACAGAGTGTCGGAAATCACGGAGCAACGTAACTGGGGTTACAAGTTTAAGTTATCAATTTAGTTACAAACGAATTAATAAACAGCAACTAATTCGTGTGAATCCAAAAATGGAAGGCTGCTACTCCCGCCCCAATCATCTACAAAATATTGAGCTCCTATCCGTGCTCCAAACGATATCTAACAACTCGGGCCAGCCGGGCCTTTGCCCTTAACAGATCCTGAAAGGAAATAACAACTATCGGGTAAACAACAAAGTTGTTTAGTGAGATTCTAGATTAAAGTACCATGCGATATATGAATGATGCCATGCAATGCCATGAATTCGACTAACAATTTTGGAGGCCAACTAATGGCTATAAGCTACCACATTGCGGTTACCATACACAAGCTTACCGTACAATGGGTTTACAATCTACTGCTCGATTACCACACCACAGGCTTATCGATATGCAGTTTACAATGATGCCATACGATTACCACCACAGGCTTATCGTTTTACAGGCAATAATGGTTACCACACTCAGGCTTACCATTATGATTCCGCTGGGTTACCACACTCAGGCTTACTGTAACATCCACGGAATTAATTTGATGTATTTTGGCTAATTAAGTGGAAAATTTATATTTAAAGTTGAATTTGGGTGATTATTATGTATTTGGATATTTAGCAAAGTTTGTTGTTATTTTTAAGAAAATTGAACTCAGAATCAATTTTGTGGATTATTATGAATTTAAAAGTTATTTATGATAAATTTAAGATTAAATCGGTATTTTATGGAACCGGTTAAGTCGGGTGATGAAATGTGCAAAATGACGAAAGTAGTATATAAAGGGCAATAGGCTTCATTTTCTAGTTTACACTCTCTCTCTACTCTATCTCTCTAGAAATTTTCTCTCTACATCTCTCTAAGATAAATCACAAACCGACTGTCGGATTTTCGAGAATTATACGTCATCGGAAAGATATCGAGGAGTACAACAACAATCTACAAACGGATTTCAGATTTCATACGAATTGAGGTAAGAATCGAACCTTTTTAGTTTATGGTTTCGGTTTTAAAGTAACTAAGAATTCGAATCTATCATTTTATGCAAATTTAAGTTTTGTTTTGCTTGAAATGTTGCTGGATTATGATACTATATGCATAGTAGAATCGAATATATGCATCATACATGATATAACACTGATTTTAGGCCTTAGAAATGAAGGATTTAAGTTGAAATGATGAACAGACTCGAATATGTCAAGAACAGAGTCGAAATGTAAGAACAGACTCGAGTTTGGTGCTAGATTCGAAGGTGTACCATCAGATTCTAAGGGGGGTTCGAATCTGATGATAGACTCGAAGGGTATGAGTTCGAATCTACCCATAGATTCGAAGAAGGGTTCGAATCTGATGGTAGGGTTCGAATCTGATGATTAATTTCGAATCTAACCCATTAAAATTCGAGTTTAATGCCTAAAATTGAGAATACTACTTTCTAGACTTGGTACCTGATAGCACCGTAGGGTGTTTAACACTTGTTGCACCACTTTATTTATGTTTTAATGCTTCCGCACTTAAATTTAGGTTATCAGATCATTATGTTATTGCATGTTGATGATTAATCCTGGGTGTATTGTAATTGGTGGTTGTTGTGGCAAGGGTGTCACACTTACCGTCTCGGCGGAGAGGTCAAACGAACGATCAACAACTTATCAACCGAGTGATAAACAATAATTATGATGTATGTGATGGCAAAGCATGAAAATGACAATAATGATACGAAAGCAGTAACATACAATTCATGATATGCATGCAAATACGTTAATACTAGAACTCACTGTGATACACAATACGCTCTCGGCCTCAAAACCGAGTTATAATTGTCAAGGTAGGAGTGATAGTCTCCACGTGACTTAACCCGTCAAAACCCCTACAAGTTGGTTCATAATATAATATTATAAGTATCACCGTTTATAATTTCTCAACTTTGATTCGGATATATTAGTCGTAAGATCTAATTAATTTCGGCCTCGATCTACATAATTATTTTGGGCTAGTTTTCTTCACAATTGGTGACAAAAGTTATTATGACAAACGATCCCAAGGACTAATTAAAATTACAATTTCTGACCGGAACTGGGCTCACGTTCCCATCCGAATTCGGATCAGCACCAGCCGGACTTCGGATCATCCGAGTTCGGGTCAGGGACCATCCGAATTTCGGACCAACTCGTCTGAGGTACGGCCCGAACTCGGTCCTAGGCACATCCGAATTTCGGACCTACACATCCGAATTTCAAGCCATCCGAATTCGGATCAGGGACCATCCGAGTTTCGGATCCCTTCTAACCGAAGCACGGTCCGAACTCCGAATTTCGGACCCCCCCATCCGAATTCAGATCCCAAGTCATCCGGATCCTTTAACTTAGAAAATTTTCTTTCAAAATCCAGGGCAACTCGGGTGCAGGTCTGCACTTTTGTCCCTTCGAATTTAATGCTCAAAACTACCAAAACTTTTCATATTTATTACAAACGGTTTGGGGTCATTCCCAAACATATATATACCCTTTATAACACATTTTAAGCTGTCAAAAACACCATTTTATTCCTTTTGAATCATCAAGAGTTCATAAACTCCATTTTTGGGTTTTTGAGCTAAAACCCATCAAAATCCATAAAACTTGAAAAATATGTTTTAAATGGTGATTCTAACTATATTTCATTATCATACCTCAAGATCTAACGATTTCTCCATAACATTCATAAAAACCCATTTGGGTTTCTCATCTTCTTCAAATGAAGATGGAGAGGAGAAGAAAATAAATGACAAAGTTTATAATTGAGAGTGGTACCTCTTGGATCTTTCGAAACCAACAAGAATCTCCCAATAAAAGTTTGATTTTGGCTTCTTCTTCTTTTTCTTCTATCCTCTTTTCTCTCTATTTTGGAGCTTTTGAAGAAAGATGAACACACACACATAAAGTGTGTGTGTCTGCGTATAATATAAGTCAAAAAGAAGAAGATTTTCTTCTTCTTTTTCTTTCCAACCCACAACTTTTACCTATTTACCATTTATACCTTGGAATTATTAGCATTTCTTTTAAAGTCCTTTTTATATATTCAAGGCATATATCATAATTATCCACACACACTTTTATTTATGTGTTTGAGACAAATTAGTATCTCGAATCGTATTTCGTTACAATAAACATTAATTATTAATTATATAAAATTTGGGTCGTTACACCACCACAACAGAAACACTGACCCATCCACCTCGGGCCCAGTGGCGGATGTAGTGTGTACCAATGGGTGTCACTCGACACCTATAAATTTTTAAAATACTGAGTTACGTATGTATCAAAATTTGAGTGACACCTACGATTTTTTTTGAGTGACACCTACGAAAAATATGTAAACGTATTATATACATATATAATTTATATTTGTTGTTTTTATTACCCACATTTATTGAAATATTACAAATTTTTAATCATAAAAATTTAAAAATAAAAAAAAAGCACAATAGACTTTTAAAGAAGAAGCAAATAATCAGCCAAAATCTTTAAACCCCCCCCCCCCCCCCCAAAAAAAATCTTGTTATTTGTTAAACTTGTGTTGACAATCCATTTCGGTGACGTGATTCGTCTTAAAATTCTTTTTAAAAATTTAAGTATTAAATTTACTCTAAAAAGTGACACCGATAACTATAATTTCTGGATCCGACCCTGCTCGGGCCGGAGCAATACCCTCCCGCCCCGGCTTCTCTACCCCGCAGCAGGTTCTCCTTTCTCTCTCTCTCTCTCTCTCTCTCTCTCTCTCTCTCTCTCTCCTCTCTTTAACTTTAATGGTTTAGAGTGTTGATATAAAAAAAATGAGTATTTTTAACATATAAAAGATAGAGTTGGTGGAGGGTAAAAAAATAATGTGATCTTAATGTGTCTAAAAAGATAAGATTTGGGAGGGATGAATGTTCGTTCCACCCTTAGGAAAGCAAGTCTCATCGAGGCATGCAAGCGACTGAGTTTTCAGGTGAGATAGTTTACTCAAAAGACTAATTTACTCTTTTTTTTTATCCCTATAATACTTGTATTTAAATATGAGATGTGTCGTTATGGTGATCAACATGAAATGTGAATTTGAATAAAAAACACAGATAATTGAGTTCGTTGGAAAGAAGGTTGGTCTACAGATTCCAACCGATTCTCAGATTGCAAGTCATTTTTTTTGGAAAAAAACCCTCATTTTGATCAGTTGGGGTTTTTTGTACAATGAAAAATGATTGATGATTTTAATCACAAAAATAGTCCAACTAAAGGGTTGTAATAATAAAACTGATACAAGGTTAGTTACATGTAAAATTTTTTCTGTGTTTTGTTATTTTGAGAGTACAATTTGCAAGAAAAAAGTTATGCTAGGGTTTTGTCAATTTGAAGAAGACGATCATGACATAGTCTTTGATTGTGTTTATTTTACTGTTAAATTTTTAAGTAATAATAATTTTGTTAAAACACCTAAAGAAGTGATTGTGTTAAAACCATCCAGATATTGAATCCAAAATATTTTTTTGTAAATGGGTTAAAATAAGTACATCATATAATTTTGTCAGGTCATAATTCGAGTAGTTTTTAGAAGTATTTATGAAAAATAAAATTATCAAAATAATCTTAATTAATTATGATTCTAATTTATTTTATTTATTTATATGTATTTGTTGAATGTATAAAAGTGTGATTATTTCAAGTTAATTACTGGAGTATTTATTCTGTATTGATATATGTGGCTTAAGTGAAAGTTTTTATAATTTTGTTGTTTGTTTCTGTTAGTTTACAAAAGTTTGATAAACGCAGGGACCCAAATGAAACTTTTAGCTGAGTATTTAAGGCTTCTGCTTTCTGGTTAACAGAAGTTTCGTTTTCTCCTTCATACTTCTTCGTCCTTTTCTCTCATTGCAACGAGCTAGGTTTAGATATTTTGTAGAGGTTAGTTCTTTTCTTTGTAATAGTTAAGAAGAGAGTGACAGTATTTGTTTGGTGCTGAGATTTATTGTGTATAGATTTGGTCTTTGTGACCAGTTGGACTATATTAGTTGGTATCTTTGTGTTCTTGTGTTGGTTATATGGTTATCATATTTACAACAATGTTTTTATTTAACCATATATTTTTTAGTTTTGCATTCAATTAATTAATTTACTAATCACGTCTATTAATAAAATCTTAAGCTTCCATAAATTTTAGTGTCAGTCCCAAGTCTAACTAGTTTTTACTAAACTATATCATACTCCAAAAAAAGATGAAGACGGGTAATTTGTTTACTACTAAATTAAATCTTATATTAAAGATATTTAAATGTAAAAGAACGACATTATATTAAAAGACAAAAGAAATTGGAATAAAATTGGGAATTATTTACCATAGTATTGCATTTTCATATTTTATTTCTCAAACCATTGTTGTTTAAAAATTAATTACCAAATGATGATATTTTTTTGGGTTTCTTTATATTTAATTATTTGTATATTTATAATTATTTAATTAATAAATACTAAGAATTTAATTACAATTTATTCATGTATTTTATCTATATATGAATGAGTTTCATCATCATCATCATCATCATCATCATTATTATTATTATATACATTCATTCGTTTTGACAAAAATATTTATTTTTTATTAATTTTTGTTTTATAATTTGTAACATCCCGTTTTCAGAGTTATTGCGTGGAATTATTTTAGTGGATGTTTAATATATTATTATTGTGTGGGTCCAATAATAACCCGAGTAGTGGATTATACGTGTCGGGTTTGCGAGTTACGTGGCGTTGAATAATTAATTTAGTGGATTAATTATATATTTGGGTTCGTGGAATTAATTGGGTTAAGTGGATATTAGTTGTGAAAAAGTGATATCGGGTTCGGATTTGGCGGGTTCGGACTTTCTAATTATAGAAAGCGTATATATGGATTGGAATGAAGTAACCTTATCCCTTTTCTTTCTTTCTCCTTTCCAATTCCAGAGAAGTGTGAGGGTGTGTGCTAGTGTTCGGAGCTGCTAGAAGTCATCAAGAAGCTAAATTGGTTGCTAAGTTTGAGTGATCTTTTTCTTTTGTGTTCTTGATCAAGTGGAGGTAAGATTTCTTGATGTTGGATTGCCAAAATTCGTGTATGTATGTATATGAATGTAAGGGTATGAGTTCTGAAGTTGTATGCTTGAGTATGTGTGAGTTTTATGTGCTGATATTGCTGGGAATCGAGTATGGGATTTTATTTCCCTGGTTTCTGCCATTTTTGCGAACTGTACTGCTGCTGATCTTGCGTGAGCGCGGCCGCGATCGGCCAGGCGCGACCGCGATGCGGGCGCGGCCGAGACCCCCCTGGGCGCGGTCCGCGATCGGGGTGAGGGTAGTCGGGTCGGTTTCGGAGCTTCGGGAATCTGTGGGAGTGTGCTATGGGTCATATATGGTTGTGATAATTGTGTTTGGGTTCTGATTGTGTTCGGTTGGGTTTGTATTGATCTGTGGAGATCTGTGTTGATTACAGGTTCGAGCCGACCGCATTCTGAGCAGCGATAGAGTTCGGGTTTCGATTGCTTTCGGGTATCGGTGAGTACTCGAGTTCCTTTACAAATCGCGCGTAGTCTTTTACGAGTCAGTTATGTGATGTGATATGTGTATATGAGGCAGAGATTTGGCGCAGGTATGAGTTTCTCCACCCTATACGTGTTATATGTGTTTGAGTTGCAGGTGTCCGCGATATGTGATCGCGCAGGCTGACTGTCCCTAACCAGTCACGAGATATGAGGCTGTATATATACGGCAGTGATATTGCCAGGTCGCTCCTGTGCCTATTGAGTAGCTAACCGCTGCTGTGTGCGGCCTGTTAGCTGGGGAACGTGGTCCCCTTTTGAGCAGAGATATGTGTTATGCATTGAGTTGCATAATTGAGCAGAGATATGTGTTGTGCATCGAGTTGCACCTACGTGTTGAGATATTATTGTGTTGTGCATCGAGTTGCACCTATGTGTTGACATATTACTGTGTTGTGCATGTTATATGTGTTATCGTGCAGAGTCTAACCCTCGAGTACTCACGAGCTTCCGAGCTTACGTATTCGAGTCTGCCATGTTCAGGGTATCAGGAAAGAGATTGGTAGCCGGGTTTGCTGAACAGGGAATTGCGGATAATCGAGGACGGTGTATCTGCCTTGCTAGGGATTATGTTAGTGTTGGCTGTGTTAGCATCTTTTGGGGATGTTGTAACCTAGTGGATTATGTGTTAATGACAATTATGTGAAAGTTTAAATTGTCAGTGACTTCGAGTTATCCTATGACATGTGTTTAAATAGAGTATTGAAATGTTGCCACCTGTGTATTGAGTTGATGTGGCTTTTATGTGCTCGGGGAGGGTGTTACATAATTCTTCCATCTATCTATATATTTAACTAATTTACCCTTATTAGCTTAATATATTAATTTTCAAATGCTATTAATGTTATTTTTAAAAGTCTTAACATGAAAAATATGTACATTCATTTACAAATTTCTAAAAAATAATTCATTCTTATTTTAAAGATTTTTATTAGTAGCCTATTGTATATTCTACATATAAAATAGTGTTAGTAAATTTGTATTATTTTCAGTAAACTTTAAGAAGCTTGTAATTTTTTAGCATTTTTTTAAATGTTTATGAGCGTAACATAGGGATGGAAACAAATTAAACGTTCGGCGAACCTTTGCGAAAAGTTTGTTTGTGTTCGTTCATTTATTAAACGAAATGATATGTTACACTAGTGCTATAAACGAAAAGAATAGCTTGAACAATGATATGTTCATTAACGTTTTGTTTATTTTACAGCCCTATGTTATACTCATATTTATAATATACAATAATCTACTTATAAAAGTCTATAAAATAAGAATGAATGATTTTTAAAATTTTTAAATGAATGTACATATTTTTCATGTTTAAAACTTCAAAAAAAAAAAACATAATAGCATTTTAAAATTAATATAGGAAAACAAGAATGGTAAATTAATTAAATATATTGGTAAACGAAAAAAATTTATAAAACAAAAATTATGATAAAATAAATAATTTTTTTTGTCAAAACGAGCGAATGATAATAATAACAACAACAACAACAACAAAATAATAATAATAATAATAATAGTAGTAGTAGTAGTAATAAAACTTATTAATATATAGGTAAAATGCATAAATAAATTGTAATTAAATTATTATACTAACAAGTAAAATGTAATTTATTAATTAAATAATTAAATATAAAAAACTAAATTAATTGATTAAGGACTACATGTGAAATTAATATATAAGGGTATAACGGGAATTTTAAAAATTAAGTTTCTTAGGGACTGAAAGCGTGACAAGGTTTCAAAATATAGACACACCAGTGTAATTTTTCAAAGTTAGGGACCAAACCTATTGTTTGCTATAAACCACAGAAACCATTTATGTAATTTACTCTAAATTTTATAAAGATTATGTTTTTTGAAAAAACTCCGGATTAAAATAATTGTTATTTTTATTTTTATTGATGAAATTATGTACACGTAATTGAAGAAAGAAAGGAGTAGGCGGCGCGTAAATCACGTATAAGTTGTGTGTGTGTGTGTGTTGTCGGCATGTTGTTCTACAGCGGAATGCTTGCTTGATCTGTTGGGTGTGGGTCCCACTATAACCTCCTCCTACTCCCTCGGTTGTTCCTGAATGCGGATTGATTCTCACCGAATATCTATATCTATACTATATATAATAAGAAAAACACTTGAAACATCTGGACCATTGAATAAAAAGAAATCAAAGGTCCAGGTTAATAACAACTCATAATTATTTATGAAATGTCTCTTATACTCTTAATTAAAATCAATAATTATACTTATGCCATATTTTTAAATTCACTTTCCAAATTTACTACCTTAACTTAATTACATTAAATTTTGATTTTAATTATTTCATTAATAAATTAATATTTACCTAAAATAAATATGTGTCATTATTATCCTTAATGATCATAGTTAAATTCAAATGTGAAAATTTGGATTTAAATATAGAAGTGTAGTAGATAAAGTTCAAATTTTTTGTTAATTATTTTGCTATAAAGATTTAAAATTTAATTGATAAATCTTCAATTGTGAATATAATAAATTTTGATTGTTGATTTTCAGATATTCCATTTTTATATTTTATCATTTTGAAAATATATATACATTCACATAATTGAAATTTTTTGTTTCTTACATTGATATTTCATATTTGAAGTTAATAAAAATTAAAATAAACATTTTTTGCAAACACATATTATCTGTTTTTAATAATACAATATAATAATATTTTTTATTTAACATCGAATAACTAAGTATTTTTTATCTTTAATTTAACTAGCTTTCAATTTTTTTATTTTAATTATTTATAAATTTTATAATAATTTATTAAAATAAAAAAATATGTATTTCTAAATCAACACATGTAATACATGGGTTGATTAACCTATGTATTATAATAAAACAAAACAATTCATGTCATATGTCACTTCTACAATACAATAAATTTTTATTTTTCCACCTCTTTTTCTAAATTTAACACCTTAACTTAATTGCATTAAATTTTGACTTTATTTTTTTTCATTAATTAATTAGTAATAAACTAGATTTTGTAACATTTAAATTTAATGTTTATTTAAAATAAATATCTATTATCATTATCCATAATAATCATAATTAGATCCAAATATAAAAATTTGAATTAGTTGTGGAAATTATTATTATTATGTATAATAAAGGAAAACATCAAATGTCACGTGTCACCTCTACGTTCACCAAAAAGATAATTACAACTTATAAACAAAAGTTAAATACAATTTAATATTTTTAAAAAGATAAATATATTCTATTTTTTAATCTGTAAATAATAAAAAATAAACACAATTATTATTTTTGTATGTTTTTATTTTTACTCATATACATTTTATATAAATAAATTTAATTAAAAATATTTACGTAATACGTGGGTTATAAACTAATTAATTTAACAAAACAATAAGGGACAATTACTTAAAATAGTAACAACTTTTTGGTTTTTTATCATTTACAACAAGATTATTTATTTTTTATCACTAATAGTATCAACTTTTGTATTTTTTCATATGATTAATATCAACTTTTATATTTTTTTATCCTTAATAACAATAATTTTTGTATTTTTTTAATCATTTATAGCAACAATTTTAAAAATTTTCCTATAAATGATAAAAATGTGAAAGTTGATACTATTAATAATAAAAAATAAATAATATAACTATAAATTAAAAAATACATAACAAAATTAATTTTAGAGAAAGAAAAACTTGAGTGAGGGCATGTCAGACTCTTGTGCTAAGGGTGTGTTCCACAACACAACTTAACTAAGGAAAAGGATGGAATGGAAAGCAAATCAATTACATGTTGTGTTCCTTTAATTTTTTTAGGAAGGAAATGGATGGAAAGATCAATGATTTTGGCTCTAATTTAGTCCTCCCAAAACTGGGAAGAAAAGGAAAGAATTGATTATAAAGCTTTCCATTCTATTCCCTTCCTATTCCTTTCTTTCTTTTCTGTTCCTTCCCTTCTTCTGGAACAGACCCTAATGAATTGACTTTTTAACCAAAATCGAATTCCTTAAGAAGGAAGTATTCATAGCCCTTTCCTCACTCCCTACGCCATCAATTATCCACTCCCAATTAACAACGCCGTGTCGATTCCGCGCACCTGTCACCGATCGATCATATAGTTTCTTCCGTAGCTGCCTGGCTATAAATAGGACTTCATATAACACCCTCCATTCCATTCTTAGCAACTCAAACTCAATTCCACTGATTACTTTCGGTTAGTTTTCTGGTATTCCTTTTCCTTTGATTGATTTTCGATGTTGATAGTCAATTGTTTGTTGGGTGATCTTGTATATTTATATTACAGATGTGATGTTTTTACTGATCACCAACTGTTTGAGAATATGCGTGCCATGTGGGTTACTTCATGTCGTCTGGAAAGACATATAATATTAGGGATAGTCCCTATCTTTAAATTAAAGGGAATTCAACCTAATTTAAGCGACACAGGGTCTTCTCTTTTACAAACTGGGCTGCAACATATTATATTCCAAAGTCTTTGTCATCAAGATTTAAACAACCAAATTCTCTCGAAAGGTTGAAATATTATATCATTCTTGAAGTTGAAAAAGTAACACATCTCCAATAAGATGTTACTCTCAAGATGGCCTATATGATAACTTTGAGAGAAAATAACTTGAATTCTATTTGAAGTCAGAGTGTAGATGTAGCTCCAATTTAGTAAACTGATCGAGTTCTGATTTACCATGACCATTAATTGTTATCGTCTTACTTGATATGGTTCTCATAATTCTGCAAATTCAAAAATGTTTGTTGACACCAAGTACAGTACCGTAATTACTGCCAAAAGGCATAGTAATTGACTAATCGCTTCGTTGAGTAGTAAATGCTGGTGAAGTTGGTCATTCTATTGTTTTTTTGTTACGGTTGTTTTGATATAGAGTCTATTGCATATGACGTTTTGCTGTTTATTTTATTGTTTTTCAAATTCTCCACATTGTTACCTGAAGATAACTTGGATATAAGGTTAGGTTGAGACTGAGGGCGTATCTGAATATTTAAGATGGATTCGTCGTCTGAGCGTGTCATCAAGGAAGAGCTTCATTTGAAAACCGAGTGCAAGGTAAAAGGGACAGAAGAAGAAAAGGGAGAGAAAGTTGAAGAAGAGATTGATTTGAAGATTAAATCGGTTGAGAAAGAGAAGCCAAAACATAAGGAATATAACAATGACAAGTGCATGGAGAAAGATATAAAGGAATCTAATGGATCAGAGAAAGAGGGACAAGAGAAGAAGAAGCAGGAGAGTGTTGATGAAGATGAGGAAGAAGGAAAGAAAAAGGAGTTAGGCGAGAAAGATGAGCACTCTGGGTCGGACGGAAAAGGAAAGAAGAAGAAAGAGAAGAAACACAAAAAGAAGAAGGGGTCTGAGGAGGAAGATGATAACGCTGATGTGAAAGAAAAGAAGAAGAAAGACAAAAAGAAAAAAGGGTCGGAGGAGGAAGACGAGGACGCCGGCGTTAAAGGAAAGAAGAAGAAAGACAAAAAGAAAAAAGGGTCTGAGGAGGATGATGAGAACGCTGACATGAAAGAAAAGAAGAAAGACAAGAAGAAGGGAAAGAAGGATGATGCTTTAGAATCAGAGGAAGGAGAAAAAGAGCCGGAAAAGAAGAAGAAAGGTAAGGGTGCCAAATCTGATGATGAAGAGCATGAAGGGGAGAATAAGAAAAAAAAGGAAAAAAAGAAGCAGGAAAAGGACGACGATGAAAAAGCACTGAAGAAGAAAGACAAGAAGGAAAAGGAAAAGAAAAAGGGGGTGGAAGAAGATGATGAGCATGACAGAGAGAAGAAAGACAAGAAGGAAAAGGAAAAGAAAAAGGGGGTGGAAGAAGATGATGAGCATGACGGAGAGAAGAAAGACAAGAAGAAGCATAAAGAAGTGATGGATGATAGAACCTGTGATGCAGAAGTTGCATCAAGGGAGATTGAAATAGAAGATAATGCTACAGAAGTAAAAAAGGAGAAAACTGGTAAGGAGGAAACAAAATCAGGCAAGGACAAGAAAGGTAAGGGAGAAAAAAAGAAACTTGATGCGAAATACAAGGATCTTAGCAAGCTAAATTATAAACTAGAGAAGATGAACGCTAAAATTGAAGCTCTACTAGAGAAAAAAACAGAAATTATGAGGCTGATAAAGGAAAAGGAGGAAAGCCATGGACTTGTTAAGGAGTCGACACCGACCGATGCAACTGCAGTGGATGTGGCATAGAGCTTCTTTAACTTCCCATTCTCCCTTTGTGTATTCTGTTTTAATGTACGGTAAGATATATGCACTTTGTAATGTATAAGTTTTTTCATCATGACCCATGAGAAATAAAAATATATCACAATTATAGAACTCATTGGTATATGCAACTTGCAAATTGTCTATCATGCGTTGCTTAGACTTGATGATCGCTAATCAATCTCATGACATAAGTTACACTTATGTGGTCTTGGTGGGTGCTGTTGTTAGTCCAAACCCAAACGGGTATAGCGGGTCATAATGTGCGTCTCCAACATTCATCGGTAGCTGATCAACGGACTTAAACCAAGTACGAGCAAGCTTTCCAGTGAAACTGTAGTCACCAAACAAAACATCTGTGATACCTTGGCCTTCTGTTCCTGGAAGCCAAGCAGCTACAAGGGCGTCTACGGTGTCAACGAATGGATGCACCACCACTGGCCGGCCAGTAATTAGGACAACGACACATCTTACTGAGCCACATACATTTTTGACAGTGGTTTGGCCAGGCTCTGGAATTGTAAGGTTTGAGCTGTCTCCAACAGTCTCTGCATATGGGAGCTCTCCTACCACGACTATAGCATAGTCGAATTTGTTAGACTTTAGTAAATCTTCGTTAGGGTTCTCGTTGTAGACTACTTGAGTGTTTGGATCAATGGTACTTTTCACAGCAGAGAGGATCGTGGTACCTAAAAAATCAGAGCGAGGTCGATCTTATATATCATTGATGAAGGTCCATATTTTCCTTTTATATTTTAGGTTTTATATACTCAAGATACCAGCCACTTTTACCTTTTATTATCTATATCAACATACTCTATTTTTTACCATCCATACGAACACAATAATTTATGTTCATAGCAATGCATGACTTAGACTTGAAAAACGACGTTTGTATAAATGGATTGAAAGTGGATATACATTGCTATGAAGATTAAAAATGTGGAAGTATGTTGCTATAAAATTATGGAAGTAGTTTACTCTTTTATGCAATAAACCAGATCTTTTAAGGTGATAGTGTAAAGGATTAGAAGTTTAGGTTATTTGCATATCCATACCAGCAGTGATGTTGCCTGAAACTCCTTGCCACTCGATTGTCCAACCACCACACTGATAACCAATATTGTTAGCATGAGATCCTGCAACTAGTATCTTTGATGTCTTCTTAGGAAGTGGTAGCAACGGCTGCATTGAGGGTTTGCCATTCTTCAGTAAGACTAGCGATTTCCTCACTGCTTCCCTTGCCAGGTCTCTGTGTTCCTGTTTTAAGTTCACATAGGAAAATATTGATTACCATCACGTTCAAACCATGAAAATTGCTTCTAGACCATAGTCAAACACGTTCAAGTTTGGGTTAGTTACCTGACATCCCAAGTACTTGGCCATGCTGTAATCAGCCAGCGGGTTTTCAAATAGACCCATCGTAAACTTCACCCTCAGAATCCTCTGAACTGCATCGTCTACTCGGTCCATGGCTATAAACTTATTTTTCACCAGGTAAGTCAGACCATCAATAAACTCTGTGTAGTTTAAGATGACCATGAACTGCAGTATATTATTATTCATCATAATGTGCTTGTGTAGTTCAATTTTTACGAATAATATTAGCAAGAATACGAAAAAGTCAAAAGCTAGGAAAAACCAAACCATATCGATGCCTGCATTCATTCCAGCAACTATGGAATATGTATAATTAGCATGTGGAGGATTTGTGATCCTGTCGATGCCATGCCCATCTGATATCACGAACCCCTGAAGTAAAACAATTCAAAATTCCATCTTACTTGCTCGATCTGTTTTGTCACTTTGGTGGAAAACAAAGGTCTGAACTCAAATGGATATACTTTGAATTTGAGCTTGTTCTTGAGGTAGTCAGTAACAAGGTTACGATTAGCGTGCATTTTAACCCCGTTCCAGCTTGAATAGGAGATCATAATAGTAGCTACACCCTTGATAACTGAATCATTGTAAGCTGGCATGTGTATGCTGAGGAATTTTTTAGGGTCCAATATCGTGTTGCCTTGATCTATGCCTAGATGAGTTCCTCCATCTCCTAAAAAGTGCTTAGCACAGGCTGCAACCTTTTGTCTGTGAAAGCAAACATTCAAAGAATGCCATTGCCTGTTAATTACATCTTTCCTATCTCATCAATCTTCAATGACGTAATGAACGTGCTTTTGAAAAGTGGTTATGTGATTTCGATAATTGATGATGTATATCCAATATGAGTACTGACGTGGCAGTTGTGTCAGATTTGGATATCAGGTGGAATAATGAACAGGTGACATGTTACAAGTCGTCGCATGGTGGGAAATCTGTTATGATGGAAGCGAGGTGTCCTACTCCTATTGAACAACGCCTACGAGATTTGGAATCCTTACAAGGTATGCACTAAAAACAAACCCTAATTACTCTCATGTACTAACAAATACTCAAGGATCGATCTCTAACTTAGGCATCGAGTGGCGTCACAGGCAACCCCTGCTTCGTCCTTCACCTAGCTTTTGCTCGGTTTTGCAGATTACTCGGATTGGTACTCAACTCTCAGATTTAGGGCACGAACAATAATAGAATTAAATAATTATTTGTAATAATACGAGATAGCGTCTGGAATTGGAAGTATTTTTTTTTTTTTTTTTTTGAGTTTGGAAGGAACTAACTAGAACAAGGGTATGGGTATATAAGTAATATATTACTTCCCAAATGCCACCTCAACAAACAAAAGTAGAATAGTAGACTAGATTAAACCATTCATCAACACAATATTGGTTTAATCTCCTAGATACTAAATAAATAAGAAGTAAGGTGCTTGTCACGTAATTTCTTCAGGCAACTCTTTTATCTTATGTTACTCTCTCTACAGTCTAGGGGTGTATACCGAATTCGGCCAAAACCAGTCAAACCGAAGTGAATCGGCCAGTTCACAAATACATTTCGTGGCCAACCGGTTTGGAACTTTATAAACAGAGTAGCTTGGTTCGGCCGACAGTTTGTGGAGTAAATGTTTAATTGGATGTTTTAAAGTGCATGTATTCATCAAGAAAAAGGTTTGCCTGGACATTTTTCAAGCCGAAATTGATAGTTTGGTTTGACATTTTTTCAAGCGGTTTGGCTAAAGTTTTGATCTTCAAATCGGCCGAACTAGACCTTATTGACCTCTGCTTTAAACTAAAATAGAAACAAATAATCTCCATAATAAGGATACGATAAAAAAAACATACAGTTACTTACTGGCCATGGACAAAAGGAGCCCCCTTTTCCTTTTGTGAAGTAGCAGGAATTTCTCCTTGTAAACCTGATATGATCTGAGTCATTTGTCTCACGATTTCCGGATCTTCACTATAGCTTTCGTAACAACGACCCCATCTAGGATCTCTACAGACCTGTTTACGTGGTGCAATTTAAGCAATGAATCATCTTAATTAAAGACTAAAGTTAACAACAAGTAGACATATATAGAGGGGTTCAATGGAAAACCAACATGCATCGGAAAACCTCCATGCACCACCACAGAAGCATCATCAAATTCCCGCGTGATGCATCGACTTTCTGCGTGATGCATCACCTGATCGGCTGATCCAATGGCTATAAAGTGGTTCCTGGGTTTTCCGATGCATATAGGTTTTCCATTGAACCCAACCCGACACACACACATATGTAGTTAAATACATAAATAATAGGAGTATATATCTACTTAACAGCAATACAAGGTGCAAAAGTATATTGTATGCCAGTAGCTCTAACTTCAAGCGCTGTAGCAGCCCCGATCTTCTTAACTAAAATAGGATCCCTGTACGTAGCAGCTCTTTACATTGAATACTTGTACAGTACTAGTAACCTTGACATCAAACAGCTTTTAGATGCACGTGTACTTGCCTGGTGACTCCAAGACCAACATTATGAGGAAAGATTGTAGCTTTGTAAACTGTATTATGGCCGTGGACAGCGTCAATCCCGTAAATCAACGGTATTCCTAGACGTGTTGATAACGAACCTTTCTGGAAATCGTTAACCATATTGACCCATGTCTCAGGAGTTGCCTCTTTAGACGGAGCACTCAACCCTCCACTCAGTACACTCCCTGAATCGAAATGAACGATTTTTTCATCATTTTATATTAAAAACCGACATACTTCTATTAGTTTAGTCCATCCATCGTTTTCTCCCCACCTTAGTCCTATACTTTTCTTCCTTCGATAAAAATACTATTAATGATAAAAACGGTTACATTTTGAACCTTAAAAAATATTAAAATACCAGGATATTATTACATTTTGGTCAATCTGGTTCCTTGGTATCACGTAAAATTGTAGTATGGACCAAAGTGAATAAGACAGACTCAAATGTGAAGGAAATTAGTGGAGGGAATAATCCAATATTTATATTCGGGTTTGAATGGTTTGTCTACCTATCAGATACTTCTTTACGACCTCAGTGGATGCAACCGATCGATCGATTTGAGTCATTTGGCCAATCTTTTCCTCTAGTGTCATCCTCTTCATCAAGTTGTCGATCCGAACAGCAAGTGGCTGTTTCGGATCTTTGTATGCCATATACTCTGCTTCAGCCCAGCACCACATCACCATCATCAAGAAAACCGAAAATTTCCCCATTTTCTTGAATCCCATGGAAGTAGAATCGATGCTAATATTTCGAAAATCATAGGGAAACAGAAGGTCAATCAGGACAGCACTCAAAAAGGGTAATATACATTGCATGCATTCATGAATATGACAGAAACATGAATTTAACAATTAGCATCAGATATAATTTCTTATACTGACTCCTGTCAATTCGTTCATAGGTTCTTGCTAATAAGTAATAAAGTTCAAAACTTTAGCTGAATTTTGAAGTGGGTTTCTAGTGTAGATGTTGCGTAAAAGAAAGATACAAACAAATAGGTTAACAAGTTGCAGACCAGACAGAAAAGCTGGTGCACCATGACTCGAACCCACAACATCATGGTCACAATAGTGCACCAGGACTCAATCCTATAAGACATTGTTAAATACTTACATAGATTCAGCGATAGAGACACTAGGAGCTTGTTTCGGTGTGGACCTTTTGAGAAAGATGCATATTTATAGGGAATTTTATTATTATTTTATTAATACATTTATTTATACAGGGGACCACTGAATTATTTAGAGGTTTAAGTTTTTTGCTCTACATTTGTTGTGGAAACACTTGTGATTTTCACTTACACCGATTCAGTGAATTTTCGATTAGTGTTTAGAAAAATGACCACCTGTACGTATCAATACCAAACTAGGACTATACAACACAGTTTACTAATTTACCAATTCACTGTTCTTTTATTATTTTACAGCATTCATTATTTATCTTTTTATTAAAAAGTTCTTTATGTTATCGGTAGTTGAACGTTCTCATTTTCTCCCTTTGTGTCTTTTGTTGTATGGACAGTAAGATAGATGCATGCTGTAATGTCTAAAAGCTTTTACATCACGAGAAATAAAAAGAATATCACTGTTATAGGATCTCATTAGTAGTGAACAGATATGCAACTTGCAAATTGAATATCATGCGTTGCTTAGAGTTGATGATCGCTAATCAACCTCATGACAAAAGTTAATTTATGTGGTCTTGGTGGGTGCTGTTGTTAGTCCAAACCCAAACGGGTATAGCGGGTCATAATGTGCGTCCCCAACATTCATCGGTAGCTGATCAACAGACTTAAACCAAGTACGAGCAAGCTTTCCAGTGAAACCATAGTCACCAAACAAAACATCTGTGATACCTTGGCCTTCTGTTCCTGGTAGCCAAGCAGCCACAAGGGCGTCTACTGTGTCAACGAATGGATGCACCACCACTGGCCGGCCAGTAATTAGGACAACGACACATCTTACTGAGCCACATACATTTTTGACAGTGGTTTGCCCAGCCTCTGGAATTGTAAGGTTTGAGCTGTCTCCAAAAGTTTCAGCATATGGGAGCTCTCCTACCAAAACTATAGCATAGTTGAATTTGTTAGACCTTAGAAAATCTTTGTTAGGGTTCTCGTTGTAGACTACTCGAGTGTTTGGATCAACGGCGCTTTGCACAGCCGAGAGGATTGTGGTACCTGAAAAATCAGAGATCATTGATGATGAATTGAAATATTAGCATTCACAAAACACATGCATATGGGATGGGAGGTTCACATTTTCCTTTTATATTTTAGGGTTATATACTTAAGATAGCAACAAGAACCTCCACCTTGTATCATCCATAGCAACATACTTTAGTTTTTATCAGCCATACCAACACACTTTACACTTTACAGCAGCTTAAACTTGAAAAACAAAGTTTTTATAAACAGACGGAAAATGGGAATACATCGCGATCGAGATTAAAATACGAAAGTGTGTTGCCATAGATGGTAAAATTATGAGTGTATGCTACTATTTATGAATTAAACACTATCTTTTATGGAAACAGCTGTAATGGATTTGGAGTTTAGGTGATTTGCATATCCGTACCAGCAGTCATGTTTCCTGAAACTCCTTGCCACTCGATTGTCCAACCACCACTCTGATAACCAATATTGTTAGCATGAGATCCTGCAACTAGTATCTTTGATGTTTTCTTAGGAAGTGGTAGCAACGGCTGCATTGAGGGTTTGCCATTCTTCAGTAAGACTAGCGATTTCCTCACTGCTTCCCTTGCCAGGTCTCTGTGTTCCTGTTTTATGTTCACATAGGAAAATATCGATTACCATCACGTTCAAACCATGAAAATTGCTTCTAGACCGTAGTCAAACACGTACAAGTTTGGGTTAGTTACCTGACATCCCAAGTACTTGGCCATGCTGTAGTCAGCCAGCGGGTTTTCAAATAGACCTATCGTAAACTTCACCCTCAGAATCCTCTGAACTGCATCGTTTACTCGGTCCATGGCTATAAACTTATTTTTCACCAGGTAAGTCAGACCATCAATAAACTCTGTGTAGTTTAAGGGGACCATGAACTGCAGTATATCATTATTATCATTCGTCATTAGGTGTTTGTGTAGTTCAATTTATCAATTATTACGAATAATATAGCAAGAGCACGAAGTTAAAACTAGGTGAGACCATACGGTCCATACCATATCGATGCCAGCATTCATTCCAGCAAGTATGGAATATGTATAATTAGCATGTGGAGGATTTGTGATCCTGTCAATGCCCTGCCAATCCGATATCACAAACCCCTGAAGTAAAACAATTCAAAGTTCATGTTAGTTGCTCTGTTTTTGAAACTTTGGTGCAAAAAAGGTCTGAAATCAAATGGACAGAAGTGATTATACTTGGAATTTGAGCTTGTTCTTGAGGTAGTCAGTAACAAGGTTACGATTAGCGTGCATTTTAACCCCGTTCCAGCTTGAAAAGGAGGTCATAATAGTAGCCACACCTTTGATGATTGCATCTTTGTAAGCTGGCATGTGTATGCTGAAGAATCTTTTACTGTCTATTATTGTGTTGCCTTCATTTGTTCCTAGGTGAGTTCCACCATCTCCTAAATAGTGCTTAGCACAGGCTGCAACCTTTTGTCTGTGAAAACAAAAACTTAATGGAAAAGTGGTTATGTGATATTGATGATTAGAATTAAATAATCAGATGTAATAATATTAAATAGCGTCTGAAAGTGTTTTCTGTTGCTTGAATAATCACGTTTGTGATGGTTTTTCTGTGTTTGGAATATTCTGATATTATAAGGACTAATAAAAACAATGGCATATAAGTAAGTTTACTGTACCCTTTGAGGAGCTAGATTAAATCATTTCACACCTAAATTATCCAACAATTATAAGCAGAAGTTGTCCAAAGTTGAGTCTTGAAAAGATATGGGTAATCTGTTCTATGATTCTTAATTAGTAGAACCCACGAACCATGCCAATTAATATCTCAACATACAAAATTAGAACAGTTGACTAGACTAAAAAATTAAAACTATTCATCAACACAAGATTAGTTAAATCTCCTAAACATACAAGATGAAAAATGACACGTAATCTGTTCAGGAAACTTGTTATCTTATGCTGCTTTTCTAAACTCCCAAATAGAAGCCAACAATCCCGATCTAAAAATACGATAAACACATGCAATTACTTACTGTCCATTGTTGAAAGGAACCCCCTGTTCTGAACCGGCAGGAACATCTCCTTGTAAACCTGGTATGATCTCAGTCATTTGTCTAACGATTTCTGGATCTTCACTGTAGCTTTCGTAACAACGACCCCATCTAGGATCTCTACAGACCTGTTTACACGCAAAGTAAATATATTTAAAAAAGACTGAAGTTAATTTTAAGCAGTTAAATACATAAGTAAGAGGAGTATCTACTTACAGCAATACAAGGTGCAAAAGTATATTGTATGCCAGTAGCTCTAACTTCAAGTGCGGTAGCTGCCCCAATCTTCTTAACTAGAATAGGATCCCTGTACGTAGCAGGTCTTTACATTGAATACTTGTACAGTACTAGTAACCTTAACATCAAACAGATTTTAGACTTGCCTGGTGACCCCAAGGCCAACATTATGAGGAAAGATTGTAGCTTTGTAAACAGTATTATGGCCGTGGACAGCATCAATCCCGTAATCAACGGTATTCCTAGACGTGTTGATAACGAACCTTTCTGGAAATTGTTAACCATATCGACCCATGTCTCAGGAGTTGCCTGTTTAGACGGAGGATTCCACCCTCCACTCAGCACACTCCCTGAACCGAAATGAACGATTTTCTCATCATTTTATATTAAAACCGGCATACTTTTATACTTTTATTAGTTTAGTCCATCCATCCTTTTTATTCTGGTTTGAATGGTTTGTCTACCTATCAGATACTTCTTTACGACCTCATTGGATGCAACCGATCGATCGATTTGAGTCATTTGGCCAATCTTTTCCTCTAGTGTCATCCTCTTCATCAAGTTGTCGATCCGAACAGCAAGTGGCTGTTTTGGATCTTTGTATGCCATATACTCTGCTTCAGCCCAGCACCACATCACCATCATCAAGAAAACCAAAAATTTCCCCATTTTCTTGACTCCCATGGAAGTAGAATCGATACTAATATTTCGAAAATCATAGGGAAACAGAACGTCAATCAGGACAACACTCAAAAAGGGTAATATACATTGCATGCATTCATGAATATGACAGAAACATGAATTTAACAATTAGCATCAGATATAATTTCTTATACTGACTCCTATCAATTCGTTCATAGGATCTTGCTAATAAGTAATAAAGTTCAAAACTTTAGCTGAATTTTGAAGTGGGTTTCTAGTGTAGATGGATATATTGTTGCGTAAAAGAAAGATACAAACAAATAGGTTAACAATTTGCAGAGCAGACAGACATTACAGAAAAGCTGGTGCACCATGACTCGAACCCACAACATCATGGTCACAAAAGTGCACCATGACTCAAACCTGGAAGACATTGTTAAATACTTACATAGATTCAGCGATAGAGACACGAGGAGCTTGTTTTGGTGTGGTCCTTTTGAGAAAGATGCATAGTTATTGGGAATTTTTGTTATTTTATTAATACATTTATTTATACAGGGGACCACTGAATTATTTAGAGGTTTAAGATTTTTGCTCTACATTTATTGTGGAAATACTACACTTGTTGATCCTTTACTTATACGGATTCAGTGAATTTTCGATTAGTGTTCAGTAAAATGACCACCTGTACGTATCAATACCAAACTAGGACTATACAACACAGTTTACTAATTAATTTACCACCACATACTTCTGATTGATTGACTACGAGACTATTAAATAGGTCATGAACACTTATATCATTGATTTCTCTTATCAATGGTGTTTGTTTTTTATTATTAAGCCAAATTATTAGATTATTAAGTTACAATAACGCTAATATTAGTTTTAGGTGTTTGGATAATCAAAGTTGAGAAATGATTATTTGCATTTGGCCGTTTGGAGGTGTATTCACTGTGATTTTTCTGCTCTATAGCCTCACAACTTCTAACTTTAATTATGATTTAACAATAATACCCTCAGATTTTTTAAGCATAGCAGACCCTTTTATCATTGCCTATTCTTCTTTAAAGAGAGTGAGTGAGAAGGAATAATCCAAAGGATAATAAATCTTTAATTCATCGCGTGATAGTGAGAATGAATCAAAGTTTGTAGATGATAAAAGTTGTAAAAAGAAAGCTTACAGGTGTGTGTTGGGTGCGGTGCAAGCCACCGAGAAATGATCAGACAAGTTCTATTAAAAGATATTGATATTCATATTATATTGTGGGTGTTTTTACATATATAAGTATTATTATTTTGTATATCTCAAGTTTATATTATAAAAGCTTTTACATCACTAGAAATAAAAAGAATATCACTGTTATAGGATCTCATTAGTAGTGAACAGATATGCAACTTGCAAATTGAATATCATGCGTTGCTTAGACTTGATGATCGCTAATCAAGCTCATGACATAAGTTACATTTATGTGGTCTTGGTGGGTGCTGTTGTTAGTCCATATCCAAACGGGTATAGCGGGTCATAATGTGCGTCCCCAACATTCATTGGTAGCTGATCAACAGACTTAAACCAAGTACGAGCAAGCTTTCCAGTGAAACCGTAGTCACCAAACAAAACATCTGTGATACCTTGGCCTTCTGTTCCTGGTAGCCAAGCAGCCACAAGGGCGTCTACTGTGTCAACGAATGGATGCACCACCACTGGCCGGCCAGTAATTAGGACAACAACACATCTTACTGAGCCACATACATTTTTGACAGTGGTTTGGCCAGGCTCTGGAATTGTAAGGTTTGAGCTGTCTCCAAAAGTCTCAGCATATGGGAGCTCTCCAACCAAAACTATAGCATAGTCGAATTTGTTAGACTTTAGAAAATCTTTGTTAGGGTTCTCGTTGTAGACTACTCGAGTGTTTGGATCAACGGCGCTTTGCACAGCCGAGAGGATTGTGGTACCTGAAAAATCAGAGATCATTGATGATGAATTGAAATATTAGCATTCACAAAAATCATGCATATGGGAGGTCCACATTTTCCTTTCATAAAATAACAACAAGTACTTCCACCTTTTATCATCCATAGCAGCATACTTTACTTTTTATCAGCCATACCAACACACTTTACTGCAGCTTAAACTTGAAAAACAAAGTTTTTATAAACAGACGGAAAATGGGAATACATCGCGATCGAGATTAAAATACGGAAGTATGTTGCCATAGATGGTAAAATTATGAATGTATGCTACTATTTTATGCATTAATGGATTGGGAGTTTAGGTGACTTGCATATCCATACCAGCAGTCATGTTGCCTGAAACTCCTTGCCACTCTAATGTCCATCCACCACACTGATAACCAATATTGTTAGCATGAGATCCTGCGACTAGTATTTTTGATGTCTTCTTAGGAAGTGGTAGCAACGGCTGCATTGAGGGTTTGCCATTCTTCAGTAAGACTAGTGATTTCCTCACTGCTTCCCTTGCCAGGTCTCTGTGTTCCTGTTTTAAGTTCACATAGGAAAATATTGATTACCATCACGTTCAAACCATGAAAATTGCTTCTAGACCATAGTCAAACACGTTCAAGTTTGGGTAGTTACCTGACATCCCAAGTACTTGGCCATGCTGTAATCAGCCAGCGGGTTTTCAAATAGACCCATCGTAAACTTCACCCTCAGAATCCTTTGAACTGCATCGTCTACTCGGTCCATGGCTATAAACTTATTTTTCACCAGGTAAGTCAGACCATCAATAAACTCTGTGTAGTTTAAGGGGACCATGAACTGCAGTATATCATTATTATCATTCATCATTAGGTGTTTGTGTAGTTCAATTTATCAATTATTACGAATAATATAGCAAGAGCACGAAGTTAAAACTAGGAGAGACCATACCATATCGATGCCAGCATTCATTCCAGCAAGTATGGAATATGTATAATTAGCATGTGGAGGATTTGTGATCCTGTCAATGCCCTGCCAATCCGATATCACAAACCCCTGAAGTAAAACAATTCAAAGTTCATGTTAGTTGCTCTGTTTTGTCACTTTGGTGCAAAAAAGGTCTGTAATCAAATGGATACAAGTGATTATACTTGGAATTTGAGCTTGTTCTTGAGGTAGTCAGTAACAAGGTTACGATTAGCGTGCATTTTAACCCCGTTCCAGCTTGAATAGGAGGTCATAATAGTTGCCACACCTTTGATGATTGCATCTTTGTAAGCTGGCATGTGTATGCTGAAGAATCTTTTACTGTCTATTATTGTGTTGCCTTCATTTGTTCCTAGGTGAGTTCCACCATCTCCTAAATAGTGCTTAGCACAGGCTGCAACCTTTTGTCTGTGAAAACAAAAACTCAATGCATGTAATCACCTGTTAATTGGATCTTTCATATCTCATCAATCTTCTATGATTTATTGTATTTGCATTTGAAAAGTGGTTATGTGATATTGATTTAAATCATTTCACACCTAAATTATCCAACAATTATAAGCAGAAGTATGTTGTCCAAAGTTGAGTCTTGAAAAGATATGGGTAATCTGTTCTATGATTCTTAATTAGTGGAAGTGTGGAACCCACGATCCATGCCAATTAAGATCTCAACAAACAAAATTAGAACAGTTGACTAGACTAAAAAATCAAAACCATTCATCAACACAAGAATAGTTAAATCTCCTAAATATACAAGATGAAAAATGACACGTAATCTGTTCTGGAAACTTGTTATCTTATGCTGCTTTTCTAAACTCCCAAATAGAAGCCAACAATCCCGATCTAAAAAATACGATAAACACATGCAATTACTTACTGTCCATTGATGAAAGGAACCCCCTGTTCTGAACCGGCAGGAACATCTCCTTGTAAACCTGGTATGATCTCAGTCATTTGTCTAACGATTTTTGGATCTTCACTGTAGCTTTCGTAACAACGACCCCATCTAGGATCTCTACAGACCTGTTTACACGCAAATTAATCATCTTTAATAAAGACTAAAGTTAATATCAAGCTGTTAAATTCATAAGTAATAGGAGTATCTACTTACAGCAATACAAGGTGCAAAAGTATATTGTATGCCAGTAGCTCTAACTTCAAGCGCGGTAGCAGCCCCAATCTTCTTAACTAGAATAGGATCCCTGTACATAGTTCCAATTAGTCAGGATATAAATTCTTCGCAATGAATGAATACATTTACACTTTTACAGTACTAGTACCCAGTATTAAGCTATTAGATGTACTTGCCTGGTGACTCCAAGACCAACATTGTGAGGAAAGATTGTAGCTTTGTAAACATTATTGTGGCCGTGGACAGCATCAATCCCGTAAATCAACGGTATTCCTAGACGTGTTGATAATGAACCCTTCTGGAAATCGTTAACCATATTGATCCATGTCTCAGGAGTTGCCTGTTTAGACGGAACACTCCCTCCTCCGCTTAGCACACTCCCTGAAATCCACGAGTTCATCCGAAATGATATTTTGAACGTAAAAAGAAATCAACAAAGAAAAGGATATATGTTGTTATTCTTGTTTGAATGGTTTGTCTACCTATCAGATGCTTCTTTATAACCTCATTGGATGCAACTGATCGTTCGATCTGAGTCATTTGGCCAATCTTTTCCTCTAGTGTCATCCTCTTCATCAAGTCGTTGATCCGAACAGCAAGTGGTTGTTTTGGATCTTTGTATGGCATATACTCTGCTTCCGCCATTGAAGCCCAGCACCACATCACCATCATCAAGAAAACCGAAAATTTCCCCATATTCTTGACTCCCATTGATGTAGAATCAATGCTAATACCTCTACAATCATAAAGAAACAGAATGTCAATCAGGACAACACTCAAAAAAGGTGATACGCATTGCATTCATTCATGAATGTGACAGAAACATAAATTTAGCAATCAGCATCGTCTGTCAATTCGTTCACAGGATGTTGCTAAATAAAGTTGAAAACTTTAGGTGAGTTTGGAAGTGGGTTCTAGTGTAGATGAATGAATTGTTACACAAAAGAAAGATACAAACAAATAGGTTAAGAAACCAGACAGACATTACAGAAAATCTTAGGTGCACCAATATTCTAACCCACAATATCATTGTAACAAAAGCTTCAAGACCATTGCACCTCAAACCTATGCGACATTGGTGAAGTTTTACAGAAACACTTGAATCACAGAGATGGATGAATTTTGAATACTTACATAGATTTGAGACAGGAGGCTGTTTTGGTTTGGTCCTTTTGGAGAATGATGGATATTTATAGCCAAGGGGGAACACTTGTTTCTTCTTCTTCTTCTTTTTTTTTTTAATACATTTTTTTAATATTGAATTTTTGCAGGTTGGCAGATTGCTGGATTATCTTATCCAAGGGACCACTAAATTATTCAGACTTCAGTAGCCTTTCAACAGGAAGCACCACATAGGGTAATCTTTGGGTACTAGTTGAAATTATTTTTTATTTCATAAACATGTACAAAACAACATTACAAGAATACTACTCTGAATTCATAAAATGACATGTAAATATACAGAAGACATTAATGTGAATGTACAAACAATTTTGTACATTCATATGTCATTTTATAGACTTACTAAATATGAAATAATGCGAATTTATATGTTTAGACTTATAATGTTTTTATATATGTATATAAGCTAAAAATGAAATTTTTATTCATCTCGACTAATATCCAACTATAGGTCGGTATCTATTGAAGGATGTGGTACTTATTTGATCCTATTTGTGCACGACAATAGTAAATAACCATTGGTAAGCATTAGTACCGAACTACCTAAGGACTACACAATATACGTTATATAATTTAGAAAATTAATAATAATTATGATCTCAATACAATATTAGACGAGACAATATTGGTAAAAACAAGAATAAACTTGTATCGATAAGGTATACGTTACCAAATTTTTTACTAATTCAGGTTTAGTACGATATAAGTATTGTCAAGGCTTAGTTTTTTTTTTTTTCCCATTTCACCCTCATTTTTCCCCATGTAATTATCATTTTCTTTTCTTTAAAAAAAGAAAAGAAATACTGAGGCTGTAAAATTCAGAACATATATTTATAAAATGAGAAGGTATGATGTTTGAAAACCTAAAAAATGAAGAAACTGTGTGACAAGTTAAAAAACTTTTCCATGTAAGTTTTATAGTTTTGTGTTGAAGAATGTGTTGTTCATAAAACGGAAGAATGATTTGTCACCCAAAAAAATTATAAATACTATATACTATACTCGAAGAATGATTAATTTGGAATCTTAGATAGCAAAATAATGACTAAATAAAAAGGGTTGATTTAGTCAAAGCCCAAAAAGTTTGAGAAAAAAAAACGTGTTAACGTTAACAAATATTCAAAGAATGATTTGGGAATGTAGAAGATGTTGATTACATTACCAAGTCAAAGTACGACCTCACCCATAATTTTCAGATTATTTAACATATTTTTAACAAGTAAAACAATTAATAATGCATTGTTAATGTTATTCATCAAACAAATAAACTATTAACAAAGTATTATATTAAATAAGAATTTGAAGAACAATATATATTTACATTTTTTAAGGTCAAAATTTAAGTTAAAATACTTTGTTTTAGCGATATCAATACAATTTCATATAAGATATATTTTAATGGATAATGTGTGGGTAGGTTTAAATTGATGGGAAATCAAAGATGAAATGTAGTGATTACTTAAAATAAATGTTAAGCGGCAGTTTATTCGTATCATAAAATCCAAAACCCAGTCAACACAATTATATAATTGTTTGTAGCTGAAGCAGAGCATATATTCAATTTGCCTAAACAAACATTTTCCAGCCGCTTTTTGTATTTTTATTTTCCATCAAACATTTTTGGCCGCTCTTTAAATTTTAATTGTATTTATATTTATTATTTTACTTTATAATAAAACGGTTTAACATTAAAAATTGTAGTAAGTGTCTTGTATTTTGTTTTTTCTTAATTAATATGATTTTACATTACATTTTATAGTAAGTTATAGAAAAGAATTGCAACGTACGTTTGTCGTGAAGCTTATTATTTATTTATGTTATAATCAAATTCTTTTTTACTATTACGGTTGGGGTTCTCGTGACTAAATTGTGTCAAAAACAAAAGTATCATTTTTAACTTATATGCGCAATACTAATAATAAAACTAGCATTTAGGTAATTCCCAAGACAACGAAAGAAAATGATAAATGAACAATTTCAATAAGTGATATTTTCTTTTTCTTTTTCTTTAATATATTATTATTAAGAAGTCATTTAACATTAAACACGTATTTAATTGTTTTACTAACGCAGTTTGGTTTACTGAATGTTATATGAGGGAATGAAATCTAAAGGAATAGAAGATTGTAAGGATGAAAACCCCTGAATAAATTCAAATCTGTAATGTGTTTGGTTCACAAGAAATCTGTAAGAAACACAATGGAAAATAGTTGGATGAAACTCCACACTTGCACCCAGAAAAGTTTACCCAACGCAACGTTAGTGCTGTCGCAGCAACTCCACACTCTTGTCCAGCCACATTCCAGTACAAATTTTTCTTTCCTCGGCCTCCCCTAGGGGGAACAACGATACATCATTAATGTTTTTCCCACAAAATTATCATTTTTTGTCCTATTTTACAACCAAACACGACATAAAAATGAAATTCTAATTCATTTTCCGTCGAAGTCCACCAAATTTCGGCAATTCAAACCCGCCCTAAATCCCACTTAGCCAAACCCACGTTTGAATTACAAACAAATGCCATCTAACCAAAGCCGTTTCATAGATTTCGCAGATCCTGAGCAATAATTTAAAAGACTTTTTAAGAATGAACATTTCGAATGTATAAAGTTCATTGATACGATAAAGATTATTATAGACATCCAAAAATTTAAAATAACTAAAATTATTGCACATGTTATTTATTTGTCTCTTCGTTAAACTCAATCGTCGTTACTCACTCAATCGATTTTGAGTTTACACTATGTAGCTATTCGATTGTTGGTAATCATTTGCGTCAGTCAAAGTTGCTAGGTTTTGAAATGATATTAGTTTGGCCTTTATAAAATTGGGTCAAATATATATACATATATACTTGGGTTCAATTTTTTGAAAGCGAAAGCCCATTCTGCCCATGTTAAGAACCGGTCTTGTATCTAACTAAGGGTTTGTTTTTAAAATAAGCAAACCCGGCTTATTTATTCTTAAAAAAAAAACAGGATTTGTATGTGGGGTTTTTTGAACTTGATCTTGTGAGAGTTCGAAGAGATCATTGATCATTGGAGATTTGGAGTGACTCTCATTGGTGTATTTCAATTTTTTTGTGTGTGAGAGAGAGAGAAAAGAGTCGGGTTTTGTACGATGAAATTGAAAGAATAAAAATCACATGAGTTTTTACAAGGTTTTTTTTTAATCATATGACGAGATACTTGATTCATGATAAAAATGAATAGAAAATTGTGTTCGGTATATATTTCATTTCTCTATTTTCATTGTCATAACGGAAAGAAACAAAAACATGAAATGAAAACGTAATGAAGTTTTTATAGTTGTTCTTTTATTTTTAATGTCAATATTTATTTATGTGTAACTATTATTTGTTAAAAATAATTAAGTTTGTGTTATCTTCTAATGATTCCATCACATGAAACACCCGCTAAAGTTATTTTAAAATGTTGAAAGATAAAGTATGTTCGTGCTTGTCATATGAAAGAAAGGTATGCAAAAGAGTGAAAAAGAAAACGTGTGAAGGTATTAAGGGTGCGTTTGATACAATAGAATGAAATAATATTAATTTTTTTCTAATCATGGTGATAAAATTATAATACAAAAGAATTGATTTTCATTATTTTTATCGAATTGTAGGATTTTTACTTGATTTTCCACGTCTTGATAGGAGATTTGAGAATACATCATCGATTAATAAAAATATTTCATTTAAATATATGCTTAATATATATTTTAGAAGTTATATCCAACACAGATACATACACCCATTGAACCTAAAGCACACGATCTGATAATGACGGCAGTCTTCGGAAAAAGTTCAACGCGGGTGACGGCATCCGATCCCTGAAGATCGGATGCCGCATGTGGTAAAACGCAAGTGCCATCGCTACCATTTTTGATGGTACCAGGTACAATATGATTGCAACCACCAAGCACATCCCGACAAAGATCCCCGTCGCACGTGGGTCCCGCCATGTCACCAACGCTTGCACTCGTTCGCCTTGCGTCGCTATGTCACCTAGCACGCTCTGCACTCGTGCTCCTACCATCCGCAGCTTGTCATATCTTGCCCGCACCATTTCATTCGATCTAGTACATGGCACCGCGTCAAACTCCTCATCAAGCTCGTTGCCGTCGATTGTTTCTGCCAACGAGAGTTTTGGATCGAAATGCGGTGGTGCAGCTCGAGAACGGAATCGGTAGTTCCAGACCCCAACTGCAAACATGTAAAACGCCAATGTCGGGATGATTAGGTCCGGGAACCACACAAGCATAACGAGCAATACATGAACCAAAATCGTAGCCGTAGGGTTCTTCCACAAACGCACGTCGTTGATCCATCTCACCATCTCGATCACCCCGGATAACACATTGATGATCCGTAGCCAATTGACTCGGACTTTTCTCATGCTGAATGCGTGTGAGTCCGCATCTAGCATGTAAGTCACCACTTCACGACGAAGCGGTGGTTCAGACCGTGCCAAATGAGCCGCAGTGATTTTAACTGCGATTGTTCTAAGCACCTCTTGTTGCACCACCCCGATCGGCTTGATATGGTGCATTATTGGCAACAACGGTTGTGCGTATACATTCAAAAAATCAAGCGTTGGCGCCATACGCACGAATCGAACGGCCACTTCTAGCTCGCCCATTTTCTTGAGACCAGCCGCGTTCAATAGCATTAACGGGTATGTGTTCTTGTACACCTTCCCGATCTCTAAAGTTGAAACACGAATACGCACTTTCCCCATACGAATATCCGATCTTGTGGATTCTTTTTGACCCTCGGATCCAAACGCTTCCGAACTATCGAAAACTCCAATTGTCAGCACGGTGGACGGATCGTAGACTCTCCATGTGTATTGTTCGTTCCATTTCGGATCTAGATTATCAGATATGGTTCGTGTCCTTACCCATTTATTACCATACTTTGCCACAGCATACGCATCTGTCGACCCTTTACCGTTAATAGACTTCATTGGTAGCAAATTTTTGCATCCGACGATCCCTAGCTCGACTGTGCCGATGGGGGGTTTCCAAAGTTGCTTTGCAGTGGGTCGATAGTCGCTACAAACATGTGCGGCTTCGTCCATCACATGGTATCCCCCATCGAAAAATACTTTGATTTGGACCCGGCCACGATAAACTCTCTTTTCTTCGTTTGGATCTTCGAAAGTTAACCATTTTGATACCACTAGTCTATCGTCCACACGACGCTCTATTGTAGCTAAAGGTATGCTTGCAACCCCAACAACCGTGGATTCTTTTGGCCCTCGTTGCTCAATTAGAAACAACATCAAGGGCTGATCGGAGAATGGCTCGGCCGCTACAAACATCAAGTCTTCGTTCCATGATGAAGATCCATTACGCGTGACGATGGATTTAGTCTTTTGAACTTGAAAACCGAATTGGGCTTTGATCTGAAATGACGATGAGATGGAAATGTCTTGAGCCTCGATGATCATTGCACGCAAATACCATAACTTTGGTGATTGGTAGATTTTGGATCGGGAGCTAGGGTTACCAGCCGTGTCGGTCTTCCAGGCTTCTGGAAACGACTCATCGGCTTGTGTCCCAACCCATGTTGCCAACATGAGATCTCCTTTGTGAGCCCCACCTCCTTCTAGTCTGTACCATTGTGGGGCCAATGGACTATCAGGTGGGTCTCTTAATGGGATCTCTGTGGCGTCGAAACATATCCCACCTAAGAAGTTATGTCCCGCCACGTCAGACATCGGGCCCGAGACTAGCGAGTCCCACACAGAGACTTCGAGAATGGATGCCGAATCATGTGCATCTCGTCGGAAAGCAAATGTTTGGTCCCACTCAAAGTACATAGTTTTCCGGGCAGGTTTTGAAATGACTTGGCAACCGGAGACCACTATTTTAGTCACCGGATTGCCAGGGGTAGGTAATGCCCGGGCTTTAACTACCCGAACAAAAAGGTAATGCATTTTCTCGACAAGATCAAACGAAGACCGTTCCACTGGAAACCGGTCTGATACATCGGTTGTGAAGCTGCTAACCGATGAAGAGCGAGGGATGGGCTGTGGACCGATCGGGATCGCACCGCCAATTTTGATCTCCGGCATAGATCTGGATGTTCTTAATTGATCATGATCAAATCGTTCTTGCTTCTCTGGAGTACTTGATGGCACCAGATCAACACCGTCATCATCTGGAACTTCAGCATCATGACCGGAAGGTTCTGACGGAGGTGTACCGTTGGCATCTGAAGCCAATGGTGGTTCTTCATTTTGTTTTTCTTTCTCTGGAGGAGCTTCAGAATCTGCTGCCGGTGCAGCTTCGGTTTCAGCTTCCGATTTTGCTTCTTCCGTGATGTTGGCCTGCTTATTTGGTGCTTCCTCCGAAGGCGTTGCTGGCGCAGGCGGCGGTGGAGCAACCTCATCAACAAAGTAAATTTTCAAACCAATTTCACCTTGAATCCAACTAAATAAATGCTTCTTCTCCAAAGGATAATAGATGAGGGCCTCCTCCCCTTTCTTGACAAACTGGCGTGCATTCAGGCGTACTCTCCCCAGAAAGTTATTTCTGGTGGTGGGACCAAGATTCCGGTCATGATTAACATCAACTTCAAGCATATCACCGAACACATCCGACGGCTTCCCGACATTAAACTCCAAAACCTCATTCCAAACCGGGTTCAAATCCCTAGCAACCACCCGGGTCTTCCGCCTCTGCCCGTAGAAATCAATGATCACATAGGGGCTGGAGGTTCCATGGCCGTCTTTGGGGAGAAGATTCCGAGCGTCAACTACTTCTACGATAAGCTTCCGAACGGCCGCCATTGATCAAAGTTTGAAGAATTATTGCAGATGGGTCGGTAGGTTAAAAATCACATTTTAGTTAGAGAATTGGAAGTGGGTTTTGCTTAATGAGATGATCAGATTGAGTTGTGTTGTGTTGTGTGAAAAGGCCAAGGGTGGTGCTTGCCTTCATGTGCAAGGTTTAAAAAAAGTAGTATTAAATATTAATGGAGGGAAATCATCCTTTTTTGCTTTTTTTAAATTTCCAGCTTTGCTCACTTTATTTTTCTTAATTATTACTTTTAATACTACCAAAATATATATTAGTAACATAATATTATGGTTGTGTTTTCAATGATTTATTTACATATGATATATGCTTACCAATGGGGTTTAGCTCATTTGGTAAGAGGGTGGACATATAAGTGGATAGGTCACGGCTTCGACTTATGTCGGAGGCAAGTTGAAATTTAGGTGGAGAAAGTAAGTATTGAAGTAAAAGAAGTAATTTAGGAGTAATAGTAAGATATTCCGTTAAAAAAAGATATATGCTTAATTAAGATATATACCTGCCAATGTGGTAAAATAACAAGAATTGATGATATTTTAATGAAATTACTTACTTTTTTAATCCATAATATTAATAATTTTAAACGTAAATATAACAACAATCAAAAGTCAAAACATAAAGTCAGATTGCAAATAATATGTGTTATATCACCATACTTTAATTAATTTTCATAAAACATTTTTTCACAACATAATTAAAGATGTGCTATATACCCGGCCTATAGTTATTAGGATGAATGTGTGTTTGGGTATGTATGATGTTGAGTGGTAATGCTTGGAAAGAATCAAAAATTTTATTTTTATTTTTCAATTATAATAATAAATGAATTAAATATAAAATATTATATGGTATGCTTTGCTTCATGGAAGAAAACCTTTTCATTCTGCCTAAGATTCCCTTTTTCTTTTTTAAACAAGTTTGGTTATAACTTTACTATAACTTAACTAATACAATTAACTATAGAATTATTGAAATAATGCATTTAATTGGTTTTGATAATATATAGACCAAGTATACATGCAAATTTTTTGCTGCAAATTCTTGGAAATTAGTTTTGATTTGTTAAAAGAAAAAAAAAGACATAAACTTTTGTTAAAATACAGTATCTATTATATAGTTGCAAGTGTCACGACTCACGTTCATTTCTTTTTTAAAAATAATAGTTTTTCCGTAAATTATTTGTTTATCTTTCTAAGTATATTTAAAAAGAAATAAATAAAAAAGAAAAGCGAAAGGGAAAGGGAAAGGTGGTGGTGGTGGTGGTGGTGTAGCAATGGTTGAATCATGGAATCGGACCGACCGGCAAACAAATCCAATGCTTTTGACAAAGATGGCTGCCTTTTGAGTCACCGACCTTGTTTTCCAACTCACTTTTTTGACCTATTTTCCATACATCATCTAACAATTTTATTATATTATATAACCTATTTTTACTATACAAGTATATATATAGAACCAAAAAAAAAGGGTTGGAAAATGATGGTAATTAGGTATTAAAAAATGACAACTCTTATTTGCTGAAGATAATATATATATTTTTTTTTGTAATCAACAAATTTCAAAACAAGAAGGTACTTCGAGAGGAAAATACCCTAACCAAATTAATTACATACATCAAAAGAAATGAAGAAAACGAGTTTTTATCATATTCTTATTTATTACTTGAACAAATTTATAAAGAAAATGGTTTTTCATTTTATTGATATCTTACAAAGTTTTATCATATTCAATACTAAATATTCAATATTTAATGCTGAATATTCAATTTTATGATGAAAATTTGATTGTTAATCTGAATGTTCTACGCGGAATATTGAATATTGATTACAAAGTATTGTATTTCCATGGCTAAAAGTTGAACATTAAACTGGCAATTCGATATTTATAATATACTAACTCATATATTGCAAGTAAAATATGAGTTCTGCTGTAAAAAAAAAGAATCAAATAAAATGACACGTCGATTTCTTTTTGTTAAAATTCATGTACTTGCATACAATAAACTACGTTAATATCACTAATGTATCCAAAAGTACGTATTCATGCCCTTCTAGAGTTTCAGGAGTATTGTAACTTGACAAGACAAACATATATTTAGATTTTAGGCTTCATTAATTTATCAATAAACAATGATATGTAATGTGATACAGATTGAACTCAAAAGTTTATGGACTAGTACAAATGTGAAAACATTCAAAAATCAAAATGTAGAGTTAAACTTCAAAGGATCGTACCATTAGCTAGAACCGTACATTGGCGTTAATAGAGCTCTCAATCAGCCCCTGGAAAGCTAGCTCTCAGCATGCGACCAGATGTCACGAGTCATAACAATTGGCCAAAGGTATATGTTTTGGGTCCAAAATCAATCATTTAGAGCAAAGGGTGTACCAAGGCCGATGGCAACCTCAACCATCTAGGCACTGCCGGCAGTTTAAAGCAATACACGAGTTCAATGGTCTTCTATTATCTGGACCCATGATTTAGGTCCACTGTGCATATGTATGTCTTGAAATAAAATCTAAAAACAAGCTTTATATGCTTATCAAAACTTTTCTTTATAAACCTGATGGTTTGGTCATTCTTCCCATGTGGGTCAAGTTCTCACACTTCTAACATGTATTTTTTTACATGAAACACCGATTTTTGATCTTAGCTCTGTTTTGGACGTTTTTCATATTATTAGAAAAAAGTCTTTTCAAAGAGAACGCATACTCATTAATTATTATTCCAAAACTATGAAACATACATTAATTTCACACACTTTTCCAAGAAACAATTCCTTGTTATTTGAAGGATTAATTATTGGATCATATAATTTTCTCAAAACATACACGAGTTATGCATGTAAATGTTATCATAGTATGTTATGTGTTAGTACTACCACCATACAAATCATTTCATGGAATCGAACACACGATGTAGCAAGTAATCATTCCTCCAAATGATGACAAGTTGTGGTCCTGTTAGAATGGAAGCATCGATCCGTGTGGGAGACTCACGTGCACTCGATCACTCAGCTAGTGGCAACTACAAAAGTTGGATCCCTAATCGAGCCACCACATGGCAGGATTAGGATTTAGGAACGAACTACACCATGTCATACACGCGCACATTGTAGTCAAGGACATTCACGAGATTAACATTCCATGGATGACCATGATCGAGTTATAGAACCATTTGTGTTTTTAAGAAAAATACCTTCCATTCCATGAACTTCATATCAAAATCATTAACCATGTGTAGCATTTATATATTTAATACCATTCACTAAACCAATAACCATCCCAAGGGCTAACGGAACTACACCAAGGGTGCAGTTCCGTGCAACCTAGGCCGAGGGATTAGCACATTGTTCAACCCGGCCTATGTGACCGACGTGTACTACCAAGTCCCAAAATCTAACATTCAATTTTAATCATCTCCTTCAACATACTAATTAGGGCCGGTTTGGCTCATGTATTAAACTATAAAGCAATTGATATTTTCTTTCTACGTGCTTGTAATTTTGAATTATAAAAAATAAGAACTAAAATATATTTAAATTCCATCAAAATTCATGGTTGAACAGATTTGTCATTTCTAGCTATTTGCAATTTTGCTTCTGATACTACACAACCTACATGGCTACACATCTAGCTGACACTATACATCAGACATTACCTCATCCACGAAACACCCCGTTTGGCCTGCGAAATGAAATTTTGAAAGAATTGGAATTGAGAGTACTTGTGGATATGAGACTCCGAGTTGTGAAATGTTAAGAATATAAAATTATATTACAAATAGCTTGAAATGACGAATTTTTTCACCTATACATTTTGATGAAATTTGAACAAATTTTAATTCATTATTTTTGTATTCCAAAATTCCAAACACATAATAAATAGATATCAATTCCTTCAAATTTCATTAGGTGAGCCAATATAAGGCCTCATTATTGGAATTTAAGCTTTAATTTCTTCAATTTCATTTTGTGACCCACACATACCATTATATTAGAAGCTTGTACTACATAAAACGACAAATTGCATAGAGCTGAAAACAATCGTCACTTTTTAATAGTCTTATAAACGAACTTTAACATGCATACATGATATAATCAAAGTTATATATAATTTTTACTAATTATTCGTAAGCATTAACATAAACGAACTTACATAAGTTTTATTGAATTATGCAACATAAATGGGCTATACCAAGATACATCATGAATGACGCCATACATAATATTTATCGGAATGATTAAATGCATCCAATTGCAACTACTGCTAAAATTCGATCAGAAACTATAATCTAAACTTAAAATGCTAAAATCTGCATCATGGAGACTGTCAACAAAAATTGCATCATGAAGGAATTGTTATTTGCTTCACATAAATTCAAGGACTACATTATGCTTAATTCTTCCAATGCCACGTGCATATGAAATCCCAATATGATCTCTATGTACCTGAACAAAGTAGATTTTAAGATCAATTATTTATTATGCTTAATCTTGAAAACCTATATAAGGTTGTGCATTTTCTGAGAATACTAATTTCTGTAGTATTAATAAATTAGATAAAGCAAGTAATAGAATTGTGCATATAAACAATACTAAACTACATTTATTATGCTTAATCTTGGAGATTAAAAGTTCTAAATCATCCAAGATAAAATGGAAACGGCTAAAACCATTTGAGTAAGAAAGCTTCTACCTCATATCAAACACAGTTGTTCGAGAGAACGAACAAAATAATGAAGAACGTGAAACGAATATGACTTCCTAGAGAAAAGAATTTATCTTCGAAAAGCAAAAGAAACATAAACAAAACTACATACTCAAAAAGGCGATTGTAAAAACGATAGACCCTTAAAACACGTAGTCATTATGGATCAAGCTTTATTCCAAACAACTGAACAAAACCTTTTCAATCCATCAAAAAAACGTTGTGCACATACCAAGAAAACAATCGTCAAGAATGGAACTTGGTCCTAGACCTCTCGTAAAACTTAGAAAAAAAAGGATGGCGCAAACAACAAAACAAAACCTTTTGTTTCGATCCATCAATTGAAGTTTATGCACATACCGAAAAGACGGTTGTCAAGAATGAAGCCTGGTCCGAGATCCCTCATTAACTGAATAAAAAAAAGGATCTTGGATCAAACTTCATTCCAAACAACCCCATTTCTTTCATAACTCAAGAATCAAGAAACCCACAAGGCTGCAAACACTCAATATTTTGGTGTCTATGAATATCATGGTGTCATTATACACATCTATATATAACAAGGTAAAGAAGGGTCACTAAAAATTTTAAAAAATGAGGGAAGCACATGAATTGACAGGTCACTTTAGCACATAAATAAATGAAAAGCTGGTAGATTTTGGAAGCAAGGGGTTTGTCTTGTTCCAGAGGAAATGCTTTATCAGAGGACAGACAATGGAGAGTGGTTAGCAAATTTCTGACAATTTCGAAAGGAAGATAGAGAGAGAATGGGCCTCTCTCCTCTTCCTGTACAACTCATCATGCAGCATGTACAACTTCTGCTCTGGAACCTCTTTGTTTCTTTCTTAGTTTTCCAGAAGTACCCTTCTGCAAGAGGGAATTATTCATCATCACATGAGTCCCAACCAAATTAATGAGGTCTGGACCAGTTTGGGTTTACCATCAGCTTTTTATTATAATAATAGTTGAAAGCTGTTTTCTGGGCAGTGTTTTAAGTCCAGAATTGGTAACATGAGAAATTACTATTTACCCTCGTGTGAGTATTTTCTTTCACGTATAAAGACACCCTCTCAGCTCTAACAAAGCCCATGAACACAGTGCACTGTGACTGGAGGGAAATTATCATACCAATTCAATGGTCTTTTTCATCCAGAAATGCTTAAAAAGGTGATGCCATTGCCACTTGTGGAAACCAAACTAAGCAGGAAGCATTCTAGAGGTATATTAATAAATTTACCAATTTATCATCCATCAAGAAACAGTCAATTTTTAGGGAAAATGAGACTTGGTGCACCAAGATGTTCCAGAGGGTATATTGGTAAGTTTACCAATTTAACATTCACTTAAAACCAGTCCTTTTCAGGATAAAACTCCGTACAAAGACACCACTTCCCAATTTTCGCAAAGCCAGCAAGCCTGGTGTGTCAAGGGACCACCCAAAACACACTTAAAAGAAGATACCAAAAAAGGAGAGAATTCTAGAGGGTATATTATAAGCAATTACCAGTTTAACCTCCGAGTCCTTGTGTGCTTAAAATTCTCTTGTTAGACGAGTAGTCAAACTGAGAAATACGGAACCTGGTCCAAGTAACGAAAACTGTATTTTCAGGAACAACACCTAGTAAAGACTTCCTATGGTGATCCTTGAAAAACCAACAAGCAGGGTGGATCCAGAAATTTATTTTATCCATGTTAATAAACAAAAATTCCAAGTGTGAATTAATATACTATGTGAATTATACAATTCTTCTGTAGTATATAACATATTGCTGTTGAAATGTATTGGGGTAGCTTGACCCTGTAAATATATACTGAATCCGCACCCTGTCGACAAGTCTCGTTGAAGGGGTCAGCCAACAAAAAACAGACGGAAAAATACTGCCAGTAATTTAGCTGATGACGATCGACAAGGAGAAGATATTGGTAAATATACCAACTTAATTTTAACCTTGTTGGGATATAGATTATCTTGTTGACAAGTTATTGAACTGAGAAGAAGAAATTACTGCGGAAAGAGTATTGCATGCAGCATGCTTTCCAAGACTCGTTCTTTACTATCATAAGTCATAACCCTGCTGTAAAAATGCTTCAGCTCCTTCATGGCCTTCTCAATCTGAAGCAAGCGTATAGAAGATGGTGCTTCAACCCCAGGCAATATGGTGCAGCCTGAGTCCCTGACTACTGGTTCTTGTATTCGGGCAATGCGATACTATTTGTTTTTTTCCCTGCACATGCAAAAGCAAAACATGAGGGAATTCTAGCAGTTCACATTACTCAAGATTTTCAAGAATTGGATCTCTTATGGACATATGGAGATCTCTATAAATATGTGTACACAGAAAATTAATATACGTACTTCATCCGGTCTGTACATCAAGCATGTAAAAAGCAAAATCATAGATATAATTTATTTTAACATAATTACCTCTGTTCTTTTTATAAAATCAATTTATAGCCAAGACCAATTGAGCCGAAAAAGTTAACAGTCAGGGTGGGTTTTGAAAATTCTTCGATGTAATGATTGGTTTTTCCCAAAAATTTGATGTACTCGTATCAATTTAAACTAGAAGTTGTTCGTTTGACATTCAAATTCGAAGTGAAATCGCCAAGAAAGAATTGGCTGTTCCTGTTAAGTTACAACATCTATAAAATACACACTAAATATGCTTCATAGCACCAACACTTCTAGATAAATATCATATAACGTGCACTAAGGGTTTGCTTATAACCAATTGGAGGGAAAGCGTTCCTGACGGTATATTAGTAATAGTCTTTTTTATCCACAAAAGTTTATAAACGTGGTGCGACTTGTGGAAATCAAACTAACCAGGAACGCGTTCTAGAGGGGTACATTCATAAACTTACCAATTTAACATCCACCCGGCCTGATGTGGGGGCGTCCATGGAGGATTAATTCAGCCAATATTAAGTCCAAGTGAAGACCCTTTATCCTAATCAGTTCCATTTATGCTTCTTTAATGTTTTCCAGCTTTTGGTCTCTCTGAATATGGTTCCTATGAAAAGTTAAATATTTGTGAGAAACAAAAGAATCAATTCTAACCACAAATTTTTGGGTCCCACCCTTTTTTATAATATAGGTGGGTTACCCTTTGATACAACATTTTTTGTTGAATCATGAAATAACAAAGTGATCAAGCAAATTTGTTCTTTGATACAACATTTGTCACACTTCTCACGGATATTTAACTTCTCATTTGATTCCATTTCTTGTCTCTCTTTAGTCTTTTGATTTTTCTAGAGTAAATGTTTCTTTAATTTTCCAGACTTATATATAGGCTTCCAAGTTGTAATAATAAGATCGTCTTTGGATATTAAATATATAATCTAATTAAATACACGAAAAGAGTCCATTCTTGATTGTCGTTAGTGTGGTGGTGTTACTTTATCACTAATAACATCAACCTTCGCCAATTTGATTAATCTTGGTGGTGTTTAAGTATTTTATCCTTGACTAATTCAGATTTGGTGGTGGAAATTTTATCCAAGTCATATCCCCCTGTTATTATTCTTTAATCCCCCCTTATTCCTCTTCTTAAACTTTCAGCCATTACTATCATCATATACCCATCATCCCACTACGCATCAAATTGGTATCATAGCAACCCAGGTTGTCCTCGGGTTGTGTTCTTGTCTCTTTTGCCCCAAAATCCTCTTATGGCATTTCCTGATGGTTTGACAGAGGGACAAGTTCAAAATCTAAGGCATGATAAACAGATTGAAGAGATCGAGAAGCATGCATGCTAAGAATAAGAAGGCAGAGAAAGTAACTCCCAAGCAGTGGCAGAACCTGAAAAGGTTAAATGGAGGGGCCAAAACAATTCTATTTTGTATTTTTAAAAGTCTGGAGGGGCCAAAATGTTAAATGAGGGTTTTTTAAGGCTATATACCTATATATATATATATATATATATATAACATTCTTCTAAAATTAAGCAAGTGAGACGAAATTTGTGGCCCCTCCTTGCCCTAACAATGTTCTGCCCACTCTCCCAAGTCATTTTCAAAGTATAGCAACTCATTCCAGAATCCTTTTACAAATCTTTTAACTGATTTGTAAAACAAACAAGATTCGTAAAATGCAAATCCTATTAAATCCTACCAACCAAAGACCTAACAGATTTTAAAATATTGTAAAATGAAAATGTTGGACAATGCAAATTGTTTGACAAAATGCAAATCCCACAAAAAAAAAAATTTGCGAACCACACATGGAAGGTGATGTTACTGCTCCTATTGCTAGATGTGCAAATGTGCAACATGTCATCAAGCTAAAAGCAAGTCCCATCAAGGTTTGTATACTCCATTGTCTATTCCTTCTTAACCATAAGAAGACTACGGCCTAACGAGTTTTGCAACGTGTGCAAGATGTCATCAATCTAAAAGCAAGTTCCACTAGATTTGTATACTACGTTGTCTGTTCCTTCTCAACCATGGGAAGACATTTCTATGGATTTCATTATGATCTTGCCTCGTACTTAGCATGCGAAAGATGATATCATGGTTATGGTGGATCATTCCAACTTTATTCCATGTCACAAAACAGATAATGTCATTCAAGTTGTTAATATATTTCTCAAAGAAATTATGCATCTTTATGGTGTTCCGAAGACTACAATTTCAGACAAACATGTCAAGTTCTTGAGATACTTCTGCAAATAATTGTGAAAGTTGTTGGCATAAGGCTATTGTTTAGCACCGCCTATCATCCTCAAACTGATGGCAAATGAAACTACTCAAACACTCACAACCTTGCTAAGAACGATGGTTAGCAAGTCCTTGAAAGAATACTAAAATTTCTTTATTAAGTTTGCTTATAATTGATCCCCTGCTTATGCTACTAGTTGCACACTTACACACCCTTTGAAGTGAACTATGGAGTGAACCCTCTCACCCCTGTTGATCTTCTACCTTTGCCTAAAGAAAGTATAGTCCACTTTGAGGTGGTAACTCAAGCCAAGGAAATGCAAAAAAATTCATGAACATGGGCAAAGATTAAGCATGACAATGACTTGTACAAGAAAAAGTCCAACAAGCATCGCAAGACGACACTATTTGAACCGGGGATCTCATGTGGCTACACTTAAGGAAGGAAAGATTTTCTAAGAGGAAAAACAAGCTAATGGCAAGAGGAGATGGACCATACACGAAGTGATGGAAAATAATAGAGATAATGCTTACAAGCTAGAATTACCAAGGGATACAAACATATCGACAACTTTCAATGTTAGAGATCTTCCCCTTATCTTGAAGATGGTCCATTGGAAGATTTGAAAATTTCAGGGCAAATCCTTTCCAACCAGGAAAGGTTGATGTTGGGGAACGTTTTCCGTGAAATAATTAGGACCTAGGACATGAAGAAAGTCACACTATGAATTAATATGTGAATTTAAAACCTAAGTCATGATTATTTCACTGTCCATCACTGAACATAGCTATTACATTTATAGTAGAAAAGTAAATGGATGACTCAGTTCAAAATACAGTAATGTAAAGAAGGAAAGGAATCATAAAAAAATAATTAGAGCCCTGCTATCTTACCAATTTTGTAACTACACGCAACGTTTGTTTATGGTGGAAGACAATTTAGACATAAATGTCCTCTCTAATTTCTCAGCTACCAAAAAGATCTAGCCAAAGGTGAAACCACATATTCCATGAAAAAATTAAAGGAATGCATACCTGATTTTTGTGTTCATCAAGTTAGATATTGATATTCATATGCTAAAATGAGCTGAAACCGTGTGATGACAGAAAGAAGCAAAATCGACCTGATTTCACCAACTTATCAGGAATATCGCATACACGAATAAGGCGTAAACATGTTGATATTCATTTATAATCAAAATAATCAACAACACATGTCCTTGCATGGTTAGAGAAATGTGTCAAACCAACAATGAAACTATGAGGGAAGTGATAACTTAGTAAAAAAACATGTGAGTGTGATAACTTACCAAGCAGATTCTTTCTTTCGTAATTAAACCATCATCCATCCTTGATACATAAACTTCTACTAATCTGAGTTATAAAAACAAGAAAGAAAAAACAGCAAGGAAACTATGAATATGAGCCAGAGAGTCAGCATATGTCAACAAATTCATAAGCAAGATGATCATAGAACTAAAAGCTAATAAACTTTTTTAATCCATTCTAAAATCTTGTCTCTTTTCCATTATTCCCAAAGTTGGTTGAAAAGGGTTAAGCAGTATTGTCAATGGACTCTATTCAAAGACATATTCTTCGGTTATTCAAATCTTCTTAATCTTTTATTCATTAGTCGTTTTATTCTCAGGATCATCATGAGACCAGAATCACAGATGGAGACTAAACTCCATATCTCCAGATTCTCATAAACTCTCCCATATGCGATTAAAAGAAAATAAAAGAAAAAAGGTCAAATGAATTCAAACATTAACACCAAGAATGCCTAGCTAATCGAAGCAATCAAAAAAGGGCTAAGAAGCGATTAAGAACTTAATAAAACATGATACGGCCATGTTTTTGGGGTATCCCACTTACTCATATTTCTAATTACTTGTTGTTTTCTATTTCTTTATGGACCAAATGGTACCACGTGTTATAGCCTAATTGGCTAGATCGTAATTATATTACGTAGAGCATGAGATTGCTATGGCATATAGCCGCCTCTTTTTGTAAGGATCAGAGAACAGGAAATTGAATAGAAATTCCTGAGAGTTGCTCTCTACACAAAGTTGCTTGGTGATATTTACTTCTTTATTTCAGTTTCAGTAGTTGGTTTAACAAAAGTAAGAATGACCAAAATCATACATACAACATGTCGGGAATGTCAAGAAACCGGACTCTGCCACATCTCCGGACTATCCAAAAAACAAAACAAAAAGAATCAAAGAGAAACTGAAACGGAAAGAAACAAGAGATCACGTAAGAAATCAAGAATATCAATTGTGTAGAATTAGCACCTGATTCCCCGCTACCGTTGTCGATCTCCCCGGAGCGAGACTGAAAAGGAGAGAGAGAGAGAGAGAGAGAGAGAGAGAGAGACTGACCGTTGGGTTTAAATAGAAAACTAGGATCGGTGTATTTCTTCTTCTTCTCCTCTTATTTATTTATTTATTTAGGGTTTGCATCTGACCTATTTCATATCTCAATCTTATATTAAAAAAACGGAAGTTATTATTTAATTTATCTTTTATTATTATTATTATATTACTATCAAATTATTTTAGGATTAATGCAAAAAAAAATCAATTTTTTTTCATTTCACAATTAAGTAAATAGATTTTTTTTTCAACTATTTAGGTTTTTCGATATTTTATCTATTTAAAATTGTATGTTTGACTTGTGTAACATGTTTTCAACCATTAACCAATAAAAGAAAAGTATAATGACTTAATCCTAAAATGAGAAAAATTTGTTGATTTTTTCCAACATTATTCATTCATTAAACTAATTATTTTATCAGTTTAACATGTAACAAAAATATACATTGAATAAGACAAAATTGCATCCAGACTTAAATAGACGGAAAAAAAGTCGACAAAATCACAAAAAAAAAAAAAAAAAAAAAAAAAAAAAAATCGTATTTTCAATATTTCATTACTCAATACTTATAGAATGAAATGGTTCAGACACTCGGGCCTACTTGCGGCACCCTAATGGGGCGAGCACAACACACTTTTATATTGCGATTGGGATGCTACAATTTGCCCTTGTAATAAATAGCTTAATGTGTATCATCATAATAAATGTAACCACATAAACAACATTTAACTTTCGTTGAACTGACTTTACACACTTTGAACATGAAGAGGTTTACAGAAGAATAGATGCTGTGATGACAAACCGCTATATTGAATCACAAAACATAACATAAAACCAATTGGGCAACAAAAGAAGATTGAGGTATCTCACAGCTTCATCTAATCCCAAGCACCAACCTCACCATCCGGTGATCAGAGTTCGATATACTGATATAGTACCATCCCATGCAGTTATGTAGTAATGCCAGAATCCTGCATAATCCAAATCTCTTGTTTGAATGTAAATTTCTACAAACTTCAATCACTTTTTGAACCTTAGTACTCATTTTTTATTGGAAAAGGGCATCGATGTGTACATCCGTCTTATTCTCGGTTTCGGTTTTTTAGTAACTTTTGGTTTCTGGTTTGAACCGGTAGGGTTTTGGATCATTGCACACCCCTACTAGTAAAATGCTAACTTCAATCCACATGAAGAATTTTAAATGGTATATAACAAAAAATGATTAAATCATTATTCTTCCGGTTGTATAAGGTCTGCAAGTTAACAAAGTATTTTTTGGAAAAAATAAAAGTATAACTACCAAATAGAAAAAATATATATCAAACCAAATAGAAACAAAAAAAATATATAACTACCAAATGGACATAAATGGAAACAAAGATGGAAGTATAGAATTATTATGTGCCTTTTTCCTTTTAATTTGCAAAACAAAACTGATTTGGATGGGCGGTTTTGCATATAAATTTCCAAGAAATCTCGAAACTTGCTTGCTCTTGAAACGAGCAACAAAACCAAGTGTGATGTTCAAATAGTGAATGACGCCTTTTTTTTCTTGAGTAAGAGGGCCAAGCATAAAATGGTTCTTAAGGGGATACGTGTGATTTAGGAAAAAGGAAAGAGAAATAGAAATGAAGTGTCTGAATTTGTACCCTTGTAGTTAAATTCGATACCGCCACATTCCATTTGTGTCTGGTTTTCATGCCCGCAACTTGCCCAGCCTTTGCCATTTTACCAAATGCTCCGTTTAGCCAAGCTGCTCCAGCAGTCACATATCTGAAAAAGCCCGAACATAAGATATTAAACACTTTTAGCAGCAGTCTAGCGTAGTTTTGATGCGTCCACATGATAACCTTCCGACCAACAGTTCTTGTGAACTTGTGGTGTAGTTAATCTTGTATGATAAGCATGATAAGGGCGTAAGAAACATCAAAGCAAATGTTTTTTCTACATATAATTTATATAAAAAAAATATGGTGAGTTTGATAAAGGCATAAGAAACAAAATTAAGGCAACATGTAACAAGTAGCTGAGAATTAAATACATGCAAGTGAACAAAAGTGAGAGTTATAAAGGAAAGTACTTCGAACCTGCTTGATTTGACAGCTGATCCTGTGTCATTTAATTTCCTCTCGGCTGCCAGTAGTGCTGCCATCGTTTTGTCAGACACTTGAAGCCTTTGATCCACGAACTTAACTTTTTGATTCACCACCGAGAGCCCAACACTGAATTTTTCTGTAAGTCCTACTTTCTTATCTAAGGAAATCACTCTGGCAGATGCATTGGCTCTTAGTTGGTGCTTTTCGTCAAATGCTTTAGCTTTATTCATGGCATCTTGCCCAATAGCCGAACCTTTAGCCAACACACTTGAAACGACATCCTGTGCTTTACTTGCATACACTCTTCCACTACGAGGAGAAGTACTGCTGGTCTGTTAACATGTAAAAGAGTGAGCTCAAGTGACCGTATGGCGTATACATAAATAACATGCTAGAAGCTTGAGTTATACTCTAAAAATTTGTAAAACCGCAATTTTGGTCCAACAAATAATCACAAAACATGAAACGTACTTGATTATGATGATGTTATGGTTATATCTATGTAAATTATGAATAACGCCAGATATGGCATATATGTGTCACCATTATATGAAATAAAAGTGATGCATAAATATTGTAATGCAATCTCAAAGACAAATAGACAATAGTGTTTGGAACTTATAAGTGAAAACAAATTAAATGCATTGTTACAAATTTACAACAAATTGTAACAATGTTCTCTTGGTCTCTCCCTCACCTCTATATGACTCTGCATCTCTTTCTACATATGAGGGGTACATTTAGCAACACACGTTATATACTTTAATTAGGAAAATAATTGGAGTATATAGATTTCAAATCAAATTAGAAAATATTTGAAAGTGGACTGACTATTGAGGGAGCCATGTAGTTTATTTAGGCCCACATGATAACTCTAAGGCCACGTATGTGTCAACCCTATAGACTATCATGACTTGGGCAATGGGCACATAATAGTATTCAACAAGAACTAATGTGTTTGCATTAATCAAGTATTTGAAGTACTATTAACAAAATAAGAGGAGTGTTGTGGACGATGAACATCATATATATTAAATATTGACAAGAATGTGACTTTAGCTTCTTGATTTGCAAAAAGAATGAAAAGAAACGTTTGAGATTATTTTGGGACAGAAAGGACATTCTTAAAAGTATCGTGCCTTTGTGTGTACCTCAGCGATGTTCACAGCATAAACATCCTGCAAAAAGTGAATCACGAGATAAGTTTCAATTACCAAAGGTGAAAGTCTGTGTCTGTATAAAACCCGTAATACACATACCCGAACCTCAGGATTTAGCACGTAATTTTCCACTGAAGTAACTTTAACGACCTGATCCCCTAAGGTTGCTCCCTGTTGAATTTTTTGAGAGAATGAAAGTTGTAAATCTGTTTACAGAAATAAATATATGACAAATAAAAATTCCATGCTCAAACCTCCATAATATATTAATATATGCCCTTCAAACATTCTACCAAATTTGACTCACACCCAATCATCATATGGGTAAAACACAAGGTGTTTCATAATTCACGTTCTAAACATATTGGCTCCGTCTAAGAACACTTCTGGTGGTTTTTTCATGAAAAATATGATACAGACCCATCCCATACTAGGCTCGTATAATCGTATTACATTTGGCTGTGGGATCGTAACAATATCCCATGTTTGGAGAGCCAGCGTCCACCTTGGCTATGTTGGTCACGGTTGGCACCCCTATTTTTCAGGTCCAAGCCACCACTCCAAAGTATTGGAACCTCGAAGAGTGGGTTGGCTCAGATAGCAATTGATACGAACTCATCCCATATTAGGCTCGTATCAAGCCATAAACTCAAGTGTAGAACTCACTTCAAAAGCTAGCTTGTAAGAGGAGGGGACACCTAGACTTATAAGCCACCAACCAACATTACATTTGGCCAATGAGAGATCGTAACAAATTATAATAAATAAAACTCAACAGAATACTTAAGATCGCCTGAATGGCAGCACTAGTACTTGCAAGTTTTATCTTCTTTACATTGGTTTATTGTCATAAGAAGGAAACTTCTGCAAAATAAAGTATACAAATGTTAACAATCCTTGTTCATTATGATAGAGTAGCTATTAGGCCATCTTTACTTTATGACTCAGATTATTTAAGCACAAAAAAATGACAATACACAAATTTTGCCATGATCAACTTTTGGAGCTCTGCTCATGGTAAAAGAGAGCATGGAAAAGTCTCCAATGGACAAAGGATAACAAATAGGTTGCGACAACTTTAAGTGATTGTGCTTTGTTTTCGTTTTCTCTTTTCAAAAAATGATCAAAAATTATGTAACTGGCTAATACGAATATAGGCAGCCTGAAACAGTCAAAATACACTACAACTAAGAACCATCAGGATGAGGACATCAAAACCAATGGTAGGTCTGACCCACTGCACCACCAACATGAAGCCAGCCAGCAGCTGGGAGTGGGAGATGTGTTTGGAAATTGAAATATCAGCTGGAAGAGAGGGATAGTGATGAAGAGGGAGAGATTGATCATGCTTTATTCACTTCAGCAATGAAGCAGTTGGAAAAGGGACAAATACTAGTAAAATTCCACATATTTTTCAAGATACTGAATAGAATATAGTTCTTTAACAAGTTACATTCACAAAAAATCATTGAGAAATTTCCAACGGAGAAACGATTTTCAACACTAATAAAAGAACAATAATATAGAACTTGTCATGTATAGGCTATGTTACCCAATAATAACGCCAGAATCTGAGAATCATTATGACCGACGATGAATCCGTCCCTTTGTAAGCTTAAGGAGTTATAGGTTTAAGTCAAGCAACAAACTGACCCAATAAGCCATTAGTGATTTAGTGTTGCTTCAAAACTTTCCCAGACCATCTCCTTTAGTCCTCCACAAAAATCTCTAACAAACATTACTTTTCATTTACCGTTTGCTCCACAGAGTCTTTGTTATATATGTAGACAATATAACTCATGATTCATAAAATGTAGCACATGGAAGAGTCAACTGAATGGAAATTTATCATCGAAAAGAGAATTACCGATAGTAGTAATGCGATGTCAAGAGCTTTTGGATCTTTAAATGTGACAAATGCAGTCTTCTTTCTTTCCGAATCACTACACACCCAAAATAATGAACATTAATTTCTTCAATAAAAGAACAAAAACAAGCACAGTAGTTGATAAGAAAACAACGAACCGGCAGATCTGAATATGCTCTATTTCGCCAGAAAACGAAAAAAACTCGTGAATTTCTCTCTCGCTAGCTGGATCTGATAGTTGTCCTACCTGCACTGTTCTTGTCTGAAACAAATTCATCAATTCAGAAACAGATTGTGAAAACAATAGGTTTTAAACTGACGTGAGAATGAAAATCACCTGCATTTTGTTATACAGCTGAAGAAAGGAGTTCTCGTGCGAGTGAAAACGAATTACAATGGGGTTACGGAAGAAGAAAACGAAAAACGGCGATGCTGTAATCACGCCATTAAAGTGTTAAAGCTCTGACGAATGATGATGAGTAAAAATGGCATGCTTGGCCTTACATATGATCTCCCATTTGACAGTGAAAACGAAAAAGCATAAATATATTTTGAATTGTAATGATTTATTTAGATTTATATTTGGGCCAAATTTACGGATGGACAATATGATGGAATTTATTTTCAAGATCCTGTTACTGTTTGACAAGTAAAATTAAATGATTAATAGTCCTAGTTGGATAATCAACTTTCAAAAGTGTTTCAATTAAATAATTGAGTGACGACCGGTACAATAAGTTATCAGGCTTAGTCAAATTTCTTTTTACACATTTATGTAATGTAATCTTTTGTACACGTTTGGTAGTCAGACTTTTAAAAAATTTCAATTAGGTAGTTGAGTAACCTGACGTTACTGGTCATCAAGTCTTATTTAATTGAAACACTTTTAAAAATTCACTACGAAACGAGAGAATGAGGGAGGAATTGAGTGGTTGGGTTTTTTTAGGGTAAAAAAAGTAGGAGAGATAAAGTATTGTTATTCCAAAAAGATCTTTTGCGTGTGTTACTCTTTGAATTTGAATTTTTCTTTAACCCTTCAAAAAGTTAAATAAAATATATTTAATATAATTTGAAAAAGGTTTATATTATTGGAGTGAGTTTTATAAGAATATGATAGTGAAGAATTGATGTGACAAGAAGGTGGAAAAAAACACAAATTCATAGTAGGTTTAATCATGGGAAATGATTTTGTACACGACATTTTTTCTTCACACGCAACAATCTTATAAATAGACTGTTTTATCCTTATTATAATTTGGATAAAATGTAAAGTTAATAAAAGTTTAATTGTATAATGATCTATTTACATGAAATTGTTGTGTATGCACAAACAATGTTATATACAAATCCGCAAATCACCTCCATTTAACTTTTGTAGATGGCCTAATAAATTGGGTTTGTTGTTTATAGGGTATAGTGTGGGCTTAGTCCCTGTAGCTTAGTGGGCTGGTGTTCCGCTTAGGCCTGACACTTGTTTTTCTTGGGCTGGAAGACTGGGCTGAATCATAAGGTTCAAACGTAGCACGTATTTGTGTGTTGGATGTTGATGAATTAAAAAAAAGGTTTCTACTTGTTTGATAGCTACATGCCTACATTTTATGTTTTGAATAAATTTTGACAATTTCAACCAATTTATATGTTCATAACAAATCGATGTGGGTTTATGATATATCAAACATGTCAAATGAACAAACTTTATAAAAAAAAAATTAAAACAAAGGTAGATGAACAATGTCATTACATGCCATGCATACTTAGATTATGAATCCATAATATTGTCACGTATCATATGTCTATATGTAAAAAAATATATGTTACATTTACACAGTTAAAAATACTGATATATTTATCTTAAAAAAACAAATGTGTTTATGTAACGGACTTTAATTGTTAGACATTAAATGTGTTACAAAAGCTATACTATTTTAATATAAGAATTAAGAATAAAAATATCAAGATACATACATAAGAAATAGAGTATTTCATTGCATTGGATGTTAAAAGATGTTTTATTTTATTTATGTTTGAAGCCATGCCTTGCTTTCAAAAGAATCTTTGAAACACAAGTTTTTGGCACTGAAGAAAGCAAAATCAAGAAACCTCTACAATAAGAAAAGGAATAACACACCAATCATTCATGTGACTACTTACTATAAAAACAACATCATCAAATGCAAAATTAATCAATCCATTATTTATTAATCAAGCTCATTTAATCCTACAATGGAATCCAAGGTCGGAAGAAACCAACTACAGACATTACTTTCTTATGATGAATTTGAACCTATGTGTACATGGCAAAGGGAGGATGGTCAAGACATATTCATACTACATCTTCCAGGTGTGTGTGTGTGTGTGTAATTTGTAGATTTAATGGATGATTATTGTACTAGAAATGGCTCTTGATGATTATTTTATTGAACCGTGTTTTGTTGATGTTATAATCATGTGTTCAAGAATTCAAGAAGGATCAGTTGAGAATCCAAATAAGCAATACTGGGATTTTGAAGATCACGGGAGAAAATGTTGTAGAAGGTAAAAAAAGAAGTCGTTTCCAGAAAGAAGTCAAGGTCACGAAAGATTACGACTCAAATAACATCCACGCCAAATTCTCCCAAGGACGCCTTCGTATTACTTTGCCCAAAAAAGTTTTAACACCCCCGACGCCAGAACTCCCTTCTGCATCAGCAGTCGTCACAACTTTGCCTCAAGATGGTAAAAACAATAACCTCAACACGAATGGGAAGCCTGTTGTTTCTAACATCAAGACGAAAGTAAGTCAAATCTTGAAATCTAAAGAGTTTACTCAGGTTGTTATAAATGTTGGTTTTGTGATGGTTGCAACCTTTAGTGTTTATGTTGCATACAAATATTGGATATCATATGTACAAGTTGACGAGGACTGATCATTGATCAATTACACGATTCAATGATTACATGTATTTGATTATGTGATGAATTATATAATCTGAAAATAAGATATATAACAATTTTAAATTCATTCATTGTTCACCGTGTATCTACTAATTGAAAGTTATTTAATTGATAAGAGGTAAAATGTCTTATATTTGATTCTCATTTTTTTTAATAAGAGATGATCCTAAGATCTAATACGAGAGCTTAATAATAATGTTTTTTTAGTATTCATAAATGTTTAATTGTATTAAAATTATTAATTTTATCAATCAAGATAATATAAAAAACTAATGAGTAGAAAACCAATACAATAGAAAACAATTAAATGGGAAGTCTATCATTTTTTCTCACTTTCGGTATATTTTTTTTCTCACTTTCGGTATATTTTAACTTTAACTTATAATCATATTATGATATATGGCAAGTGTAACGTACATTAACATAAACATTAGGTGGTTGAATTTTGTTGGTAATTTGACGATTTTCTCAATGAAAACTTGTATTGAAATAAGAACTCAAATTTAAAAATAAAAAGGTCCACTCAGAAGTGCGTTGGCGGATCTTGGTTTTAGACTTGCATTCTTCTTTATGTACACTTTGTGAAGAGGTTGAATATGTGGATCATTGCCTATTGCCTTGTCATGCCTCTAAGTCTATTTGGTTCGGTTCTTTGGATGGTGGGGGGTGCCATGCGATTATCCTGTTTCTCCCGTGGATTTGATCAAACAAGACACTCTTTGTAGACTACCTTGTCAGCAGTGATTCCTTTGGTAGGCGACAGTTTGGACTTGTTTGTATTGTATTTGGAGGATTCAAAATCAAAAAGTCTTTTATGGAAAGCTTCTCCCTTAGGCATGGGTGAATTAACGTGCATTAACGTGCAGGTGAGAATATGCACATGCATACCTTGAGGAACAACCTTGTAATGATTTTTTTTAATTATTTTGTAGGTTACCATGTGCATATCCTCAAGAAAATCGATGAACACCTCTGTCCTTGTAACAAGAGAAGAAGTAAAACCCTGTAAGGTTTATAGCATACTTTGCAAAATGAGTTCGTGCAACGGAAGCTTAAAATTGTTACAAACCGTCACACATGTCTATCAAATATTAAACATGAATAACAGAAAGTAGACATACCTTAATGTGGAATGATCAATAATGCACAAAAAGAAATCCTCTGGGTCCACCTATGGTGTTGTCTTTAAACTCGACGTTTGACAGGATCTAAAACTAAATAATCAAGACTAACTGATTTGAATTTATCAGAATATAAATCAATAATCTTGTTTTGAATCAAAGTTTAATTAAAAAGTTTGCGGAATAACACTTAATTATTTTAACAAAAACTTTCAGAATCAATAATAAATAAACACAAGAAGTAATCAAAACTGTTTGTATTGCTGAATTCAATGATTACAATCACCTCTAATCTGTTTTGATTAGACGAAGAACACAGACTGTTCTTAGGGTTTTACAACCTTAGAGGCTTATGAAACTTAATCAACAAAGCAATTACAGACTCAAATATGCAGAAAACTCCTATATAATAGAAAGACATATTCTATGTATTTATATTGCTTATTGATATGTTTCCTTGACGAACTATGACTTCTCTGATAGTAGATATGCTGGAATCTTCATGTAGATATCTTTTCCTGAAAATCAGCACTTTCTGTTTATGAAACTGTTGAGCAGCTTGAATCACTTGACAGCATGAACAGAGCAGCTCGAGTTGATTTGCTCTTGCAGCTTGAACTTTTACACTGGCAGCTCGAGTTTCTTCAACTAGCAGCATGAACTTTGGATTTACATATAAACTCTACTAACAGTTTGAGAAGTCTAACTAACAGTTTGAATATACTTAAACTATTTCCCAACAATCTCCCCCTAACTTAAATTCTTTACACAAGACTTTAAGTTCTATACAAAAATGGAAATGAATAAGTAAACTGCTATTTACAAACCAAGGCTTTCAAAAACTTATAACTGTGCAAGTTTCTGATCTACAGCCTTCAAAAATTCTTTCTTCATCTCATCTCTATCACAAGATATCCTAACAGATTTTATCTGAAGCAACATATCTTTTGGAAAATTATAAAATTCGAGATTGAAGAATATACCAGACCCATCTGAGAATTTGATTCTGTATGTCCTTGACTTGATAAACAGATCAACTTGCTTGACCTTCTTTCCTTTCTTCTCAGCATCCTCTATCTCTTTCCTTGCAGATTCAGGGTCAACAATTGATTTTAGATCTTTGATAAGTTGCTTCACTTGTGGTAGAGCAGATCTAACTTGTGTCACAGACCCAATATTATGCATATTTGTTAGCTCATCCCTGGTCAACTTCTGAACCATCTGCCAAAATGTATCAAATTCTTCTTCTGGTCTAGACTCTCTTCTTATCACAAACTTAACTCTTAAATCTCTGTCGTCCAGTGACTTGGCATACCAGTAATTGATCAGAGGCTTTGTAAAATCATGTTGATAAATCAATTTCTCTATCTCCATTGCTTTTTGGAGTTGTTGCTCAAATAACACCCTCTTAACAGATGAAGGAATAGAAGCAACAGCTTGATCAGTAGCAGCAGGAGCACTAACAGCAGCACTAGCAGCAGCTTCAGTTTGAACTGATTCCTTTGATGATTGGACTTCTTGGGATGGTTGGACTTCTTGGGAGACTTTTGTTTTCTTTCTTTTCTCCATTTCTTTGTCATGGATCTCCTGCAGCTTTTCAGTAGTCATGGACTGAGCCATTTTCTTTGGAATACCTGCTGCAAAGGTAAAATTGATTAGAAATCTTCTGTGCTCAGCCTTGGAGTGCCCTGTTGGCAGCTTCCTCTTCTTTTCTCCTTGTTTACCCACAAACCCCTTTAGGTAATCACCTAAGGTCTCATCATCATCTATTGGGGGCTGGGCTTGCTGATCTAATTCTTTGTCCAGTTCTTCTGCTAATTTCTTGGCAACTTCAGCATCAAAGGCAATCTGGGCTTCTTTGGAGGAAAATTTGTGCTTTGGAGACTCAATAAGAATGCCCTTGCCCTTGTCTTTTGCAGAAGAGGATGTTGTTTGGACTGTACTTGATGGAGCTTGAACCCTTTCCCGTATAACAACTCCAGTTGCTTTTGGGGCAGCAGCTTGAGTTTCTAGGCTAACAGCTTGAGAAGCTGTTGGGACTGCTAGCCTAGAAGGTGGGACTGTTGAGGCTGCTTGGACTGATGTTGTTGGAGCTGCTTGGACTGATTCAGGAACCTCCTGATTCTCTTCCTTTTTGGAAGCATTGGTTTGGTCAGGAGGACCTACAACCTTTGCCCCTTGGGTTTGAATCAACTGCTCTAATTTCATGATTTTATTTCCACAGAGGGTAAACCCTTTGTGTAGATAATCCATTCTTTTATTTTGAGCCGCCTCTGCCTGCTTGAGTGCAAAAATCCGAGCTCCCTGTGCAGCAATGATGGACATTTGGTATTCCAACATGGCTACAACAGGTTTCAGTTTGGGATCCGTCAAGAGCATGAGTTGCAGACTAGTCTCAAGATCAGAAAACACCTGAGGTGCTTGTGATCTATCACTGACATTAATACCAGAAGTAGAAACTTCTGGGCCCCTCTGTTCTTGGTTCTGGGGACTTCCAGCTTGTGTTTGCACACTGGTTGTTGCCATGGGTGTGGTCTTAGTGATGTTGGCACTGTCCTGTGCCTCTTTTGCAGAAACATCAGTAGTGCCAGCCACAGAACCCATATGGACAATCTCTGAAGAGATGTTCACCTCCTGAGTGAGGATGAGAGTTTCCTCAATTGGTTCCCTTTGGATATTCTGTGCAGAAGTGTCCTCCTGCACAGGGATATATGGCTCTTGACTAGGGATTGAGGAGGAAGGAGCTCCTGGTCCCCTTTTCCTTTTGTATAGAAATTTAAGTGGGCATGTTGGATGTACAAAAGGATCAGAAGGAATTTGTGTATCATGAGGAGTGGGTTGGGGTCCTGGGGGTGTAGTAGTGATAATAGGCTGAGCCTGCTCAGGACCCTCTCCTCTGTTTCTTGGAATGATGTTCATCATTGCAGGAGGCAATGGAACATCAACGCTCAAAAAATTTGCACTTTGTTTCAAAAGTCTCTTTATAGAGGATAGTGAGTGCCTGTGGGAAACATGTATCCTCTTATGTGAATGAGAAGTGGTGCAAGTGTGTGCAATGATTTCAGCCAAAAATCTGGGATACATCAAAAATTTCTCACTCTTTAGGGAATGATGTCTTAACATCCCTTGAGAAATCATGTTAGAAAAGTTGAACCGTTGGCCTGTTGAAAAGCACACTAAGGCAGTGGCAATGTTAGAGGAAAATTCGGACCAACCAGTTCTTTTGGGGCTCATGCACTGCTGAATAATATGTACAAGATATTTCCATTTAGGAGAAAAATGGGCTTTTAAGAAAGTAAAAGAATCAGCAGGACCCCTATAACCTATATCATAAAGACCATTATGTAAAGCATCAAGGGTTAGGTCAGTTATACCTGTGGCATCTTGAAGATGCAAATGGCACCGAATGGATTCCTCAGTAATGGTGATAGGAGTGCCATCAATCTTTGATAGAATAGAAGAAATTCCATTTATGGATTGAACAGTGGCATGGTTCCAGAACTGTTCGATATGTGATATGTATATGGTGGGGTTTATATTGAGTGCATGATGGATATGGGAGTGACGAAGAAAGTCCATCATGTCATGGAACGGTTGAAGGTCTGAGTGCTTTAGAGAGTAGGGAAGGCAGTTGTGTTCCTTAACAAACTCCATGGATGATCAAACGAAGGGTTTAGGGTTTGCAAAGAAGTGTTTGAGAATTCGTTCAGAGGGAAAAGAAAGGCCGTGGAAGAAATTTTGTAACTGGTAGTTACAACTGAACGAAACTGGGACCTTTAAAGGTTTTGAAAAGGTTGGGTCCCGCGCACACACATTTAAACAGTTACCTAAATACCCTGCACACTTTGACAGATCAAGTGAATAGCTAACAGTCCGAGAAAATGAACTAGCAGCTTGAGAAAATACTCAAGCTGTTAGTTGAAAATTATGCATCTTTTTAATGAAACAGTGACTCCCCCTTAAATACGCATATTAAGTAGATAATGATGAAAACAAATTAATCCATATTTACCATACCAATATTTGATACTAGGAAAGTGAACCTTCCTACATCAAAAGGTTTTGTAAATAGATCAGCTAACTGATCATCAGTATGTATTTTGGTAACTTGGATTAACTTCTTTTCATTACAATCTCTGATAAAGTGAAATCTGATTTCTATATGCTTGGTTTTTGGGAATTTCACTGGGTTTTGCACAATGCTGATTGCACTTGAATTGTCAATATAAATAGGAGTGGATAAGAAATTCATACCATAGTCTCTTAGCTGATTTTGAATCCACATTACCTGGGAGCAGCAGCTTGCAGCTGCTACATATTCTGCTTCAGTGGATGATGTGGACACAGTTGTCTGCTTTTTGCATTGCCAAGAGACCAATCTTGCTCCTAAGTATTGACATCCACCAGTTGTGGATTTTCTGTCAATGTTGCATCCACCATAGTCACTGTCAGAATAAGCAGTTAGTACAAGGGGAGAGTCTTTAGGATACCATAGGCCTAAGTGTGGTTGGCCTTTAAGGTATCTAAAGATTCTCTTAACAGCAACCAAGTGAGAGTCTTTTGGAGAGCATTGAAACCTAGCACACACACAGACAGCAAACATGATATCAGGTCTGGAAGATGTTAGATACATAAGAGATCCTATAAGAGATCTGTATAAATGAATATCCACATCTATGCCATCTTTGTCTGTATGAAGCTGCTTGTGAGGATCCATTGGAGTGCTTGCAGCTTTGGTGTCTTGATACCCAAACTTGTCCAGTATGTCTTTCACATACTTTGATTGGCTTATGAAGAGTCCAGTGGGCTTCTGCTTGACTTGTAATCCTAAAAAGAAAGTGAGTTCTCCCATTGAACTCATTTGAAACTTTTTGTGCATTAAAGCTTCAAATTCTTTGCACAGACAGTCATTTGTTGAGCCAAAGATAATGTCATCAACATAGATTTGGACAAGCAGAATCTCATCTTTGATAGACTTAGTGAAAAGTGTTTTGTCCAGAGTGCCTCTCTTGAATCCATTTTGTACAAGATAGGATGACAGAGTGTCATACCATGCTCTGGGGGCTTGATGGAGACCATAGAGAGCCTTGTCTAGCTTGTAAACCCTGTCTGGATACTTGTAGTCTTCAAAACCAGGAGGTTGACACACATATACCTCCTCTTCAATTGTCCCATACAGAAAAGCAGACTTCACATCCATTTGATACACTTTAAATCCTTTGAAGCTTGCATAGGCCAAAAATAGTCTGATGGCTTGCTACTGGAGCAAATACATCATCATAATCTATGCCTTCTTCTTGAGTGTACCCTTGTGCTACTAGCCTTGCTTTGTTCTTGATGACTATCCCTCTCTCATCTTTCTTGTTTCTGAACACCCATCTTGTACCAATTGCTCTCTTACCTTTAGGAAGATCCACCAGAGTCCATACATTCTGAATCTTGAACTGTAGAAGCTCTTCTTGCATAGCCTCAATCCAGGATGAATCTTTTAATGCTTCTGATGCCTTTTTAGGTTCTAGTTGAGACATGAAACAGGCATTTTCAAAGGCAGCTAGGCTGAATTCAGGAACTGTTTGTTCAGCAGCAGCAGTCTCATTTTGAACCATTTTCCTTGTTTGTACAGGAGTGCTTGGATCACCCAGTATTTGATTGAGAGGATGATACTTGTGAACTCTTAGTGTAGGCTCTCTCTCTGTCTGAAAAGAAGAACCAAGATTTGTATCATCTCCATCAGGACCAGTGAATGATTCAGTTTCTGGAACAGCATGACTTGAGTCTGGGACTGTTTCCCTTTGTGTTGGAGCTGTTCTCTCAGGACTTGGGAGTGGTATTTCAATGTCTGGATTTGGGTCATGTTGAGCATTCAGGACCCCTGGAGGATCACAAGACAGAAGTGGTATAGTGGTGTAATCATCCCAACTTGTTGAATCTGCAGCAGTTTGAAACTTTGTGCCAACAGCTTGAGAATTTGTATTGGCAGCATGAGAATTTGTGTTGGCAGCTTCAACCCTGTATGCATCAGCTTCTGCAGTATACTCAACAAAGCTCAGAGAATTTGTTAGTGAATCTAAATCAAACAACCAATCAGGACCAGTGCCTTTGATATTAGCAGTATTTTCATTAAATTCAACATTGACACTTTCTTCAATGGTTTTAGACACACTGTTATATACTCTATAGGCTTTGCTTTGACTTGAGTATCCTACAAAGAATCCTTCTTCAGCCTTACTTTCAAACTTCCCTAAGTGAGTCTTAGTGTGCAGAATAGTACATGGGCATCCAAAAGGCTTGAAGAAAGCTATTAGGGGACTTCTATTATGGAATAACTCATAGGGAGTTTTCCCTTGTGATTGGACAATCTGAACCCTATTCAGAACATAACAGGTTGTATTAACAGCTTCTGCCCAGAAAGTCATTGGCAGATTTGAATCAGCTAACATTGTTCTAGCAACCTAAATTAATGTTCTGTTCTTTCTTTCAGCTACACCATTTTGTTGTGGTGTTCTTGGTGCACTGTATTGTCTAGTAATGCCTTTGGACTCACAGAAACTGTTTAGAATGTGATTTTTAAATTCAGTTCCATTGTCTGATCTTATCACCTTAACTTTTGAGTTGGATTGGTTTTCTATCTTAAGGATAAAAGACTTAACTAGCTCAGCTGTTTCATCTTTGGACCTAAGAAAGTAAACCCAAGTAAATCTGGTGAAATCATCAACAATAACTAAACAGTAAGCGCTTTTATTCAAACTCAAAACAGATGTTGGACCAAATAGATCCATATGAAGCAGCTGAAGAACAGATGAGACTGAATTTACTTCTTTGGCCTTATGAGAAGTTTTGTGTTGCTTGCCTTTAAGACATGCTACACAATGATCATCACATATGAACTCTTTTTGTGGTAATCCTCTTACCAGATTCTTTTTGACTAAAACATTCATGGACTTGAAGTTCATGTGACACATCCTTCTATGCCAAAGAGCAGACTCATTGGATGATGCTTTGGATATCAAACAGCTTAGAGTATTTGATTTAGATAAAAGATCTGTGTCCAGACAGTAAACATTGTCCTTTCTTGGTGTTCTTAGTAAAACAAGATTTTTAGGAATATTAAAATCTTTTGAAAGGACAATGCACTCAGAATCTGTAAACAGAACAATGTTTTGTTTGTCACAGATTTGAGAGACACTTAATAAATTGTACTTAAGCTGTTCAACATACAAAACATCATGGAATTTCATGTTGCCTGCATTAACGGTACCTTTACCTGTAACCTTACCTCCTTTTGAGTTGCCTCCAAATGCAACAAAACCTCCATCAAAACCTTTGAAATTTGACAAGCACTCAGAATTGCCTGTCATGTGCCTAGGGCATCCACTGTCCAAATGTCATCTTGTTCTATGAGGAGACCTGTGGTTGCCCTGCACAAATAACAGCTTAGTCAGTAGTGGAGTAAACCCAAACCAAATTGGTTTTGGGTTGGCCTTGTGCATTGACATAACTAAAAACTGTTTTTGACTTCTTATATTTGGTGAGATCTACTGATGGAGTCTTTGGAGAGTATTTAGTGATTATATGAGGTATCCAACTATTTTGATCATCTTTTCTTCTAACAGTCTCAGATGATTCACTAGCAGTTCCAGATTGATACTTAGCAGCTTGATCTGTGTTTTTAGTGCTAATAACTTCATTTTTTGCACTAACAGCTTTAAATTTTGACTCAGCAGTCTGATCTTTTGCATTAGCAGTTTGATCTGAAGATTTGTCCTTGACACACCATATTTGCTTAAAACTTAATTTAGGCTTTGCCAAAACTTGTTTTCGATGTGTGGACTGTTTTTTATTAACTTTTGAAAACCTATGATCAACTGTTTTCTTTGGAACTATTGTAGCAGAAGGTTTGATTTTTGAATGCTTTGCCTGAGTAGGATTTGATTTTGTTTGATTCACAGTCTGTTTTGCAACAGCTGGTTTATAAAAACAATCCTTGGCCAAGTGATTCTTCCTGCCACAGTGAAAACACCTTTTGACTATTTGAATTGGAGAACCAGATTTTTCTGTCAATTTCTGGTTCTTGTTTCTCTGATTTCCTCTTACCTGCTGTTGTTTAGGAAACTTTTGAACACCATGCTTTTGGCATGTGCAGACAGGAACAGTTTTACCTCTTTTATTTCCTTTTGAGGAAGATGCAGTGTTACAGTTAGAAAGTACAGAAACTTGTGGAGTAGCATTGCATACACTCATCTTCTCTTTTCCTTTCTTACTGGGAGCTTGGACCTCTATGGGTGCACTCATTGTGTTGTGGTCTTTCTCAACTGCTATACACTCACAGTCTCTATTTTGCATCTCATCTTCTTTTGATTCAGGACTGTTATCAATGATAGGATCTACAATAGTCATAGACTCATCTAGTGGTTCATTGACAAGTCTATCAGCAACCTCACTCATTGGATGAATGTACTTGTTGTTGTATGGAGGTGAAGTAGCCCTGTATCCTATGCCTTCTTTAGGATTAACCTGAGATTTTACTCTATCTTTAAATTGGACTTCCATTAGGTGTTCCAGCTTTTGATTTGCCAACTTAAAGTTACCTAGATCTATGTTAACAGATTCTAGTTTCTTATTAGCCTCTAACACCTTTTGTTCTGTCTCTTCTACCTTTTTATTCAGAGATTCTATTTTCTTATTTAGCTCCTTTTTCTCTCACTCATGATAGGTTCTATCATATCCCATTTGAATCTCATTATCCTTATAATCATTGATCTGTTTTTCCAGATCTTCTATGGCTTGCATGTATTCATATCTCATTTCTTCCATCTTAGCTAGAGTTTTGCACATGCTCTCATTATGATCTCTGTATTTTTTAACCATATTTTTGCATGATTGAGAGCAGAGTTTAGAATTTACCTCATATGGTAGTTCAGTGGAGGAGACATTTGATGTTTCTGCCATTAGAGCTTGATTTTGAAATTCTTCCTCTGTCTGATCACTCCAGTCAAACACATTGTCTTCTTGGGAGACAAGTGCTGTTGATGATGATGTCTGATTGGGCTGTGAAGTCCTTGATGGCTTTTGACCTTGAGATCTACATTCTCTGGCAAAGTGACCAAGCTTATGACATTTATAGCATTCAACTTTTGATTTATCAAAGGCCGGTTTGCCTTCTGTTCTGGCTTGAAAGTTGGTCCTTCCAGTTCTTTTAAGAAATCTTTTGGCCCTCATGGTCAGCATTGCATGTTGCCACTTTAAATCCATGTCTTCAAGATCATCTGGATGAATTTGTTCCAAGTCTTCAACATTTAGAGCAAATAGTCCATCATTGGCAACAAAAGCCTCATAGTGAGTTTCAGCAGAGCTGCCATCACCACCTGAAAAAGAATCACAATTATTAGATTTTTCAGAAGACAGAAGAGCAGTATTGTGATTATAAGAAAAGGATTTCTTTTTAGCATCAATCTCAGTCTCAAACACTCTTAGACTGTTATACAGATCATCCAGTTCTATCTCATCAAAAGTGTCTTTTGTTCTCCATTGTGCAGCATAGACTGTCCATTCTTCTCCAAGAGATCTGAGAAACTTTCTGTTGACTTCATCTTGATCCAGATTGACTTTTGCACTTTCCTATTCACTTATCAGTTTGTTGAACCTGTCAAAAATTTGAGTAAGGTTTTCATTCTTGCCACCAGAAAAGTTCTCATACTGCTGTTTCAAGAGATCCTTATTTCTCTTGGTACTGGCATTACCAGCAAATCTTTTCTCTAAGGCATTCCAAAGAGAATGAGCAGTATAAAACTTTTTGAACTGATGTTGATAAGCATTAGGAATGGCTATTTGTAAAAGTGTAAGTGCTTTCACTTCATTCATTCTAGCCTTCCTTTCAAGTTCAGTTTTTGGAGGAGTTTTGACTGGTTTTCCTTCATCATCAAGTTCTGGATCAACTACAGGAGGAAATTCAACAGCTTCCCATATGGCATAATCAATGAATTGGATATGCTGTTGAATCCTGAGTTTCCACATCTCAAACTCAGTGGGCTTGAGCATAGGCACTTTGAGTCCTTGCCCAGATCCACTGCTGCTATTTTCAAATTCCATTGCAAAAGAATTAAAAATTTAAAAGAAAGTTTTCGACTTTGAAAAACAAAGAACGACCTGTGGCTCTGATACCACTTGACAGGATCTAAAACTAAATAATCAAGACTAACTGATTTGAATTTATCAGAATATAAATCAATAATCAAACTTTGAATCAAAGTTTAATTAAGAAGTTTGCGGAATAACACTTAATTATTTTAACAAAAACTTTCAGAATCAATAATAAATAAACACAAGAAGTAATCAAAACTTTTTGTATTGCTGAATTCAATGATTACAATCACCTCTAATCTGTTTTGATTAGACGAAGAACACAGACTGTTCTTAGGGTTTTACAACCTTAGAGGCTTATGAAAACTTAATCAACAAAGCAATTACAGACTCAAATATGCAGAAAACTCCTATATAATAGAAAGACCTATTCTATGTATTTATATTGCTTCTTGATATGTTTCCTTGACGAACTATGACTTCTCTGATAGTAGATATGCTGGAATCTTCATGTAGATATCTTTTCCTGAAAATCAGCACTTTCTGTTTATGAAACTGTTGAGCAGCTTGAATCACTTGACAGCATGAACTTTGGATTTACATATAAACTCTACTAACAGTTTGAGAAGTCTAACTAACAGTTTGAATATACTTAAACTATTTCCCAACAACGTTAGATTTCGACTCATGCGGGCTCCTCCAATTCTCCAATTGAATGATCAAATGCACCCTAAGGCCATGCGGAATACTCATCCTGCCTGCAGCGGCCTTGCCACCTGGAAGTGAACCCCGGCGGCTACACCGCCCCCCCTCTGCGGCCCCGCGAAAAATCGTCCCCGCCCGGCCTCCCTTCCCCGCTCCACCCCGCTTCTCCCTTCTTCTTCCCCCTTCTTTTCCTTTTTTTTGGTAGAACACTTTTATTCTTTTTTTTTTGTAAACAGAACAAACACACACACACCCACACATATATATATATATATATATATATATATATATATATATATATATATATATATATATATATATATATATAAATTTACTTTTATAATTTTATTTTTTGTTTCTTATTATAGTTTCATAAATGTTTGTATTTTTTTATTTTAGTTTCGTAATTGTTGTTTCGTTCGTACAGTTTCGTATTTTACTTTCGTAATCAGGAAACACACAATAACCTTCAATCAGATCTCGTGAAACATATTGCACTTGCCCAAATACCAAATTTAGACGGCTAGTTTGTATTTTTTTAATGTTCATTCGTAATTTTAATTTTTATTTATTGTTATGTATTTTTTTATTTTAATTCGGTAATTTTTAATTTTTAGTTTATGTAATACTTTTTAAATATTTATGAAATTAATTATTTTAGTTCTAGTATTTGTTTTGTTAGTTAAAATTAATTTAATGTTAAAAAAATTAAGAAAGATGGAAAGTTTAAGAAAGGTGGGTATTTCCTAGTTAGAAAGGTGGGGAAAGGTGGAGAGAGAAAAGCTGATGTGGCGCTGACGTGTACAGAAAGGTGGGTTTTGGAAAGGTGGGTACTCCCCACACTCTAAGGGTTACGATTAGTTTTTCCAGGTTTCTCGATGCACATAGTTCTTCATAGACACTCGCCGTACACACACAAGTAACAATAAAACTAACAATATATTCCAAGTCCAAGCCAGATGTGAAGTGTCGAACAAAGAATTAGCCAAATATATAAAAGTTCAACACACATGTATTTTTAAATTAATTGTTACATTGGTAACAAATTATTAGGTTTTGGTATATTTTATTAGATTTTGTAACAAATTTGTTATATGTAAAAAATTTATAAAAACTAATAAGGATATGAGGGTCGAACTTAAAAAATCATAGGGGTCGAAAATTTGACGATTATATATGCAATACGTTAAATTAAAAAGTTATCAGAGTTGTTTGACCCCACCCTTAGTATTTACATCCGCCACTGACCCGGATAACCTAAATCTATAAAAATGATTAACAGTGACTACATTAAAGATATAAAAAAAATTTTATTACACGTTCGTATTTTTAGATCTTTCAATGCTTTCAGATTTGTTATTTAAGATCCAATGTCTTTCATTTTACTGGACTTCATCGCGGGTGAAAAGGTTTGACATTTCGTGGCATTGTTATATATAAATCCTTCGGATTGTATCTAGTGGATGATTCGTGATACTTGTTTTGATGGTTACTGTTAGGTTATGGTAGATTTTATGAGTAGTTGATTTTTTATTTTTCGGGTTTTAAAATTTGTAAAATGAAAAAAAGTGCTTATGTAAATTTTATATGTTTTTTATATACAATCTTTGCGGTTAAAAAAAAAGTTAAACTTGAACAAATTTTGTTAAGATGGGTGAAGAAACACGAAAGAACTAGTTGAATACCCGTGCATTGCTCGGGTGAGTTATTTCAAAATTGATACTTTTTTAATTAAACAATTACACAAAAACAATTTGCTTTTGAAAGACTATACATATATTCTCTTATATATTGTTTGTTAAAAAAAACTAACTTTATCATAAAAATAACTACATGTAATTACATTTGAGGTTTGTTTGTTTAAAATTTTATAATTTCCATTATTGTCAGTTTTATTGGTATAAAAGATTATAAGTTTTCTATTTTAACTTTTTTTTTTTATAAATAATTAATGTTGGAAAATCTAAAGATATTGTTAAGATTGATTTATTTTTTATATATTCTAATAAAAATGCATTATAATCACACATATATTTTGGTTGTCTGTTTATTTTACTTACATTCTAGTAATAGTTTTAATACAACATCAAATATATTCCATATTGTACTTGCTATATCTAAACTTAGTTTCATCTATCGTAAATATTAGCGTTAATATTGAAAAAAAAAATCATTATATTTTCATGTTATATAATTTTGGTCTCTCAGTATTTTTTTTTATCATTTTAATCATTACATTATATTTTATTGAAACTGTTATATTTTGTTCGGTAAAAATCAACATATCGTTATGATATCTCCTTTCTATCATGTTTAAAATTAAGAATATACATCAAACTAATTTAAAACATAAAAAAAAACATGCAATTCAAATACAAGAAAGACACTTATTACATGAACAAAATTATGTAACTTGTATTACTCAACTACTCGTATATCATGTTTTTAGTTTCAATTTAATTTTCTTTAAAGGTTTGCCAAGTTGTTGACATTGCTATTTTGTTAAATGTTTTTCTCAAGTATTTTTCATCATTTTAAATCATTGTTTGTGCCCAATCAAGAATTCATAATTATCTTGGAGTGTTTGTTGACCATTTGTGTGTCTAGATCGCCATTTATTTATTTGATTTTGCTGCTTGAATTAGATAAAAGACAGAATGTTTAAGTCTTTGTGTTGTGCGCGAATTACATATGTGTATGTTAGTTCCTGTTTTTGTCGAGAATGGTTGGCCAAGAAGCCCAATTGGCCTTCGGCCTAACCTTTAATCGATTTCTATGTGGTTTGTTGATTTAAATGCAAGTATTAATTGTCATTAATTCTTGCATTTCTACTGCTGGAAAATAAGATCAAAACCGAAAATAAGTGCAGTATTAGTGTGATGTCCAGGTGTGTTTAGCTTAAAATTTGTACGTAAAAATGGGCAAGAAGGTCAAATGGCCTTCGGCCTTGGCAACTTAATTAGCAAGGATGTTTATTGATTAATGTTATGTATCAATCGCCATTTATCTTACCTTATGTTGCTGCTGAAAAAGTTAAAAACAGAAGATATGAGTTGTGAGTGTGTGTAGTGTGCAATTATGTGTTTAAACCTGTGTGTTTGCATGTTAATGTCAGGCTCTAAGACTTAGGGGGCGTTTGGTTCGCGGATTTCCTGGGATTCCATGGGATTTGCATTTAAAATCCTGTGTTTGGTTCGCAGATTTCAGTAAGGATTTGAAATCCCAGGATTTCTGAAATCCCTCCCTTCTTTGTTATTTAAAAACCCAGCCTCCCCTTAGGATTTTAAAACTCAGTTACATTGCATTTTTCAGATTAACAAATTTTTCCTAAAAGATAATGTAGATTCTTTGACAAAATCATGACAAATGCAAATCCTGCATAATGCAAATCCTTTGACAAATGCAAATCCCAAGGAAAAAAATCTGCGAACCAAACGTCCCCTTAAATAGTCTCGGAGTGTTGTGTGTGTCTCGTAACCTCTGTGTGTGTTCATTGAATTGATACAGAAATAAAGTAAGAAACAACATCAACATAAGTATCAAACATATATATGCTATGTGTATTATAGTATATATGTACATCATTTTCAAAATATTGAAAGAATATTAAAGAAAATACTGGCAATTTTTTTCTGCAGGTGCAGGAGTTGAAAACGTCTTCAACTCTTCATCTAGTTGATTAGCATACGTGAAGTTCATCTTGAAACGATATAGTTTATTCATGCAGACACTGCTGGTGCAGTTTTTATTTATTTATTAATATTGATTATGCCTACTGACTCTGAGTGAGTATGTATGTATATGTGTGTGTGTCTATATATATATATATATATATATATATATATATATATTAGTACGTAACTTCAATAAAGCATGTTTTATCTCATATTTGGTTACATTTAACCCGTTATATAAACATCTAATAATTATCAGGTTTCAAATTATATAAAGAACTGATAACTTGATAAATATGCAGCTGAGATTATTTATTATTCAAGTTTGAATCTTTTTTTCTATATATTCAGTTATGATATTATTCAGTGTTTTTCTGCATATCTTAATATTTCAGTTATACTATAGCCTATTAAATTTGATTTCTTATTTTTATTTAATTTGAGAAATCAGATTGCATCTATTTCCAGCAGTGCAAATTCGAATTTTTCTAGCGGAATAAAATCTGATTTGTTATTTTTATTTAACTTGATAAATTAGATTGTAACTATTTCCAGCAGTGAAAATTTAAAATTTTATTGTCATTTTTTATTTCTTTCTGGAAAATCTACATAATTTAATTGCAGAAACATTAAAATATATAGAAAAATATGGATAATTATGTAGAATCTTATCGAGCTAAAATAGATGGAGAATCCCATTATTTTCGGAATTTTAACCAATTATATTGCATCAAATCAGTAGCCTAAATATTCTGAATTTTAACCAATTATTTTGCGCCAAATCAGCAACCTTAATTTTCTGAATTTTAACCAATCATATTGTGCAATCAGCCTTAAAAATAGGAATTTCTACCAATAATACTCTGCCACGTGAGCATTTTTCTCACTGTTCCGTCGGCAATATATATATATAATTTGGGTTCTGTGATATCATTTCTCTAATTCTCTCTCTCTTTATATATATATATATATATATATATATATATATATATATATATATATATATATATATATATATATATATATATATATATATATATATAATTGATACGCTATGATCAGTACGACACGAAAACTCGAAAATAAATGAGACAAAAATCGTCGGCACGGCACGACCCGATTAACCGAGTTTGGACCTAAACGGCGTAATCTCGGCTCAATCAAAGACCTCAACGGCGTAACGCCAGTCAAACGGACACCGCCTTCTCCTTCGCCAACGCACTGCAACCGCATCACCACCTCTTCACGATAAGCCGGTCGATGCTTAATCATACAAACGGTGTGCCGTATGTTTTTCTGCTGTGGCCTCTTATGCGGTTCACTAGCAACCGTTAGGTAATCGTTCCTTATCCGAATACCACTGCCAAAGAACACCTGCGATCGACAATTCCGCGCCGGTAACTCGAAACGAGTCACTCTAAAGCCACCACAACCGCCGCCATTGGAAGTGAAGCTCGAGGAAGAAACTCCAAAAATGGAAGCCCTAGCCGAAGAAGCCAAAAACGTTGGAATTAAATCGGAGAAGACGGTTTTAGCCATCGTAGAGCAAGCTGCGGTGAAGAAGAAAGTAAAGATTGTGAAGAAGATCGTGAAGAAAAAGGTTATTAAAAAGGTACCTAAACGTGTTTCAGTCGCACCTAATTCCAATGTATTAGAATTAGTTGCATGTCCTAACCCTGATGACAACGACAATGCTCCTATGGAAGTTGAAGGACTTGTACCGGTGGAAATTGAAAAACCTAGTGTTGTTGTTAGCGACATAAGGGATGTCGAGAATACGAAGGAGTTTCAGGTTAGGGATTGGGAAAAGGTCATGCCCGTCGAAAATAAGGATTCTTGCACAGATGAATGTGAGAAGAGTGATTTGGTAACTGCATCCCCTTTGGGTGGTCAGAACCAAATAGAATTGCACGATAGGGAAATTGATATTAACAACATGGACGTGGAAGAACGTGAAGGTGAGGAGGGTGTGAAGGAGCAGGATGAGAAGACTGAATACGTGACAACTGAAGGTGGGCTAAGTAATGATGTCAAGGGAGAAGAGGGCATGGAAGAGAAGGTTGATAAGAGAGAACATATGGATTTGCAACTGACCGATGCTTTTGAGGATCAGGAGGGAGTGAAGGAGCTGGTAAAGACAAGTGAAATTGATTGTTTGAAAGCAGAACAAGGTTTACATGAGAGAGGAGCACCAGGTTGTGAAAGGGTCGAATCGGGGTGGCATATGAAGCAGAGGACCAAGATTTTTATCCATGGGTTGGACAAGGAGACGAAGGAGGAAGATATTAGAAAAGTTTTTCAAGAGATCGGCGAGGTTGTTGAAGTGAAAGTAATAACAAATCTCAAAACAGGGAAAAGCCGGGGCTTTGGCTTTGTCAGGTACGCTTCAGCAGGCCTTGCTAAATTGGCTCTGACGAAATACCAGAGTGTGAAGGTAACTTACCCATATCGACTTAATTTGTTCTAGAATTTTCTGGTTAGAAGAATTTGCACATCAGAAAATCTAAGGGGATTTCTACAGTTGTAAGATATATTTCACAGAATATTGGCAATCCAGTGTAAACGATGTGATGCATCAATTGAATCATATGTACCTCCAAGCCACTTGGCTGCGACACCAAGGTGAAATATACTAACGTTGGTGTTTCTAGTTAGAGTTGAAGTTCTTAAACCATGAATGCATCCGTCATGCATTCGGTTTGTGATCATAGGAAGGTTCCATAAGATGCTTTGTTGGACAAAGAATTTTCCTTTTAGAAGTTTAAGAAATACTTCCTCCATCCCAAAATAATATATTAAATGCAACATTGGACCTGACCCATAGTCTTATGAAGGTGCTTGGCTATTTGTTAAATATCTAAAAACTTCCTCACAATATAGGGGTTACTTGCCTTTCAAAAGTAAAAAGTTTGGATGTTGGGGAAAGAGAGGAGGTTGTTCCGTTGTTAGAAAATTTAGAGATTAACAATGGTCAACATAGGTAACGTGTTGTATATAAAAATCTGAGCACGTGAATATAACACAGGAGTTGGCATTGGATAGAAGTATGGAAAGACCACTAACGTTTCAGTTCTTTAAAGTATCAACTCTTTGTTGTTTCTTGGTTTCACTTCTGGTCTACCCCGACTACTATCAAGTTGCTATATTAACACGAGATAAACAACTTTCGTGATGGATCATGCGGTCATGCCAATAGGTTATAATTACATCAAGCTCTATCTGATTCTTTAATAGATCTCCCTGCAAACATGGATACCTAACCATGTATTACCTTTCTCAGTTTCTGGATAAGTTGAACCAAATAATACACTTTTCTTAATGGTAATTGGTCGTGAATTTAGAATGCAAGACCTAAGTAAAAATTAACTGAACTAGGCAGTTACTATATATATATATATATATATATATATATATATATATATATATATATATATATATATATATATATATATATATATATATATATATATATATATATATATATATATATATATATATATATATATATATATATATATAAAATCTGTTTCAAGAGAGTACCTCTCAATATCGCGAGTACCTTAAAAAAACTTTTTTTGACAAATTTTTTACATAGATATGTTATGTATAAACCAATATTATAAGACTTTTCAACAAAGTGACCACACCTTTGTACATTAAGATTCACAAAATAAATCATGTGAGTGGTTGAAAATTGTGTGAATGATCACATCATTCACGCAAAGTTTACTGTGAATTGTCGATCATTCACATAACTTTTTTTTAAAAGCTTTTTTACATATAACGATATGGTACTCTCGATAAATAGACTATTAACATTGATATGCACATCTCTAGGTAAATTTATTTTAAATACGATGTGTACCCTTGAAAATGGAAGATACTCTTTTGAACCTAATACACACACATACATATAGGTTGCGTTTTGTATATCTTTTAGTTCTAGTAGAATCCGTATCATTCCCAACTCACTGTAAATGCAAACTTTATCTGCTTGAGCTAAATCTACTCAATTTTGTTTTGTGTTTCAAATACAATTATAGATTTGTGGAAGCCTGTGTCACACAGCTGCTGTTGAAGGGAATGATACCATCTTACTTGATAATATTGATAAGAAGTGGAACAGTGAATATGTAAGCCATAGTTTGATTATTAATCTTAGTGACAATGGAACGACGTAGCATGATAGTTTAATAGAATTCTTGTGTTTGCAGGTCCTTGCGTTGTTGCAGAAAATTGGCATCAAGAAAATAGATGAAGTCTCAGTTGTAGCTGACCCTGAGAACACTGAGCTGAATCGTGGTTTTGCCTATCTTGAACTTGAAACAAAGAGGGATGCTCAAATGGCTTACCATAAACTTCAAAATAAAAACGTTTTTGGGGAACACTCCAAGATTAAAGTTGCATGGGCTGAGCCATTGGCTGATCCAGTCGAAGAAGAGATGCATAATGTTCGTCAAATTGTTATTATTTTTAGCTATAATCATTTATACCTATCATTTTTAGTTTGTTAAAGTTATCATGGAAGTTGTTGATGTAGGTAACATTTAGTCTATTAATCTTTTTACTTTTGGAGTTTGAATTAGTGTCCTGTGTCCCATACACAATTGTGTTACACACTCAAACTATTATATTCATTTGTGTAGATCAAATCTGTTTATGCTGAACATATACCTGCCTCCTGGGATGAAGAGGAAGTGAGAGATCAATTCAAGATCTTTGGTGAAATTGAAAGCATTGCTCTTGCCAAAAATCTCCGTACAGCTAAGAGACACGACTTTGCTTTTATCAATTACAAGACATGTGAGGCTGCTCTTTCGTGTATAGAGGCATTGACTTGCAAACAATCAAGCAGCAACAATGGCCCAAAGGTCTGTTACAGTTATTTGATTTAATTAAATCTCCGTAGTGGTGTTGAGGGTATTCACCTACGTTGGTTTTGTAGGCTCACCTGAAAGTTTCTCTTGCAAAGTCATTACCGAAAGGCAAGCCAATCAAGACCATATCAGAGCTTTCTGTTAGTGAGGTTTCCAAGTTTAAGCAAAAACCAGAACTGGGTAGATGTATGATTTATTTAGTTTACGGCACATAAATATATATCATTTGGTGTTTTGTACTCTGTTCTTATATGTGATATCTGAAAACTATGAATGCATCATGTGTTATTGTCAAAACAGCACTTATCAAAGTGTTTAAAAACCACTCAGTCTTGTTTCTGTTTGTGAGAATATTTTTTTTTCCTATAGACTTCTGTTATAAACCATGCAAGCTGTTGTTAGAAACTGATATTTTCAACTGTTAAAGTATACACGATCATGTGCTATCAGGAAGATTGAATGATGCATTTTAAGTTCTAAATTCCACAGCCCAGTTTTCTGTTATTAGACTTGTGCGTCTTCTCTGCAGGACTAGTCTGTTGGCGACCGGCTAAGTTGAATTTGATGTTCTGTTCACTTTGCTTAGTATTTTATTTTATGCTACTAGTTATAATAAGCAGACTACTGTATGTCCTTTTATGAGGTCACCAATCTATGAAGAGTTGACTGCTCTGTGGGTTGACTTGTTAAATAATGTATTACTAATCTGTTGACAGGTTAAACAAGTTGGACATTCTGAAAGTTGGATAATCATATGCAGTATGTCTTATCAACATATAGTCTATTCCTGTTAGTTGCCCATATCCTTTTCCTGTGGTTGTATAAAACTTTGGGTACTAGAAAATATAGAGGCCATAGGGTTTTTTAAACTGTGAAGTGCAAAGACCACTACTATGTATAGAAGTGAAAACCACAAACTAATGAACAAAAATGCCTCATACAATTTTCGTGTTATTTCACTGCATTTGGTTTGCTGGTCTTTCTGTGGTTGATGTTATGGTTATTTCATGTACTACATCTTACAGAGTCTAGATCAGGGGTTCATGTCAATATTAGTCATGTAGTCCTAGGTTCAAGAATAATATTTCAAATTTCTTATATTGTCACGTGGTTTTGCAACCGGTTACCTGCTATGCTGATGTCTGCTTGCTGCCGTGCATTGTTCTGCTGCTATTATTTTTGTTTGAGTTCCCCTTCATGCCCCACACTTGCTGGTTCACTAATCAAGTCCCTTTGTCATCTTAGCTGTCTACAATCCTATGGACATAAAAGTGTCAAGCGTTAGTAGACATGAAGAGTCTCGAAAAGATGGAGTGTCTTCAACTACTGCTGAACTCGTACAGCTTTTGAGGGAACAGGCATCATGGAAGCTAGGTGGACCAACATCAATCACAGGTGTTCACCCTTCTTTTACTTCCCAAATGCTAACAGCTTATGACTCATCAGAACGTGTGCGATCATTTTTTTTCTTCTCAACTTAGCATATAACATGTGAGTTCTTCCTTCATCTTTCCCAGGCATGAGCACTGGTCAGCATCATCAACCTCTATATGGAGGGAAGCAACCGTTTACAGAACTGGCAGTGGTTGTCTTACATACCAACATTGATGATAATAATCTGAAGCCATCTCATTTGTGAAGCCCCCACAACAGATACTGGCTGTGGAAACCGGCACACAAGCCCCAACTCCTGTGTGTTTTGTGGGATTTCACAAATTAGAAGACCCCTAATAATCTTATCAATCATTTTTTATATATTTTCACTGTCATACTCGTACCTCATTGTTATAAATTTACAAATGCAGGGAAGCAAATCATTATGTCATGATCCTAGAGCATACCACCCAACTCATCTTCGAAATCCTAAAGTTCCACATCTCAGGTTTCTTGCATGTTGCAAATGTTACTTATGTAATATCACTCTGTTTGTCTATTATGATTTGTACAATTTGGTTTTTCTCCTAAGAGAAGCTGACAAAAGATTATACTTTCTGGTTTGGTGGATCCACCACCTCATTACGAACAGACCAATAAATGTTGCTGTCATGCCATCCTTCCCTCATTTCGATCAACAACATGATCATTATTCAATTGGTATGTTAATTAGCATGCTTGGTTATAGCGATATGGTCGTGTTACTTGGAACATAAATGGAATATGGTTTTCCTTCACAGGATCAATCAGTGCGGTCACTGCTAATCCTATGTACTTACAGGTATGATTCAAGTTCTTTAATTCTTATAGATTCCTATTCCCCGAATGATAAACGGAAAACGTTTTCAATCACAGAGGAAATTGCATTTTTAAGGATTCCTGTCACATGTTTACTTACTGACATTTTTGTTAGTGGTCAAGTTGTTCTCACACATACTCTTGTGTGAGGTCTCTACTGATCGGATTTGTTAAAACACCCAGATAGTATATAAAATTCCAATCATTTACACACATGCACACTAGTTTAGTGCCCATGTAATGCACGGTTGTTCAAGTATTTTTATCATCATAACTATAATATTTAATTGCAATCTTTAAATAATATAAATGTTAACTTTAATCTAAAATTTATAATATCACTAATCACCTCCAAAGCTCTGTTAGTCACAAGCTTAGGTGTTGACAAGTGGCAAAAAGCCAAAAATAGTTATTTATTTATTAGGGATGAAAGATTCATACTTATAATAATAATAATAATAAACTGATACCAATAATAATTGTAAATATAAATTTAAGTTCAGATTTGAATTTGAATTTTCATACATTGAAATTTAATTCGAATTTTAAAAATATAAATTGTTTAAAATTGTCTTTAAATCTTTAAGAATCCTTAAATTATTTTTTTATCAGTGTTTTTTTAAATGTGAGTGACAAGTGGTATAAGGAGGTGTTGACAGGTGACATTCCCTTTACACACACACACATAGTTCAACAGAATACCTCTGAAAATCCAGTGTATCGAAGGTACCTCCCTTAAAAAAACTTTAATTTTTTTTTCATATTCATGTTTAAATTAACAATATAAGGCTCATTGTAAAGAATCACACCCAAGCACACCTTGGAACTATGTGAAAATTTTAGTGAATGGTCGACCATTTACATTAAATGTGTGTGAATGATGTATCATTCACACAAATTTTTCATACAATAATTGGATTTATCTTTCGAATCTTAATATATAAAGGTATGGTATTTTTGGTAAATATTCTTATAATATTGGTTTAAACATGACTATATAGAAAAATATAGCACCTTATCCATATGATATGTAATAAATTAAAAATATTAACATAAACTAACATCTAATCAACTAATCCGGTGCGAGTCTGCTCCTACCCTTTCTTTAGATGTGCCCACCTGTTCCTTTCCTTTTAGCTCCTGAAATTATGAACAGCTGACACAATAAGCAATTGCTTACTGAGAAACAAGGTTTCTATACATTAGCAAATAAAACACATTTATACTTCATTTAAATTTACCAGCTGCTCGTAACAAGTGAACAGTTTTTTTTCATTTAGTTCATACCTGAACTTTATACTAATCAACTGTACTGTACAAGTAATTGAAGTAATTAGTCTTAAATGATCTAAATAACATGTATAATGACACTAATCATTTTAAAGACACACTATGGCCTCATTTGTTTTTCATTCAGAGCCTCTTAAAAACGTCTGAAGTCTAAAGTTCAGATCTATAATAAATTAAGATTGTTTGTTTAAATTCAGACTTAAGAGGTTGAAACCTCTGAATTTTCCTCTGAATTTTAAGAGGATGAGAGTTGGCTGAATTAAAATTAAGAGCCTCTTAATTTCAGATCTTAAGGTGTCCTCTTAATTTCAGATCTTAAGGTCTCCTCTTAATTTCAGACGTGGTTTTCAGACTTCAGACATTTAACCTCTTAAAAAACAAACACCACCTAAGTGAACAAGTTGAAACCGTATCAATCTGGGGAGTACTGAAAAATTTATAACTCCACAATCTGAACTCTACTGATCATCTCTGAACGAAAAAAAATGTTCATCACCAAATGAAATTGAGCAACTAAGCAATTACTGCACAACAATGAACAATATTAAATGACTTTGAACAATTCCAACTATATGAGTAGCACTGACCCACTAATCAACACTGAGCAATCTGAACATTTCAAAACAAGACATGACATCATCAAGTGGATTTATATAACTAAGCATTTCTATTTGACTTAATCATCACCATACCTGTTGAACAAAATGCATAAAACTCTTGTAACTCACCCCTCGGTCAATTAATATTATTACTTAATCATCTAGCCAGGTGTGCTTTTGCTAGCTCCTTTTTAGTTTCTGTCACTTGTACACATACCTGCTATCAAAACTTCTCATAGATAATATTCTGTTATGCTTCTGAATGGATACATAATGGTTGTGGTCATGATCTTAATGTTGTGGGTGCGACTAAAACAACACTCCCAACCACGAGTAGTCACTACACAATCACGTTCCATAGACATCGATCATTGTGAGCATGAGGCCACCCAGACGCGGTTGCGACCACACTTACACTGTTACACACAGCCTACATTGCAGGTGCGGCCAACCTGTCACAGGCACGAAACAAGGAAAACACCTCTAAACCTGTTCGAATCAGGGGGTTCCCTGACTCAACCTAACTCAATGAAATTAACAGACTGATTCTAACACTCATTTTGATCTCTGGTTTAGGTATTTACAACTTGTTTACACGAGTCTAACCATTGTTGCTTCAAATTTCAGTATTTCATACTAGACTATTTCTTAGTCAAATATCCAAAGTAGAGGCGAATCCAACCTCAATTCTTCTGCTTGAGATCATAATCCTCAGTGTTATACTCTAGCAATTAACAGATTGTAAACAACCCCATCTTCAGGTCAATACTCAATATGCACATACACTTACCTTTCAGTTTGACTGTTTGAGTAGATTTCTGATCTATAAGTGGCTTATTGTCACAAATCTTGCATTACAAATCCATCAGTTTGAGTTCTCTTGAATCACTACATGAACATAGCTCATCCCCAATCCCCTCTCTCCTTCTAAAAGTCGATGCTTCTCACACTATTATTTTGATACATCTTTGTAGAAAAGAGACCAAGCCACTCACCCTGGAAGTAGTAGCATATATCGTCGAATGCGTTAATTGTAAGTGAATTACCTATCTTTTATCAACTCATATCACCCAATATATGGATTGTACTCCAATGCTTCTGTTTTTAATTTTCATTTGAACAAACAAATTTGTGTGGAACATTTGGAAGGTGCACTTATGGAGGCTGCTTGTATTCATCTTGGAACCAAATTTGATGTACGAATGCCTTCTCCATGTAATTAAAGCAAATGATTACCAGAGAGTTACAAGGTGCAAATAAGTTATCTGGTGTCAGAGTTTACTACATTTTCAGCCTGCTGTAAATTCAAGAGTGAAATATGTTGTACACACGCACACACACAGTCACACATACGTACTTGCATACAATTTTTTTGGCAAAATGAAAGAGAAATGTTTGGTACAAGATTGTTGCTTTTAGTATATATTATTTATCTCCACCCTCCCTTACCTTTGAGTTTTGTTTAGGCTCTAGCAAATTTGGAATGAGTTACATTTGTAAAGGAGCGAGTTTTAGAAAGCTTATTTGGTTTGAACAGTCTTTTGGGTTGTAAGGGCCATTGTATCTAAACGCCGCTCTGTCTACTGATACATGATGCGTTTGTAGTCGTAGTCCTTTCCGAGTCTTTAGCAAATCCTAAACCCTTCTCCACCAAACTTACCCTTTTGTTTTTCGTTTATCCAAGTAAATGGTTTCTTTTTAGTTCGAATCCTACTTTCCTCCTTTCATTCTTGCAACTCTACTACTATTCTTTGCTTGAATACACAATCCATGTCCTGCAGCTTTCAGCCTTTCAGATGTATGACCCGACTACAAAGAGGTTGAGGGTGTGTTTAGCAAGCGGGAATTTTCGGTTTGGAGTTTTTAATAATAATGAAAGTATGATGGTTTTAAGAAAACACATTTGCGTAGATGTGTTTTAATATTTTTTGTCTTTTCATTTTTTCACTCTTATCACATTTTAAAGATGAAATTGAGACAACTAAATTAAAAATAAAAGACGAAAGCCTCAAAAAGGAGTGTTCAAGTTTACTTGATTATATATATGTTTAAATGAATATCATTTATTATGCAGCGCACCAGAAAATACATCTTTTAAAAAAAATTTCAAATTTTATTATTAACATGTTTTAATTAACATTAAAAAAAAGGTATATAAAAATCATGTATATGCACACAATCTAAGTGCATTAGATAATGCATCAAATAAATGTACGTTTATATACACGTAAAATTATGTAAGTGTATTTTCACATTATTTTTAAAGATGATACATTGTAGGAGGTTGCATAATGAGTGGTATTCTGTCGAACCATATTCTATATATATATATATATATATATATATATATATATATATATATATATATATATATATATATATGGTTCGTGTGAGTACCTAAAAAATGCAGAGTACCGTGAGTACCTGTGAACACACGAGTTTTAGATGTGAACATGCTCCGAAAAAAAGTTTTTTTTTTAATTTTTTTTTCATATTAATTTAGATACAAATAATATAAGCCTATTCGTAAAAGAATTACACACATTCACACTTTCTAGCGTCTTAAAAGTCATGTGAACGTGAAAAAATTCATGTGAACATGCTTAGCTGTGAATATACATTCACAACAGTGCAGTTCATGTGAACTTGCACGTTTCACATAGTTATAGTGTGTGTTTAGGTGTGATTTTTTGCAAGTAGTCTTATATTATTAATTTAAACATGATTATGAAAAAAAAATTCAAAAAAAATGGTTTTAAGCGAGGTACCTCCGGTACTCCGCAAAACTAGTGGTACTCATTTGAACCCAATTCTATATATATATATATATATATATATATATATATATATATATATATATATATATATATATATATATATATATATATATATAGATTCAAGATCAATGGGGTACCATGTTAGACTGGGGTATCGGGGAACCATTTATAGCCAATCATTTATCATTAAAATAATAAAATATAATATAAATTTTGCTTAAAATTATTTCTCACATTAATTAATGTAGAGGGTAAATATGATATTGAAAGATTTACATTAGAATCGAAGATTCTGTGTATCTTATGAAAATCTCCATTTCAATTAATATTATTCCTTACACTCATACTGAACATGTGCAATGAAAACACACAATAAACCACGATTGAACATGTTCAATACCGTCAATATTGGTTTATCATCAAAAAGGTTAAAATTGACTAAAAACACAATAAACCTCAATTGCACATGTTCAATAACATGTAAATGAAATTGAATCTTCACGAACGATTTGATAAAATAATAAATATTTTTTATTTGACCCATTCGGTTGAACATGTTCATTAAAACCCATTGTCGAATCCGATTGAACATGTTCACTAAAACGATTGTCGAATCCGATTGAACATGTTCACTAAAACATTGTCGAATCCGATTGAACATGTTCACTAAAACCCATTTTGAAATTTATAAAAGATATTGTTATGGAAGTACATCCCTATAATTTAGGAATTTATTAATTAATTAGTTGTTATCTATTAATTAAGACAAACCTAATTGACTATATTACCCTTTTTTATTTATAACCAAACATGGATGGACTTCGGTTCCCCAGTCTAACATGGTACCCCATTGATCCCGACCCTATATATATATATATATATATATATATATATATATATATATATATATATATATATATATATATATATATATATATATATATATATAAAATCAAGTTCATGAGCGTACCCTAAATATTCGAGAGTACCGAACGTATTTCCCTTGTGAATGATCATTCATGTATTCTTTTACATAAATGTGTTTAAATCAACATTATAATACTTTTTATAAAAATATCATACTTTTATACAGTGAGATTGAAAAAAAATAACGTGAATGATTAAAAAAAATAATGTGAATGATGTGAACAATTATTCAGATGATAATTTACATAAATATATATGATTATTCACATAATTTTTAAGGACGTAAAAATGATGAATGTATCACATATCATGTCATGTGTCATGTGTGTAACGTTAATTTAAATATGATTATAAAAAACTTAAATTTTTATAAAGATTATACCTTCAGGTGCACTTGATTTTGAAAGATATTTTTTCTAAACCCAAGTGTATGACACCCATACATATAGACACGGACACATTTTGTTCTTCTAATCACACAATACTCTTAATATCCAATATATAATCATACACATATGATCATATGTTGAGAGTGCACACAAAGGTAAGCAACTTGATTATAGATTATTTTTTAATAAACAAATAGAGTTTATAATGAAATAGCCATCGTGTTTTATAGTTTTTATTTGTTGAATGACTTAATGTTCTTTGTTAGAGGGTCCTGTGATCAGATTGGAAGTTTGGAATGTTACATCGTGTTGTTCTCGACTTCTAAAAGAGAGTAAAGAATACGAAGAAATATTAATTAAATAAGGATGAAGTGAAAGAGAAGCAAGTCGATGCATCCTCTTCCCGAGTTAAAAGGAAGAAAAAAACTGGTGTGTTTAGTTATCGAAAATTTTCATATTATTTTTAAAGAAAATGAAAACTTATCTATTCAACAAAAGTTCATAGTTTTTCATTTTACTTTTTAAAATTACCACTTTTCATACTTTTTTTCTTACTAGTCTATTACTACTCTATATTTCTTTATAATAGCATCTTTCTTTCTTTTACTTTTCTATCACTAATCCTATTTTTCTTAATTTATAATTAGCCATATTATTTTTATTAATATTAAAACTTTATCGTCAAAATAAGATTCAATTTTTTACAGAAACCCTTGTTTTCTACTAAAAACTATAACTTAAAAACTAAAATTAAAAAATGACTAGTTTTCGTTACTTAAACTCAATACATTTCTTTTTAAACTCCAAAGGAAATCAGTCTTTTTTTTTATACTTTCTTTTTTCTTCATTCGGAAAACGACATTTCTATTTTTTCTTCTCATACTCTCTGTCCTTTGGAAAAAACTCAAAACGAAAAATATTTTCCTCTCTTTGCAAGTTAGAGAGAGATCTGGCCTAAGAACGCAAAATCGTTCTCTCTTGTCTTCGAAGGTTCCAGCGGAAAGTACCACAACTGTTTGTGCCTCTGTGGATCGTCTCCTGCGGATTCACAGGTACGATCAGGGTTCTTGTTGTGCATGTGTTCTTCGATTAGGGTTCACAGACTGTGGATTAGGGTTCTTGGTATGGTTTTAAACCTTGATGTCTTGTGAATTTGTCTTGTTATAAATTTGAAGGTTCATATACCTGTTGATTAGGGTTATTCGAATTTTGTTTACGTGTTCTTCGAAGATTTATCCGTCGATTTTGTGTATGTGTTCTTCGACAGTCATCTTATCCGGAGTTAATCAGAAAAATAATAAGTAAAAAACCCTTACTTTGATTTAGAAATGTCGCATCTATTTAAAACCAGACTACAAACCTATGCTCAAAAGAGGAACATTTCTTTCCCTACATATGCTTGTGAGATGCAAGGCCCTCCCCATGCCCGGTTATTCAAAGCACGGGTAACAATTGACTCTGTTACATATGAGGGACCGGAGTTCTGCACCACGTTGAAAGATGCCGAACATGCAGCTGCTAAAGTTGCTTTCATGTCTTTATCACCAGACGGATCACAAGAGGTTTGGTTCCTAAACTATCTCTATTGATTTATTTTTATGTTACACTGCTGCTATGTTTAATGTAGTGCTTTTTTCTATTTTTGATTTAGGAAGATTGCTTGTACAAGAGTCTTTTACAGGAACTCACTCAAAAGAAAGGTCTTCTTCTTCCCATTTATGCCACAAATAGAACTGGCCCACCTCATATGCCAAGTTTTGCTTCCACAGTTGAGGTAGCAGGTTAGTATGCACATTCATATCCTAAAACTTTGTTTTTACTGCTAAAACAATGTATTTTGGTGCATTCTTGAAAAACAATGTTATGATGGTGCATTATTTTGATGAAGAATCATGGATCCCACTACTAAGCAGGTGAATGCTATATTGGTCAAGAAGCACGAACTAAAAAGCAAGCGGAGATGAATGCTGCGAGGGTTGCTTATAATGCTCTTACTGAAGGTAGCAAATCTAATGTTTATGTTGGTGCTTACATTTGAGGTTCTCTAGAAACTTCATGGTGTAACAATATTGGTGGTATTTAATGCCAATTGGGATTTACGGTAAATTAGAAGAATTGTTATTTAAGTAAATTATTTGGCTAAGATTGAAATATCAGACACAGACATCTTAGGCTCCTATTGTTGTAGGTTCACAGAAGTTACTACTATTTCACCAAAGACGTGTCGTGATTGAAGATAATAGCTACATAATCAGGAGATTAATCTTTTGGTTTCCATTTTGTTTTAGGTGGACCAAGAGCGAACAACACGGCTTCTTTCTCAGACCTTCAGATGGTTGGAGCTTCTAGTTCAGGATCTTCCAGCTTGCAGACTGTTGTGAATAACAAAAAGGAAACAACCTTACCAGTCACTAGCAAGATTCAAACCACCATTAACGACCAAGCCAATCATTCTATTGCAAAAGAAGCTGAGAAAGCAAAAGGTATATTTTTTAAAGCTCATTAAGTATATATATATTTTAATTTCAGGCGGTGTTATACATGGAGATCCAAAAGATGGATATGCCAGTCGAGATTCATATTGTTATATATGCACCATAACCGGCGTTGATAAAGTTTAAAGTTCGTAAATTTATGTGTGGAGGTATATATGAAATTCAATCAATCGTAGCTATAGTTGCATTCGTAAAATGAGTGTTTCTGTGACTCAAATTTGAGTCGGAAAGGAGTAAGATCATTAGTTGCCCTTTTAGAGTAACTCAAATCTGATTCAATCGTAGTAACATCATTAGTTGCTCCAAGAATCAATGACTATATTCTAGAATCTTCCAATCTAAACTTGATCCAAAGTTTTAACTTCCTATCATATCTTTTAGGATATTCTGAATTAAAACACTTGCATGCCTTGTAACTTATGATTTAAGGTGTCTATTGGATGAGTACAGCTCCAAGTGAAGAGGTACAGAAGCGTACAATGATATTGCCAACTGTTGCAATCCATCAATCTCAACCTAAAGTCGCATCAAATGTAGTTGATGTCTCAAAACCGAATATGAGGCGGGAAAATCTTGTAACTCAACCCACTCAAGCTCGTGAAGGTACAAGTGTTTCCAGTACTTTTCTATTGGAATATCAACTCCTAATCGTTTTTGGAACATCCTTGCTCATAATCATAAATTAAAAACTTCCCTCAAATGCATTAAGAATAACCATTCAATTATGGATCTTATCTGCAGGGGCCAGCTCTAATAATGTTATAAAAAACCAACTTCTTGTCGCTAGCTCCACTTCCAACCAAGTCATGGAATCAGGTGCTGCAAGGCCACATAAGGTTGTGATTCGACCACACATACAAGGCATGAGCTATGACGGTCCAATTCAAGTTTCAGATGATGAGTGGGTGGCGATGAAAGTGAATGTCGATGATGAAACGTGATTTGGGAAGTATGGCACATGTTCTCTCATCATGTACTTGTGACATTTATGATCAAGGTAGTACTGTAGTTTAGAATCCTATTAGATTGCTTTGGTAGTTACCCATAACAATTACGGGATCGGGTTTTGATGTGGTGAACCCTGAGTTTAGAATTTTGTATCAAAATTTACAAATAATTTAAGTCTTGAAACTTAATGTCACAAATTTGAGCCAGGAAAGCATATATTTATCGTCAAGTTTCCTCTCATTGAATTGAAAAGACCAATTTTGAGTAACAAATGGAAATTAAACAGTGTTTTACAATAAATCTCTAGTTGTTCATGATCTTATGGAATGCCATTCAGGCCGTTGTTCTAAACGCTGAATAATACTTTGAATTAAAATGTAAGAAGAGAAATTAAAACTTGGAGTTGACCAACGTAATTTCCATTGATAAAACCTCTTGCACCAAAAAAAAAAAAAGAAGTATACCAAAAATAGCCCCTAGAACAAGAATTATAACTGAAACCCTCATCCTCTTTCAGTTATTAACCATCCTGCACTCACTTGGCGCTCCCGAGCTCAGTGCGGATCTTCTTGGCAGCCGTGACCATGTTTGAAAGTGCGGGCTTCACCTCAGTATACTTACGGGTCTTGAGGCCACAATCAGGGTTCACCCACAAAATGTTGCTTTTCAAAACCGCAAGCGTTTTGTTAATTCTCTCTGCGATTTCCTCCATGGATGGTATTCGTGGTGAATGGATGTCGTAGACACCGGGTCCGATTCCAGCACTGTACTTGATTCCCTCACGAAACACTGAAAGCAGCTTCTCATCAGATCGTGAGTTCTCGATGGTGATCACATCCGCATCCATGTCAATTATGGAGTGGATGATGTCGTTGAAGTTTGAGTAGCACATGTGGGTGTGTATCTGTCCAGTGTCCACCAGTAAGAAAATCAAGTAGATTTAAAATTATAGAGAAATTGGTAAATTTGGGCAAGATCGACTCAGTTGTTTACTGCATTCCACATTCTTTAATTTAAGAATTTATATCATCAATTTGATAATAGTTTTTATATTACTATTCCATACGTTAATTAACTATTAACATTTTAGAAAAAAAAAAGTGCTGCGGGTGAACCCAACAGTTTTGTCCTAATCCTGTTACCAAACTGGTCCGGCATTTGTCTGCCTTATGGATAATATCAGATCATTCATGAAACCAGAAAAGTGGTTAAAAGTAGGATTTTTGAAGTGACGTGACTAGTTTTTCTAACCCGGCCATGGTTCAATCCACCCGCTTGAGCTAGGTTTCAATGAAAATTACCTGGGTGCAGTCCTGGACTCCAACGTTGGTTATTCTGAAAGCATGGACAGCCCAGTCCAAGTAGAAAGCATGCTCTGTTTTCCTGAGCGGTAAACCTTCTCTCAATGCAGCCTCGTCGATTTGGATGATTTTTATTCCAGCCTTCTCAAGATCCTCTACTTCGTCCTTAATGGCCAAAGCAATCTGGTAGCAAGTTTTAAATCTGTGAATATGCACATCAAAATTGCAACTTTTTAGCATAGTGTATATTTGGTGTTAGGAAATGATCTCGAGAACAAGTCTTTTTGTAAATGTCTATCGTCTAAGTACCAAAAAGACAAATGTAGACAAAGCATTATAGTCTAACAGATAAGTTGTCTTACGCTGGAATTTTTTAAGTCCATTTTTTGTGTTGGATTGGTGAATATTGATGCTATTGTTATTATACCTGGGCTGGTCATTACGAACGAATGACCAGTTGAGGATGGTGACTGGCCCAGTGAGCATACCCTTCATTGGGCGCTTGGTCATTTCTTGAGCCATGGAGGACCAGAAGACGGTCATGGCCTTGGGACGGCTAACATCACCGTAGATAATTGGTGGCTTGACACATCGAGACCCATAAGACTGCACCCATCCATTGGCAGTGAAGGCAAACCCAGACAATTGCTCCCCAAAGTACTCAACCATATCATTCCTCTGCAAATCGGACATCATGTCCATTTTAGACTCATTGTTTTCGACCCAAACAATTTGTTTTGGAGAATATACGAATTATTATGGTGTACCTCTGGCTCTCCATGGACGAGCACATCAATATCAAGTTCTTCTTGTAGCCTCACAACTTTACCAATTTCCTCCTTCATGGCTTTAACGTAATCTTCCTCTGTGATCCTATAAACACAAACTTGTGAGCATAAAATGTGCTAACTACCACTACTAAAGACATAACAAAAGAATGATGCATACCCAAATCAATATCCCAATTCCTTTCTAATAAGTGGTAAATGACAAATCTTAACTTAGACTGCTGTGATCCTATAAAGACATGATTTTTGTGAGTATAAAATGTGCTAAATACCCTTTAGCAACCACAAAATAGGAGCATCTTGCAGACCTGGATAAGGATCAGCAATTTAATGTATATAACTTGAGCAAGTTGTTTAAAATGGAGATACTGCAGGTCAGCAGCTTTCATGGGACATCTCAGAATGGGAGGTGCTAATGTCAATGGTTTGGATATACTCACTTTTTAGCCTTGTACTCACGACGAACTCTCCTGATGTCAATGGTTTGAGGGAAAGAACCGATGGTGGTGGTGGGGAGAACCGGAAGGTTGAGGTTCTTCTGCTGGGCATCCAATCGAGCACTAACATTGGTGGCTCGTCGGTGAGTAGAACCCTTCAAAGAATCCACCTGAAAAGGAAAACAAAGAGTCTTAGGAAATATGATGCCAGGTAGTAACGATGCAACAGATGTCAAGAACCAGCAATGACTACAGGTGAAATTTCAAATCTGTATCACTTACAGCCTTCTGAACGGCTTCATTCGTGACTCTTGGAGAGGACTTCTTCGAAGCCTGAGCAGCAGCATTAGCTGAGAAGTATGCCTAGAAAAAAAACCCAACAAAAGCAGTCACACATTGTGTTTCTTTCCCCTTGAAAAAAATGTGTTATATGTGTACCTCTTCTTTTTTACCAGCCAGGGCCTTAGCCAAAGCATTGACTTCAACAATCTTTTGAGCAGCGAATGCTAGCCAAGATTTTATTTCATTGTCCAACTTTGTCTCATTTGCAAGATCAACCGCAGTGTGGAGGAGTGAGCATGAGGTTGAAACAACAAGCTTGTCTGCACAAACCATGATTGACTTTTAAAACTTCATTGCAAACTAATCATAGTTTGCGAGATTTAAAACTTATGAAAACATAAATGCAAAAACAAACACTTTTTGTCCCAAACAATCATTCTACCTTTGCCTACAACACCCTGAAGGGACTCAAGAATACTAAGAGATTCAGCAAGATCATTAGCCCAAATATTCCTCCCATCAACAACTCCAGCAAATAGGTATTTGCCTGATGGGAAGCTGCTCTTTATCAAATCGAGGGTCTTTTTACCACGAACCAAATCAAACGTGTAACCCGTCACTGCTGGCAAGGATGTGAGTGTTTTGAATACATCAGCAGTAATATCAGCAAAGTAGGTTGCAACAAGAACGTTAAGACCAGAGCACACGGATTCTAGTCCAGAGTAAGCCTTGGTGAAAGCTTCCAATTGGTGTGATTCAAGATCCTTCACAAGGGTAGCCTCGTCAAACTGGATCCAAGTAGCACCTGCTTCCTTCAACTCCGTGATGACCTGCCTGCAAGGAGAGTTACCATTGGATGCAAATCATATACACATGCATAAATAATAAAAGAGAGAGCATACTTGTAGACTGGAAGAACTTTGTCAAGAAGGGATAGAAAATTGAAACGAAAGCATGCATAAATAATAAAAGAGAGACACACTTGTAGACTGGAAGGACTTTGTCAAGAAGGGATAGAAGATTGAAGGTTTTTTCAACACCCTTTGCTGGTTTAGATAGCAATAAGTAGCTCACTGGGCCAATAAAGACAGGGATAGTATCCACTCCAAGCTGCATAAAACATGAATCAATTTCACAAAACTTATGCACTATGTTTTCTGCTAGTTAAGACGGATCGGGTTAGCTCAAACAAGCAAGGTTAACCCATCAATATTTTTTGTTCATTATTTGAATTTTGTAAATAAGATATGATTAGAAAAAAATTATATTATTAACATATAGAAAGGTGGCAAGATGGAAATCTCAGTCAGGTGGGCTTTAGATCAAAAGATGTAACTTTACAGGTCAAAATTGAGTGGCCCGTTTTGTTGTCCCGGCAACACATATGTCCATTTCCTTTGAACTTTTTAACATGACTACAATAGTTATACAATTTGAACACAATGATTAGGATGAGTTTGGTCCGTTCGGATGCCTTTCAACCCGTTTGGTCCATTTATATTTTAGCTAAGTTTTTAAATTTATCAGTTTGATCAATTAGAGATGAAATATAACTAAATCACCCATTTTTAGGTGGATGGTATGTTACCACCACTAAAACCCTAGTTGGACCAAAAACCATTTGATCCATTACCCGACCCCTCTAATCGGTCCATTTTGCCACCTTGAGGGAATGTCAAAATTGTTGGATAAATATCTCAAGAACACATACAGCCTTAGCCTCCTTAAATTCAGTCACAGCCTTGTGAGAAGCATACGAGAATGCTACTTCCGGGCCCAACTCGGGGACAATGTAATGGCTGTGCATAACAACATTGATTGGTATAAAAAATATGTGGAAAAAAAAAACCAACAAGATCCATAAGCTAAAGGGCCAAACTTATGCAACTTACTAGTTGGTATCAAACCACTTGGTCATTTCCATAGCAGGGACAGATTCATTTCCCCTAGCCATCGAGAAATAAGTGTTGAAACCAATCTCTCCACCTTTCCAGTTGTATCTTGAAGGAACAGCACCGAGCATCGTAGTGGTGTCAAGAACCTGGTCATAGTACGAGAAAGTGTTGCTAGGGATATATTTAATGCCAGCATCAGACATCTGTTTCCATATGTTTGATTTAAGATCAGAAGCCACTTTCTGCAAATCATCCGCACTGCTCTTACCGTCCCAAAAAGATTCAAGAGCAAATTTCAGCTCTCTTTTTGGTCCCATACGTGGATAACCAACAATATGAGACGCCATTGTCCTGTCCATACGTGGATAACCAACAATTTCAGGGAACTTTTGAAATATTAGAAGATCACTCACAATCTACAAAATTAAGTCTCTAACCTAATCAGCTAAATTACAGCATTAAATAAAGGGTAAAATTTATGGCTCTAGCAAATCGAAGAACAAACATATCAAAAGTCACTTTATAAGATTAGTAACAAAACCACCTAAAGGACGCTTTCTAAACATGTATTATGTGGTGCGTACGTAGTATACCTAACGGATAGAAGGACGTTGAAAAATTTGAAGCAGATTGCAACTTGTCTCATTTACAATGAAGCTCAAATCTCACTGACCCCAAAAAAAACCGTTTAATTGGATTTTGATAAACAATAAAACGTGAACTATATTAAATGTGGAACCATCACAACTAGAAACCCTACATACTCTAAATTTGTACAGAAATGAGAAATACGATCAAGTCACAGATGTTTTTACCTGCAAATTCTGAGCAAATTGAAGTAGAGAAAAACAAACTTATAAACACAGAAAAAGTTTGTAGTGAAAGAAGAAGAAAGAGATAGAATGGAGGCAGAGCTTACAAATGGGATTGAAACATGAGATTTGAGAAGAGATGAGCAGCGATATAAGTGGAAGATCCCGATTACAAGGGATCTGGAAGAGGAATTGTTCTGATGACCAACAGATTTTTAAAGCGAGTGGAGTATTTATACTAGTCTCGAGGTTGGGGGCGGGAAGGGTCAAATACACTAACCCGATTTCTGATAATTTACCAAAAAATGGTTTTCACGTTTAACGGAATTACCTCAATAAAATTTGTTATTCGTTTTGCATTGTTTCAATGAAAAATTTCTATGCGTCCGAAATCTTGAAAAATCATTTGCACCACAAAGGGATCTCAATATACCAAATGTTTAGTTAATGTTATTCAATTTACATTATTTATTATAATAAAAATTAGAATATTTCAAGTTTAAAAACCCCTACAATTATGTCAATTAATTAAACATTTCCAAACTTCAATTTGGAAACTATGAAATTAACTTTTTGACTATGCAAAATAATTACTTTCAATTTCAAACTTCATCATCTTCATTAAGAAATTGGCCATGTCTTAGTGGAAACCCAGGAAAAACCAGTCATAGTCACCGTCCAGATCCACATTCAGTGAAAACTTGCCATAGCCACAAGATGATGAGCCACCGCTCACATCCACCATCAATCTAGCCACAATCTTCGTTTTGTACTCTACCAAAGCCACCGTCCAGATCCAGCTTCGAATGAATGAGATCCACGTGAAGATGACAATGTTCTCACCCAAATGAAGATGATGATGTTCTAGAATGCATCGTTGTTTTTTTAGAGTTGTGTAGTGCATCATTGTTTATTGGTTAATGTTGAACACAAATATCACGAAGATGAAGATTTGATGGAGTGCATCATTGTATTTATAGAGAGCGTCGTGCCGTCGTCGATTTTTGTTGTGTTCATCATCGTCATTTGTGAAGTCCATCATCGTTTATGAGTAAATGTTGAACACAAAGATGGAGATTGATGGTGTGAATCATTGTTTTTGTAGAGTGTATCGTCGTTTTTTTGTAAAGTGCATCATGTTTTTATGTGGAGTTCATCCTCGCATCACTTACATCACCTCCGGCTGATGATATAAATAACAATGAGTTTAAAGCGTCAGTGGCGGATTTACTCACAAGCTATCACCGTCAAGCAACACCAGTAAATTTCATCAGTGATATATGCTATTTTTAAAAATTTAATTAATAAATTCACATAATATACATATAATTATTTTCGTACTTTTACAAAGTGTACCAATTTAAAAAAGTTATTTTTTAACTTTTACAAAGTGGTACCACGAAAATTTTATCAGTAACGTTTTTTCAAACGTAAATCCAAACACACTCTAAGTAAATAAGTTATATTTTTTAACTTATTAAAAATTGTGATAATACTAATTTTAAACGAAAATAATTATTTATTAATGAATGTAATCCAAACGCATTAAACCAATATTATAACGTAATAATTTAATAATTTTCTGGTAATGTAAATCCAAAATCCATCTTTGAACAGAATAGAATTTTTATGTTTAATAAAAAGAAGGATATTAATATTAAGGGATAATTGCGTAAAAACGCTCCAACTTGTCAGTTTTTTGTTATTAAAACCTCAAATCATTTTTCGTTGCATAGAAAACCCCGAACTAGCTAAAAATCAGTAAATCAATGTTTTATCAATGGGTAACCGTTTGAAACCGGTCATTAATCCTACGTTGACCGGTAAATAAACTACGTTGAATAAATTTTAATTATTGAAACCCGTCGCCAAGTACTACACATCATTTAAACCCCCGTTGATGATGTAATCTCATTTTAAAATTAAAAATAAAAATTATCAACGGGGATTTAAATGATGTTTAATACTTGACAACCGGTTTCAACAATAAAAACTTAGTCCACGTAGGTTATTTACCGGTCCACGTAGGATTAACCGGTTACCTATTGATAAAACATTGATTTACTGATTTTTAGATAGTTCGGTGTTTTCTATGCAATAAAAAATTGTTTAGGGTTTTAATTACAGAAAACTCGAGGGTTTTTTTTACACAATTATCCTTGTATTAATGTTACAAAATCACGCCGTCCCACCGGAATAGCTGGCAACCAACCGATACGGGTGCTCTAATGGTGGGTGACGCTGGAATCAGGATACCGACTTGCGTATAAATTCCTCTTCACCATGTGGCATGTGACTATGTGAGTATGATATGCGTTTCAACATAATTATCTTCAATTTTCTGCATGATTTAAGAGTTTAAGGGGTTTTGTTTAATGTAATCTTTTAATCCCCATTGTTCACGCCAATGTTGATGATCTTCATCGTTGAGACTTGAGTGGAACCTACTTTGCACACCAACTGTTTGTTAAAATGCCTCCTCATGTTTCATAGGAAGAGGCTAATAACTCTCTAGATGAATAAACTATGTAGCATGTGATGTTCTTCTTACATTGCTTTACTTAACCATCAAGTTCGGATACCCGTTCTAATCAGCATTTTAACAAAAGAATTCATCCAGAATTTAGGTTTTGATTCTTTTCAACGTCATAAACAAAACTAATAAAAATTACTACTTTATCTTGGTGAGGGACTGAGGGTGAGGCATCAATAATCTTACAAGATAACCACGCACTTTCACATATATTTTCTAGGACTAATACAAGAATTAACAGTTTCAAGTTTAATATCACCATCAATTATGGGATTACTTGATCATTCGTAAGTAAAACTTAACTAAACCATAGCCAACGGTGCAGCAGAGTGTCCGAAGCTACCACGAAGTGGTTGTGCTCGAGTACTCCTCTTCTTCATCGAACCCATTTCCTTGTCGTTTCTCCTCCCAATTTTAGTTGCAAAGGCTGGTGAGTTTTTACCCCCTTGCCTAAGTTCATCCTTGTTGGCACCTCCGTTAACGAGTATACGTGTGATTCCTGAGTAGTGGAGCGAGTCCGCTATTTGCATCGCGGTTACACCCTTGTTGGTTCTTGCTTTTAAATCTGCCCCTTTCTTTACTAGCAATTCAAGCACATCTGCATTTCCCGATTCAACTGCACAATGCAGAGCTGTGTATCCATCTCCGTCCCTTGCATCAAGATTAACGCCCTTCTCAATCAAGACCCGTACCACATCAGCATGGCCCTTGAATGAGGCTCGGTGCAAAACTGTCCATCCATGCTGGTCTTGCCCATTGATGGCTGCACCACCTTCAAGAAGCCTATTAACGGTTCTCGCTTCCCCTTTTTTCGCAGCTATACACAAGCTGTCTCCAAGTCGGAGTGCATCAAAGAGCCTTGTGTGTCCGTGCTCGGCAGCCACATCATAAGCTGTTTTTCCTGATCGGTTTCGGATGTCTTTGTTAGCTCCCTTTTGTAGTAGAAGCTTGACCATGTTGTCATCACCGAGGGCTGCAGCCATATGCAATGCGGTCTCGTTGTCAGCAGAGTTCCTGATATTGGCATGTGCTCCGCCAGCCAACAGTAGTCGAGCACAGTCCCGTCTCCTCTCCTCCACCGCAAGGTGTAAAGCCGTGTAACCATCTTTTGTCAGGGCATCCACGTTTGCTCCTCTGAGTAAAAGGAGCTTCAAAACATCGACATGGCCCCCTCCTGTGGCAAGGTGAATTGGGCCCCATCTGGATGACTCAGACCTCTCCATGTTGGCTCGATGAGCTAGTAATAGCTCCACAATCAAGCTTTCACCCGAGGCTGCTGCATCCTCAAGTGGAGTTGTTCCCGATCGGCTTCGTACCTCTACATTTGGGTTAAACTCGAGTAATACCTGGAGGAGGTCTGCTCGACTTTGTGAGATCGCCAAATGGAGTAACGTTTGTCCTTCGGAATCAACCGAGTCAACTGCCTTCCAAGCCGGATCACTCTTCTCCAATACATCCCTTATTTCATTCAATGATCCATTCTTGACAAGCCTTGACATCACCATCGAGCCGACAAACATGACCCTAATACCACTATCAACGAAGACTTGCTTTTTTCTCGTGGTAAACCAATCGCTAGGGATTGAATCATGCGTAGTTGACGGGTTTTTAACCGCGGCTCCAGGGACTACCACACTATGTAACAAGAAAGAATCATCAGAGTAGGGAAATGACTCCGTAAGACTTGAATTCGGAGGGAAGTCGTACGCGATCTCGACAACAACAGTTGATAAAGGAGATATGATCCCAGACTGCGGACGGACGGTGTAAGGAGCTTTGTTCATTGGCTGCAGACGGAAAGCAACGGGCATTGTGTACATGAGGTTTCTCAAAGTGAGCTGACCATAACACCTTTTACCTTGTTCCATCCGTATTGCGACCACATTCGATGGCTCTAAACCTATCAACCTGTCCATGATCTTCTTCTTTTGGTGCTCGTATCGGTCTCTCTTTCGTGGTACGAAAACAAAAACTAAAGAAGAAGGAGGAGGAGGAAGAAAGATTTGTGGGAGAATGTTGGGTTGGTGTACGTTCTTATATTTTTATCCTACTTGCTTGTTGTTGAGATAAAATTAGATTGAATATTTTGTACTAACTTTTCGATTTTCTTTATCCCAAATTTAATCGAGCCGAGTCGAGCTCGATAGTATTGAGTAGTTTATCAAGTCGAGCTCGAGTTTCAAAACTAAGGCTCGATCGAGCTCGAGCTCGAGTTTCGTGCTCGAGTTTTATTGACGAGTTCGAGCTTGAGCTTGGTGATACTCGACTCGGCTCGATTAATGGAAGGTTTAATAAGTGCCGGCTATCAGTAAGGGAGTTCCAAATGGTGTGTGGGTGTCAATAACAATGTTGAATTGTTGTATTAGGCGTACGTACCTCTTCCCCCGGCCCTGTCATTTTCATCAATCTATCCTTTTTTCCGTTGCGTTTTAAAATCAAACTCTTTATTTTTTTCATAATCCTTACTTACTAATCTAGATCTCTAAAAAAAGACCCAACTTACTTTTCGATTTCTAGTCGACTATTGTAGGATTTTTATTATTTTATTTTTGGGGTATTTTATAATTTCTTTTAAATTTGTCATCTTTTTTCTCAGATATCGTAACTGCTGTGAAAATGATGGGTGATATTGAAAGCCAACCAAAACGACAAAAAAAAAAAAAAAAAAATTGGAAAGGTTGTGTGGCACGTTGGTTGCTATAACTTTTGTTATAGAATTTAGCGACAATTGTCTTGTGTGCGAGGTGGTGGTGTTTGAATACTAATATGATATTTACAATAGAGGGGGTCTAAAATTGTATTTATGCAAATAGAGGGTCCTCATTAGTCATTCTTGACTTTTGTCACTCCATAGCTTAGATCAACTGGAGTGGTGCCTTTAGCCACGTTCCCCAAAGGCCCGAACGCCACATCGGAGCTGGCCACGGCTCATGCAGGTGGAACACCGCCCCTATCTCTCTCTCCGCACACCACTCTCCACGGCTCCTTGGTTGCTACAATCATGGCACCCACCACGTGAAGCTTTCTCTCTCTCTGTCTCATTCTGCTTTTGTTTCTATGGTGGTGACGATTTTCGGGGTGTAATCTATGAATTGTTATGGAAAAAATGGAGTATGTAACGATGACATGGTAAAAGTTTGAATTGTGAATTGTTATGGAAAAAATGGAGTATTTCTGATTTTATAAACATTTTTAAGGCAAATTAAATTATATTAAAACAAAACCAGGAGTGCAACGAACAACTACTCTGCAAGATGCAATACAACGCAGGAAAAATAAACAAGTAAAAACCCCTTCAAAATTCTAGGAACACTAACATCCATAGACAACTAACAAAACTTCCCTGAAGACACAGAAACGAAACCACAATACTAAAGTGTTGTTTGTTTTTTTAAGAGGTTGATGTCTGTGGTTTGTAGAGTTAGCTGTAGAAGTCTGCAGTCACTAGAGGACACGGGAAGAGCTTAACAGATATTTACTTTTGTCTTTAATTTAGAAGACACGGGATGAGCTCCGCAGACGCAGGCAGAGGCAGACTATAAACAAACACACTTCCAAAACAAACATTTTCACGCGTCTTCGATTTCGCAGACATAAGTGCTTCGCAGATTTTCAATAAAAAAACAAACATGACCTAATTGGATACTACCTCGAACCTATAAAACCTCAAAGAAACATCAACTCATCCAGAGAGAGCCCCAAAGAAAGCCGAACTAAAGAACTTAAAATCTGATGGGTTGTCATACCAAATGTGTCACTGAAACGATAAGAGTTGAATCTCAATCAAGACCTCCTCTCTTGCATAGTTTCCGGCCGATAATACAACTTTATGTCATCAATTTTTTAGCCTTTTATTATTATTTTTGTCATATTTATTTTGGTTTTTTTTACCCGGGATGAATGAAACAAATTGATATAAATATAAAAATAAGATGTTTTTTCAGTGAACTATAAGCTAAAAGAATGATAGTTTTTTTTTTTAAAAATGATATATAAATAATAAAAATAATCACACTTTTATATATTTATGAATTTGGTTTTACACTTGTTTAATTATTATTTTTTAAATGGACCAAAAAATACACCCATTATATAATACTAATATTCTTTTATCTTCGGTAAAACCAACAAAAGTTTTGTATAATTGTTATTTTTATAAATATAAATACGTTGAAATTAATTACATTACATTATATTAATTCTGTTCTAACATGAATAAGCGATTTGGGATAAAATAACATTATTTTTTTTATCATATTGGATAAGTGGTTTTTATTAAAAGTCGAAGGAAATGATGTGATCATAAAGTTTGGTTATGATTTAGTGGGAGTATATATTCGGTAAGTCATGCAACATTATTTTTTCGAACTTTATAAAGAGAAAATGACTTGTCAAACTTATTCTTATTTGTTTGAAAAGTGAACCAAAGAATTTTTTTTGGTAAGTCTCATAAAAAAATTTAATCCGTTAAATCATTATATAGTAACATCATAAGATTGACCAAATGAGGTTTGGTTGATCTCTTTACATATTAAATCTAACAAGGATTTGGTTTATCCGAAATTTTGGATTCGGATACGGATTTTGCATAAAGTTGGATTTTCGGATTTCCAAAACAAATATTATTTTTAAATTTTTTTCTAAAACTCTTTTGCCAAACATTATTGGACTAACAATAGTTATATTCTTTAATTTTAAGTGTATAATGTAGGTGTAACTTATTTATAACTCGTTTAAATGCATTTTAATATCTTTTGACGTGTTTGTTTGTTGTTTTAAGTTTAAAAAGTAATATATTTTCGCTTGTGACACAATTATTTTTTTATATTTTAATGGGTATATAGATTTGTAGTTTGTACATTTGAATTCATTTTATAATTTAAGTTTAATTAAAAATTAACTTTTGGATAATCTGAAATTCTGAATATCCAAAAATCGGATATGGATTCGAATATTATATTCATATATCCGATTTTCGTATATTTCGAAAATCAGATAATCCGAAAATGAACACCCATGTTCATAACCATTTATAAAGTACTTCAAATCCTAATACTTCACAACTTATACCGTTAATTAATCGTAAACACCACTTCGTATTGCATCTCGAAACGAATTTGAATTAGAGTTTCAATTTCTTATCACGATCCAAATGCAGTATTAAAATCTAATAACTTTCCCTTAAAAAATCCATAAAAAAATTAATACAAATAATAAATTTTGTTTAATACTTAATATAAACATGTCTTTTTGATATCATTGTATCAATTGATCGACAATGTGTTCATTGTTTTGTCCGTGTAGTGTGGTATATCCTTTGTAGTAGAATTCGTTGGTAAAACGATATTACATGATTTCAATAGTATTAGACGCAAAAGAGCAAAACAAAATAAGTACGAGGTAGTTAATTGTAACTATCAAGAGTATAGAGGGACCAAATTAAACCATAACAAAAATGTGGGGCAATTTCCTAACGTCCTATTTGTATTTGAGTTGCCCATTTATTTGGATAGAACTATTTTTATACTTGACTTGGCCACCTTTTTGTTTTAAAATAATAACTTCTATTAAAGGGTTCCACAATTTAACACAACAAAACAGTCACTGCATTTTTTTGCTTTTTCCTCTTATAAAAATAAATAAAGTACAATTTATACATTTCTAATTTCATAGCGTATGCTTTATTTACAGTAATTATCTAATTATATTCACCTACATAAATGACAAAATCAGAACAAAAGAAAGAGAATAGTAAGGTGATTAAGTCAATTTTAATCATTGCATCGGTTGACCGCTGATTACTGTAGTCAGATAAATCCGATACACAAACCAAAGTTTGTGAAATTGGTTTTAACGATTATATCCTTGTTGCTTCGTTTTCTTGCCTATATCCTTAACTGTATATCTATGTATGTGCAATTCAGCATGTAATTGAGTCTTTTATTAACTAAATAACATCATTTTATTGGGTTGGTTGTACAACGGATTATCCCAAAAAGAAAAAAAAAAGGATTTTAACTTGTAATTATAAATTATTTTGATAAAAAATCAGATTGCCACTATAATCATTAGCTGTACATACCCAAACGGTAGTCAGTTTTTCATACACCCTAATTCCTAATGTTCGTTACTTTTTTATATCATTATTTTTAATGAAGTTACTTTTATAATAATATCACATGGTTCATACTTGCATACCTACAAATTAGATATGTATGAAATTAAAACTAATTGCATGTGATCAACTTACTTTATTCGTTCAATCAATTAAGCTTTTTAAAAGTTGCCTAAGATCTTCGATAAGATTGTGACAAGAATCATCGTCTATTTCATATAAAATAAATTCAAGTTGATAGAAACATCAAAGATTAAATTTAACATCTATGCATGGGTTTCAAATTTACTACTAATAAGGCCTAAAATTTACTTTGAATTTGGCTACAGATATCATGAATCACGAATGGAGTAGTCTTTTTCAAATAAGAAAAACAAACGTAATTAAGGTTTTATTGACAAAACAAACACGGCGTTGGATTCATTCTTCGAAATATAAATTAGGGTTTGTATATAAGTACGGCCTTTGGGCCGCTTTAGATGTCGAGCTAGTATTTTTGTGATCTAAACTAGTTCTTAAAGTTGGGCATGTGTTCATGTCTACTTTTTTAAAAATACTTTGATCATTTTGTCCTTTTTGCTCCATGCACATGGATATCTATCTATACTATTAAAAGAGTAACTAAATACTACATGGCATGCTCTCATTTAATTTGTCACATGTCTCTCTCTCCTTTTGACACGTCATTTACTGATTTTATTTTTAAGTTTTAAAGCAAATCAAATATATGTAAATCTAATATGGATTAATTTAATAACTAACTAACTAAAATTAAGCAAACTTTATTATTCATATAATTATTATATTATACATATATATAAATATCAATTTCTAAAATTAACTCTTGTAATACATAGGTAATAACATAGTTTTCATTAATAGTGTTGTATTCGGTATCTTATGTTTCAAAAACAATATTAGCATATGTAGTTTTGAAGTTATTACACTTAAGAACTATTAAATTTGTCTAAAAAATTGAACTTTTGAATTTGTTACATACTTTGATGATACTCTCTTTCTATCTATTTATTTTGGTTTCTTTCTATAAAATCTCTTCACCAAAAACATAAAAACATAGTCACTGGTTAGTTATTACATTGTTGACGACAACACACCGAACCTCCAAAAATCGACGCCGATTCTTTCTTATAACTTTAGTACATGCACTATCTTTTAATTCGAATTATACTTTATTTAAGAATAAATACGCACATATCAACTGAAAAAAAATTAAGTAAAAGATATAAATGTGTGTTTGGTAGGATTGAATTATGGAAAAGGGATATTTGCGCAAAAAAATTGTAAAGTTGGACCATATTTGTGATTAAGTGCACAAAACACCCAAATCTGACTAAAACTTATTAAAGTAAATGTTTTTTTAAAAAGAATTGCAACCTGATTAACTGATTGCATTATGCTAACTAACACTTCGTCTCCGAAGATTCTTCTTTCTAGCGAACTCATTTGTCTGTTTGTTATGATTCAAATTCACATTTCTTGGTTGATTTATTTGTCAAAATCTGTGTTCTTTTTGTTGAAATTATTTTTCCGGCAAAATTCCAGTGGACAATGATGAAAATTGTCGACGGTGGCCAACGACTTTCATTCGGTTACAACGAGTAATATCCCAATTCCGTGAGATTTTGTCGATTGAAGGTTTTTTATGCAATGAAAATTGATTAGAAGTTTTAATCACAAAAGTGGTTCAAGAGCGTTTTTTACACATTTATCCCTACAAAAAATGAAAACAGCAAGTTTTATGTTGTATTTTAAACAAAAAAGGTAGGAATAAATTAACCAAAACAAGTTTTGAATTCTATTTTTTTTATTTGATGTATGCTGGTTACTTAATTTTTTTTATGTTTTAGTGGAAAATTAATATAAATACATTTTTAACTTTTAATTGATTTCCTTACCTATGCAATTAAAAAATCAAAATCATAAATATTATAATGTATTAGTATAAGTATTTAAACCATTCATTTTTTTCAACCTTGTTTCCTTCTCTGTGATTCAATTTGGCCAAACAAAAAAAGATACAATGATCAAACTTCATTTCAAACTACTAGTAGCAATTACACGATGGATTATGGATTAAACCGACGACAATCCATAACTCCATTTTTTTTTCTTTTTTTTTTTTAGTATTTTATTATATATTATTTCAACAACTGAAAAGCACACTTATGGAAAGCTCTTCTTCCTCCTAGCTTGTACATGACTCCATATATATTCTGCAAAGACAGCACAATAAACAATTATAATTACAAGAATACATCCGATCAAATTAGTTCAGAAAAGTAATCTTCATCTCATGATCTTCTATAGTTTAGGAATACAGATTCTAATTGATTAATCAAATAGCTTGAACAATATTTTTATAGATTAATAATTGTATTTGTTTGAAAAAACGGATGAAATATGTTTAGAATGAATTAGTAAGTCGATTTAATCCGAGAATTTGTGCGATCTATGGTTTAAACTTCAAAATTTAAAATCATTCCTTAAATCTATGTAGATCCGTCTCTGATCGATTTCCGTAGCATGAATCATTATAGTGTGAAAGTGATTTAAAATTTCACACTAAATCATGAAGATGTATCTTCGTTTCAACGATCGTTCGTGTAAATTTGATGTGTGTGAAAGTGAACATGTGTGGGGGGGAAATGGAGAATAGATCTGGAAGTAAATGGATACCGATCGACGGAGGATGAGCGATCATTGTGATCTAATCGCTGTCGCTGCTACTGCTGCTGCCGCCATCGTGGTGGTGGCCATCCTTCTTCTTCTTCTTCTCCTTCTTCTTTTTCTTCTCACCTTCGCCAGAGTGTTCCTTATCGTCGCCGTGGATTTTGTCCTTAATCTTATCAACGATCCCTTCCTTGTGCTCCGGCTTGTGATCTTCGTGTTTCTTGTGGTCAGATGATGAATACTCACCTTCATTCTTCTTGTGGTCACCTTCGTGTTTCTTGTAGTCTGACTTATGATCACCTTCGTGCTTCTTGTCCTCGTCCTTGTTACCGCCGATGTGGAGTGCGTCTCCGATCTTGTTGATGATTCCGGCCATTTTGATCAATTTCTCTGGAATAAATCTAACTTGACTTGTGTAAGAATATGAGTTTTGTTTTAGTTTGAGAAAATGATCCTAATGGAGGTGCCTTATATAGGAGAAATGAGAAGACTACGTGTCGACGGGGTGTGTTTGTGAGTGCGTGGGAGAGAGAGGACGGGTTCGGATACGGAGTCCAATCTTCCATTAATTTATCATTATCCATTTCAATATTTTGAAAACCGACCAATTTTGATTGGTTCAATTAAATAATATTATTTTATGTCAAACCTCTATTTACCTTTTTTTTTTTTAAAGAATATTTAAAAACAGAGAGATGCTTAGTTTAGTAGGATTATCTGGTATTTTGAATTAATGAAATATTTTAGTTTCAATAAAGTTCTAAAAAAACTTTCTAAAATTGTTTAGACCCTTTCAACTTTTAAATTTAAAAGTTGGAATCAAAATTCCATTTTAAATCCTTTCTATCTATATAAGAGATTTTAAATACTACTAATTGGTAGATTCTAATCTCTATAAAATTCAAATTCTTAAAAAACAATGTGTGAACTTATTTATGATAACACATAAGTTGTGTCAACTTAATATATATATATATATATATATATATATATATATATATATATATATATATATATATATATATATATATATATATATATATATATATAAAACGTATTTTTAAATTTACTTGTATGTTTTTTAACCATCATATTTTTTAATTTTACTCTCGTAGTAAATAATGATCTGTAATATGTACATCTCCGTAATTAATTTTTAATAAACGTACATCTCTTCTTTTACATGATTTTTGTTAATGACACCGAACTCTAACATAATATTTTCTCTCATATTAGGGGAGGATGAGTGTGTGTTTAGAAATCAGAATCATCTATAAATAATATTAAATATTAAATATTCAGCCATTTTATTTAAATAAATATAAAAATACATCTTATTTACAGTAAAGTAGTGTTTTGTGCATTTACCATTTTTAACATAAAAAAAAAAGTTGCGTATCGAAACCGAAAGTATTAATTGGTAATTAAATTGTTCATTTATTTTGTGAACGCGGACAGGGACACGTGGTAACACGCAGAAAAAAGAAAAAATTAGATAAAAGATGTCGGTAACGTGGGGTCCACTGCCACGACCTATCGGGCATCACGATGACCCATTATTTTGGACCCATAAAATTAGCTACTTTTATTGTGCCTCCATTACTATGACATGATGTATGTCTGTATCTATCATCACCCCTTTTTTTTTTTGGACAGTAAACTTAAATAAATATTTACTATTTATTCTCTTATATGTTGACTACGCGTTTGTTACATAGTTGCATGTAATTGCTTTAATTGTTGTTTATTTTTTAAGAGATTGATATCTGTAAATTTAACAGTAGAAATCTGCGGTCAAAAAAGATGGTCTAAAGTTCTGCAGACGTCCGCAGACGCGGGAAGACATCCGCAGACGCGGGAAAACGAAAAAAACAAATGCACTTTTATATAAAATGTCTTTCCGCGTCTTCAAGTTCGCAGACATAAAAGGTTCGAAAATCTTTTTAGAAAAAACAAACAAGGCCTTAGAGTGAGAGGGACTGAAAAGACACAAAAGAAAATATGGAGAAAAAAATGTAACCCATCCTCTGGTTTTGGACCTCCCACTGACCGGCCTCACAATCAACGTAAATGAAGTAAATCGTGAAACTTATTATTAAAAGACTTGTGCAGGGTTTGACTCTTGAACCTCCATTATAGATTTCATATGTCCAACCACTAAGCTACCATTGCGGGGAGCAACAAAGAAAATATGGGATAACAACATGAATAAAAATGAAGATACAAATAGAATGAGGAAATGTTATATTATATTTAAGGGATAACTGCGCAAAAAACACTAAATTTGTCAGTTTTTTATGATTAAAACCTCAAATCATTTTTCGTTGCATAAAAAACCCCGAACTAACTAAAAATCGGTAAATCAAGGTTTTATCAATTGGTAACCAGTTGAAACCGGTTATTAATCCTACGTGGACCGGAAATAACCTATGTGGAATAAATTTTAATTCTTAAAATTGGTTTCCAAGTATTACACATCATTTAAACCCCCGTTGATGATATAATTCCCGTTTAAAAATTACAATTAAAAAATTATCAACGGGTGTTTAAGTGATGTGTAATACTTGACAACCAGTTTCAACAATTAAAATTTATGTTATTTACCGGTCCACGTAGGATTAATAACCGATTTCAACCGGTTACCATGGATAAAACCTTGATTTACTGATTTTTAGTTAGTTTGAGGTTTTCTATGCAACGAAAAATGGTGTGTGGTTTTAATCACGAAAAACTGACAAGTTATGGCGCAATTATCCCTATATTTAATGTATATATTAAATCAACTTTCGAGGTGTCTAGCTCGGCAACTCGATTGGCAATGGGACGAAACAATTTGTCCTAAAAATCAAATTCAAAGATGATGTTTAGATCAAATCTATATGGATCATTATTGAATAGAGGTCTTTCTGATTGACATATCAAAATTTTAATTTTGTTTTTGAAACTTTTGCAATCTTAAATACTTTATGTGTTCCTTACCACTCTTTTTTTATACGTTTAAATGTTAAACATTGATACTTTTTTTTTAAAGATGTGGTAACCCTCTCTATCTCAAGTTTTTTTAAACAAGGACGTTATATTTAAAAACCCTCGTATTCTTGAAGATTCTTCACAAAATTACCATGTTTGCATCTCTTTTGTCACCACAAACCAACAAGGACCCATTGGAGATGCTAATTAAACGATGGATAAAAACATCTAAATAAATATGCATCTTAAAACTGTTTTGTCAAATGAGCTTACATACAAAAAACACATATACAGATATACTTATGCAAATTACAAATTAAGAAAAACTGGATAGACAGGAAATAATCATATATATCAACCTCATTTTAAATTGGTAATAGCATAATGTGTTTATATCTCTTCTATAAAACTAATATAACTGAAAATTAATTTAAATATTTTTATTGGGATATGAAAATCAATAACTCACAAAACTTTAGGATTGAATTTTATTTTGGTTAGGAAAATTTGCGCAAAATATCATATGAAGTTAGACCAGCTTTACAATTAAAACCCTTAATAATTTTCTATTCCAATAAAAAATCCAACTGATCATCTATAAATTTCACAAAACCAACGGATAATAACATAAATTATCTAATAATTTCCTACATCAGAAAATAATGGGTATTGAAGTTGAACTCTAATAAGGGTCTAAAAAAACATTAAAAATTCATCGTCTAAAAGTAAACATATTTTTTTTGAACTGCAACATATCCTACTCATACTCCTAAACTACTCATTTACCACAAGACACTTTCATCACCTAAATTTCAACTTGCCTCCGACGGAAGTCAAACTCGGGACCTGTCACTTATATCATCACCCTCTTACCGCTCGGTCAAAGGCCCTTTAAAATTATACATAAATTACTAATTTTATTTTATTATAAGCATTTAGTGTTATACTTTATCATTAATATCAACATTAATTATGATTGGGTTTGTCAAAAAAACACTCATCCGAAAACCCGTAACTCGGCCTCGATTTGACCGAGAAATCCTGAGTTGATAGGGAACGCAAACATCTCAATTAATAAAATACATGATTATTTTTAAATTTAATATCCTACTTTATTATTATTGTCAATATTAATTATCAACTTCTCAATTAATATATACACCTTTTTAAACCTTTTTATTATTTTTATTATAATATTTATATTATTTATGTCAAAACAATTTATGTTAATATATTTATATTATTACAACTGTAATAATAATTAGCATTTATATTAATATTTATTAATATAATCATCATTAATACTTTTTTCTTGATAATTATTCAATCTGTAATTTATAATGAACATTTAATAGTTTTAATAGTTTTAAAAGCTATTAAACTATTTATACATATTTATCGATATAAATTTAAAGTGTGTGTGTATATTTTCTAATAAATAATTAACTATTTTACTGTAACATCCCTAAATTGAGTCTGGTACGTGGATTTAATTTATTGGCTCTTTATTTTAATAATTATTGCGTGTTCCAATTAAATTCCGTTTCGTGGATTTAACGTGTCAAGATTGAGTGAAACGTGTCTCCGAGCTAATAATTAGCGGATTAATTATCTCCTTGAGTTCGTGGAGTTAAATGGGTCAATTTGATATTAATGTTGAAAAAGTGATATTGGGTCCGGGTTAATGGGTTCGGAGCCGAATATGGATAAAGACGTATATATGTTGAGTTCCTTCTCCTCTTCCTTATCCATTTTCATAAAAGAAAGAACCCTAAGGAAGTGTGTGTGTGAATTGTGTAAATCCCCAGCTGAGAAGTGAAGCTAAAGATTGGAATAAGGTGTTGTGCTTTGCCTTCATCATCATCATCTTGTTTACTTAAAGCTTCAAAGGTAAGGATTAAGGATTTCAATGGCTAAAATCTTGAGTTGTGTTGTGATATGTTGAGGAATTGATTTCTGTAGTATATGGAGTGTTCATGTATGAGTCTTGTATGTTTTTGCTGCTAAAAATCGAGTATGGGGGTTGTGAGTCCCCTGGTGCAGCTATGGAGTTCGAAGGTGAATGCTGAGAGCAGACGACTGGTCGCGGTGCGACGCGCAGGGGGCCGCGGCGCGACGCACAGAAGGCCTAGGGCGCGGCGCGATTGCAGGGAGGCGCGGCGCGGATTTCTGTCTGTGGGAAAAATTCAATTGGGTTAATGTGAGAGAGTCTCGAGTCATCAGTTGGTCGGATTCCTTCGGGATATTGTTGAATTGAGTTGTTTGGGATATTGGGTCTCGATAGGAATTCCTTAAAAGGGTTTCAGGGATCGGTTAATTATCCGAGATTGTGTTTCGGGTTTATATTGATTGTGATAGTTATGTTTGATTGAATTGCGTAGCTATCGAGCTTGTGTTAATGTGTGAGACCCGTGATGTGTACAGGTGTTAGCCGATCGCGTGCCGAGCCGCATTGAGAGTTCCGGGTTTCGAATCAAGTTTCGGGTAGTCGGTGAGTACTCGAGTCTTTTACAAAGCGCGCGTAAACTTTTATGAGTCGTGTATATGTGTTGTGATATATTGTGTATGAGACCGGGCATAGAGCGCAGGTATGATCCATTCTACCCTATACGTGCTATATATGTTTGAATTGCAGGTGTCCGCGATGTGTGATCGCGCAGGCTGACTGTCCCTAACCAGTCACGAGATATGGGGCTGTAAATATACGGCAGTGATATGTCAGGTCGCTCCTGTGCCTATTGAGTAGCTAACCGCTGCTGTGTGCGGCCTGTTAGCTGGGGGAACGTGGTCCCCCTTTTGAGCAGAGATACGTGTTATGCATCGAGTTGCATATATGTGATGAGATAAATGTGTTGTGCATGTTATATGTGTTTGCCTGCAGTGTCTAACCCTCGCGTACTCACGAGCTGTCCAACTTATGTTTTCGAGTCTTCTGTGTCTCAGGCAGTCATACTGTGGGGTCGCAGTTACAGTCACAGCAGCCGAAGTAGAGATCGGGCAGTTAGAATTGTGTATGCTGACTGTATTTTGATATTAGAGTTCAGAACTGTTATCTGTATCTTGTAACTGATCAATAATGTGTTTAGCTATGTGGCTTGAGACGTGTTAACTTTGTATTAAAAGTTTTAAATTATCAGTGTTTTCCACTAATCCTGTGACATGTGCATTATGAGATGATTGCGTTATTGCCACCTGTGTATTGTATTGACGTGACATTTGTGTGAGAGTTGTGGGTGTTACATTTACGACCCTTTTTTCCTTATTTTACTTGTCGGCTTTATTCTTTTTATGAAATTAATTTATACTTGTCGGCTTTATATATGGACCCCCCCCAATTGATCAATCGCAATCGTTTGATTCACTCATCCAACGGTCGCAAATAAGTTGGGCAAAGTTCGTCTAAATGAGCCAATTTAAGTTTTGTTTCATATACACGTATTGGAGTAGTTGTTTTAACTTACAATATAGAAAGGAAATAACAAAGTATTTTGAGAAGTGTAATACATATTATTATCATTATTTTTCAATATTGGTTCACTGAATGTATTATTTATCATTTATAAAATTAAAAAATAATGAAACAATGTATAAAAGTGATAAATTAAAATGGTTTTAACACGTATCATATATATTTAGGATCTCATTTGATCTTGATGAGTCTAATTAATTAAAAAAAAAATACTAATTTGAATAGTTGAATTTATACATGAATCTGTTTAGTTACCAAATATAAATATATGTAATATTCAATATCATTTGATAAAACTCATTATAAAAAAATATATTTCGTATAAATGAATAAAATGTTTGATTTTAATATTGATTATATTAAATTAAAGACTCATAATAATTCATAACTGGAAACCAAACATTACCTTTTAATTTGTTCTTTTATATTGAATTGTCTAAAAAGCAAATATTACTTATAATGAGAAATGATTAAAACTTGATAGTAGGCTGCCAGCCAACACATTCAAGTTTCCAATGGAATCATGTGCACCGGTTCTCAAAATGCACCGTCCTTCCATGTGGCATCTCATCTCATCTCCCAATGCCGCATTACTCACTTATTTAGCAAATCGACCAACCATGGATTTGGGCCATTTGGCATTGTGTCGCTACTTTACTTGGGTTCCTTCACCATTTTCAAAACGGGTGCATATTTACTTGGGTCAGCCCAAGTGAGTGAGAGGTCACAGATTCAACTCCCGTCGGAGGCAAGTTAAAATTTAGATAGAGAAAGTAACTCTTATGGTAAATGAGTAGTATATGAGTACGATAGTTTGTCGATTTTACTTGGGTTCCCCAAAATAGAGTACGTGTGTTTAGTAATCCATCACCACTTAACAAAGACACAGAACTCAAGATGGTACCAAAAAAGTCATATTGAAACCAATCTAGAACAAAATGCTACCAATTTTTCACTAGTTTAGCTTTAGCACCTTACTATTTCTGGATGGGACACGCCGGTATTTGGTAAAAACAACAAAAACGGGATGAAATTAATAGCGTACCAAATTAGGGCTACATGGGATGGAGATTTTCCCATGATGGGGCTATCTGTGCAAGATGTGTGCATTGGATGCATTTTAATTCAATTTTTTTTTTTATATTTTATTGCATCACAGAAGTTGATCATTGGTATGTACATCATAGAGAGTGTTCCAACACAGCTTTAGTTAAAATTACAAATCACTGGACTGGGAATCTAATGATGCCATGGAGTAAGTAACACGAAGATTGCAATTAAGTACAGAAAAGAAGCCGAATTATCACCACCACTATTCTCAAGTCTTGAATCACTTCTTTGTCATCTAATCGCTCCAAGCAAATTCGCACCATCCAGCTTTGCACCTTCCAAATGCTACAAGATCAAAATAAAAAAGGGTTAAAACTAATTCACTGAAGAGGTGATATTGTGATACAAGATTTAGATGTCAAAAGTTGAGTTTATGAGCAAGTTTGGAGGGTGACAAACTAAGATCTATGTTTTGATGAACATAAACTGAGAGAAGTCCCTGCAGGATTGGCTCAATAATAAATTTACGACTAACCATCAAACTTACCATAATTGTTTTGGGTAGAAGAAAAACTTGTCTAACCAATAATCAATGCTATTGTTTATAGTTAGATATCACGAAATGGATGGGTTGAGTGAGTTGATCAACAAGTCCAAAAAAGTAAATTTTAATATGGATCAAAACCGGTCAGGTTTGGATGATCCATCATTTAGTTTGTATAAAAAATAATGAATGCATTAAATATTATTTCAAGAAATAAACTATTAAAAAGCAATTTATTTACATTTATCAAAACGATTTGGAACTACGTTTCTTAATTTTAGCTATTGGAGTATTGGACTCATTGGAAAGAAAATATAACCCAAGTCTACCAATTTTCAGGTAAATGTCATAAGTGCCAACTCTAATTATGGTCCACAAGTTTTTTTTAACAAAATTTGTTATTATTAAGGAGACTTTAAACTAAATGTTGCAATGTTTATGGGTAACATGGAATGAAGTACATGTCTTCATCAGCAGGAATATCAGTTGTACTTACTGTGTCTCGAAGATTCACATGACGCAGATAAGCACGTTGAAGGTTTGCACCCTTTAAATTGGCATTGCTCAATTTGGCACCCTAAGATAGGAGAACAGATCAATAAACAAACAGCAGTCAATTTATCATATAAGCTTATGACTGAATTTACAAATTCATATTCCTGAAAAACTTCTTGTTTAACATTCTGCAGAACTAGAATAGATTTACCTTTAGATTGGCTCCTTCCAGATTGGCTCCCTCCAAGTTTGCATTTGTAAGATCAGCGGTCTGAAGATATAAAACGGTAGATGACACAATTTAGTAGATGTGACTATTTAGTCAGTTTTCTCCCTCAGATACTAAAATATTCTCATCTAGGCCCACCAGTGCATGAGACGTAAAACTATTGATTCATTCAAGACTAGGATTTGTCATCGTAGTTAATACATCTTTGTAAATGTACAAAAAGTGTTGGGCCAACCCAATCTGCGCTTAAAATTTTTGAACTGTTACTAACCCACCCGTTTTCGGGCATTTTGTCACCTATTGAGAAAGTTATCATGCTACTACTAGTCAGAGCCATCTCAAAGATGAAACAATCTTACAGCCACGTGTTATAAAAGTAGAGGTAGGTCAGGCCAGGTCTAACTAATAATGGTGACCACAAATTCAGTAACTGTCTACTCTAGTCTACAGCAGGAAAAGAAAGCCCTCTTTAACATAAAGGAATATATATATATAATGAAGGCCATATATATCAACACCGCATACAATCTTGAGTCTTGACAAGGACACACATGATGCATTTTGATTTTGTATACACCCAAAACTTATTCATACCTGTAGATGTGCAGAGCGCAGGTCTGCACCGCAGAAGCTACAATCTATTAAGCAAGCATCTGCAAAAAAATACCCATTGGTATATCAAGTAGACATTTGCAAAATAATTTAATAAAGAGAGGGAGGGAGGGAGGGAGGGAGGGAGGGAGGGAGGTTTTTGCCTTGTAGGTTTGCACTCTGAAGATTAGCTCCAGCCAGCAAAGCTCCACGAAGATTTGCCCCTGTGAACTCACATCTTCCCTAGGCAAGACAAAATCGATTGAGTTGGCTAGTAACAAATAAGGATTTCACTACACAGTTTGCAAAAGACAGTCAGATAATTAGTGATTGAAGATTCCCAGAAACATAATTTTGCGGCACTGGTTACCGCAAACTTCGTGCATCATAACAAGAAAATTATAAGGGTCACAAAATCTTACTCACGCAATGTCGCATTGTGAAATATGGTATTTTCAGCATCTACATCCTAGAATCAGAAAGAAAAAAGGATACATAATCAAAAATCAAGTTAATATATAAGATCAAATAATGGAAATTTCCATTATCACAATCACCAAACTCATAGATATTTTCAAAAGTGTTTATGTGATATTGAATAATCAGAAGCAGGTAATTAACTGTAATAAAACAGGTTGTTGGTAATAGTGGTTGTCTTGCTTATGTTGTTTGAAGTTGTAATAATTATCAGTTGTTTGCGAGTTTAGAAAACACTGAAAGGAATAAATAGATCAAATGACCAAAATATACATTTTTGTCAAAAAATTAGAGATTCCTTGTCAAGACTCAAGAGGGAGTAAAAAGTCTCTCCTATTAGATTGAAAAAGCAGAATATTTAATTTTATTTTAATTTTTAACAATTAGTTTTGTTACAGTTCGTGTGAAATAGATTAACCCCTAAATAATCAAATAGAGCAGAAGCTGTTTATCCAAAGTCCAGACATTAAAAACTGAATAATGAAGCGCACTATCAGTTCTTAAGAGCATGTCCAAAGTGCCCTATTATTATACATTGAAACAACAATAAGGGAGCACACTATATTACATATACATGATCAAGATGCCCAGCAGATCACATTAGATATGAATAGTTTGAGTAAAAGAATATGTAATTACCCGAAATTTCGCACAATGAAGATTAGCACGTGAGAAAAAAACATTTTTTAGGCATGCATAGCTAAAGTCCACATATGATAAGTCCTGCACAATTTATAAAGGAAGATTTTAGACATTGACTACGATTTGGTTCACACTTCACACGCCTCAACAAAGTTAAATAACAGCATTCACCACCATCAGCATATTTTTAACATTTGAATGTCCAGCCATCCAAAATGATAACTGCATAAATACCAGCCATTGACAGCCAAATCTATTTTTTAATCTGTAGTTGCAAATAAAAGTCAAAGACTTGAAAAAAAAAAAAAACAAGAACTTGAAGATGTTAAAATGTAATATGTTATCCTTTCATCTTTGTAAAGAAACCAAAAAGTAGGCAGGTGTTAAAGCCCGTGCAGCCAGTCACTCAAGTATGACACAAGCAACTATTATCTTTTAGTACCATAAGGTCGATGAATGTATCATTATGTGATTCATATTTTGAATCCTCCTGGTTCATGTGAAAGTGTGTATCGAATGCATGTTTAATGCAGTAGGATATAAATCATATGTTCCTTTTACAAAACATTAATATGAGACATGATTTGATATCCAATCTTATGTCACACAACAAGTTGTCTTTGGTCATACCAGTTTCGAAAGATCGAGGCCAGATAGATTTACTCCTCTTAACCTGACTTTTTCAGATTGTACACATTTGATGATATCAGTGCGCGTTAATTCCGTGTACATTTCTTCATCCTCTTTTCTCTTATTCAAGACCTCAGTTATCCCGTCCACTAATCCCTGAAATGATAAGAAATGTAATAACCAGTCAACAGGGAGACTATCTTTTACAGGTATTCAAGTACTATAGAAAACATAGTTTTAAGTAGAATCTAATTTGAGGATCCAAAGACTGCTAATCAAGAAACTTTCTAATCATCAAATTCAGAGCGATATGGCAAGCGTATATAATAGAGCAACGGCAATTGGAAAAAGTAATATAGTCATGACAACAATAATCCCTCAATTATTCTTTTTCTCAATAAAAAAATGCAATCATTAAAAATGTTGCATCTAGTTTGGGGCTTGTTGTTTTGAGATATAAAGTATATTCTTCATGAGGCTGTGCATCTTTTGTGAATGCTAAGAGAAAGCATTCAGATAATGACTCAAAAACAATCAAAGTAAGATTCAGTTTTGCAGCACTCAGGACTAACCACTAGCATCATGTGGCCACAAAAAAGGGAGGTCGAGATTAACAATGACTTACAAGAAGTTGATAGTATTCTGCCTCCCGCAAAAGCTCTGAACACTCTGAATCAGCCAGATTGGGAACTACACCATCCCTCAACCAATTTAAAATGTGACGAAAGTGTTTCCCATCCCTGTCAACGAATACATACCCCTGCAAAAACTCAAAATAGTCAAAGCATGTTGCTTCTGTAGCACATGAAAATCTGCTCAAGAAAGTTGATAACCTGATGACAGTGTGTAAACAAGGCATAACCCAACGACACTTGGTGCCCAGGGCAACTACCCATTGCTGTGGGAGGAGGATATGGGAGACACCATGACAAAAACCATCTTTTTCAAGGTTGGTAAACGAGTCATGTAGTTCTCTTGAGGGAAATTTAATGTACTTAACAACTTTGGTGCAATTAAAGATTTATATCCCCGAAATTAGCGACATTTGCTTCTTTCTGTTGAAACTAGACCTAGTGACCATAAGGTTGTGGCTCTAAATTATACTCACTCCTCAAAATAAATTGCAACAATTTATATTTGGGATGCCTAAAATTAAAGAATTTACCCTACTTGGCACAAGTTCAATTCAAAATTATACTTTGCCTATTAGTAATTATTGTATAGTATTGAGCTGTATTTTAGATAGTTGACTGATGGTCTGCCATGTCCACAAAGGCACAAACTATGTTCCTAGGCAAAGGTTACATTTATTGTAGAACGGAGGCAATAAGCATCTTAAATGTGACCATCCATGTCAGAAATACAAGTGAAACAAATTATTTCAATTAGATCCAGCTTTTCAAAGAAATAATTTGTTTGCTCATATTCATTAAGAAGATTTCACCATCTATGTCAATTAAATTTCAATAGGCAATTTAACCAAAGAAAAAGAACCCAACAGAAGGAGTCTTTAGGCCATTGAAAACTCAATTATAAGAAAGGGAGCACTAATGATGAGGAAACATTATTTAGCTCATCACACAACGTAATATCATGAACAAAAAATATACTGTGTTTTTAGGTCATTTTGCATATCTATCCAAAGTTCATTCATCGTTAAAGTGAAACTGTAAGGACTAATAGCTAGCTCTCGATTATAATTTATGGTAATAATTAAACCATGTGTATACTTGTTGCATGCAGTCATGCTCGCCATTAGTGGTCATGCATGCTTTTAAGTGCACTCACATAGATTTTCTTCTTCTTAGGTTCCAATAACATCACTCTCTTGGCATCTTGTCATACATTTTTTAGTTATATAAACCATATAAAAACCTCTGACATCAATTATATCTATTATGAGTAGTCTAGGAAAAAAAAACCTTCGTCGTGGATCTCCTAGTGTAAAATTCATCTTTTTTTTCCAGACACCTTAGTCAAGTCTCAACTACTAGAGTATACTCAGATCTTTATAAACCACAACCACTTTTGAAAATCTCCCTTATCACTATAGATTGGACCAAGGCAATTCTTGTTACCCTCTAGCTCTTTATATGTCTTCATCTTTGTAATATTTCATTCCCCTCAAGCCCTTTTATTCTAAGCAAACTTTTCATGGCATCACTGAAAGAGTCATTAGTTGCTCTATGTTCTTTTCCCTATTTCCATTGAACAATCTATCATAATAAGTCATTCATTAGTTGACACATCAATCAATAAATGTATATAACAGAGATGTGTTTCAACAATGAGATGACCGTATTGATTCTTACAAGTTACATCGGTTAGTCTATATGATAATCGAATTACTGCCTTAGTTATGGCAAATAAGACTGTCCAAAAGTATCTAAATCCAAGGAACCAATCCAAATAATCTGAACCTTTGGATATTGATTTTCAAAAATTCCAGATATTCGGATCATCCGAATTATAAAAAGTGTGTGTATATGTATTCCACAATTCCATCTATTGCCATTTGAGTGTTTATCTGCATTTCTTGTTTCCACCTTCCATTTGAGTGCCCTATGGCCTATATGTATCATTTTAGAACATTAAAATTAAAACTCAAGCAACAAATAGTCAAATACAATCAGGTAGTACATGTGTTAAAAAATTTTGAGCATCTGAAGTTTGCAGAACAAATAATAAATCTAAATATGCTGTACTTTGCATTGTACAAAAAAAAACATGTTTTCAAGCTATAAATGGTTATATGTCCTTTTTAAAGCTTATATGTATTTCTTTTTATATTTATAACATATTTAAGATTTTTGGATGATCTGGTAATTATGGATTGGGATGTGGACTTTCCATTATCTAAAATTTAGGATATCTGGTAACGAACAGTACTAATGGCAACAGTCAAACAGATTGGTGAAATGGTAGATGTGGAATTAATCTAGTTGTCAATGGATCTCGGGAAGTGTTGGTGTGGCTTGTATAGGTTTAGTTCATGTTTCGCTTATATAGCCACAAGTTCCAGTTGGTTCATGTTGGCTCATATAGAATTGCCTAAACTGGATTCTTGGCTTTATTGACATGGATTTTGTGACTGTATCAAATCAAGAGCCAACACCACAAATAATAAAGCTAACTACAATGAAAACCTCCCTTAAAAATAATAGATAAAACATATGAATTATCCTACGACTCAACGGGGTCTGTCTTATTAGAGTTTGTCAGACTATATAAGCCCCAGCAATACTAGGTTAGAATTTTGATCACTGAACATAGCCTGCAAACTATCTAACTACAAACATACCTTCTCAGAGTCCTTACAAACAGTGTGTCGACCACTGAACATAGCAGCAAGCATAGAATGAGGTTCACGCTGAGTTAGCGTATCAACAGTTGTGCAAAATTTCTTTCCCCCTGTCATGCCAACAACATTAAATTAACAATTGAGAAAAAAAAAACCTCATTCATACTTAAAAGACCATCAACAACAATTCCCACACACTCGTGTTTGGATCACCACTTCTTTGGACCGGAATAGGACAACTCCATTCCTTAACCTAAATTTCGAATTCCACACTCGATGACATTACCAAAACCTGTGGACAAATACTCGTATCTGCTCTCGCAATGAATGTAATCATAAACAATAGTCGATCAGAATTCAAGAATGGTTACCTTAAAAAAGTACAGTTATAACCTAAATAATAGATCAAATGACAATTCAGAGCGAAATACAAGTGAAACAATAAATTCAAAACCAAGAAAGATGAGAGAGTGACCAATATTGAGACGAACAAACGAAGAAGAAGCGTCGGAGTACATCGTCATCGCCGTCTTTGAAATTATGATCGCAGTATAAAATGTGCCTGCCAGGGAGTTCTTCACACGCGTTGGGTTGGGAGATATCAGCTAAACCACTGCGGAAGTTTGCGTCAATTTCTTGAAAGTCCAAATACCCCCCTCTACTTTTGTGTTTTGCACGTTGGTCTTCTAGATTTTTCACCCTACCATGTCAACGTAAACGTTAATAAAAATCCGAATTCCAGCATCCGAAATAAAAATTCGAAAATCTGATCCGAAACTTTTCGGATTCGGATTCGTATAGTTAAATTCCAAATTTTCAGATATTCGGATAATCCGATATCCAAAAATCCAAAAAAAATTATTTTTCTTAAAAAAAATTTATATCTTTAGTATTGATTATTTACATAATATTTGAGTGTTTACTATTATTCTAATGTATATTTTTGAGTTTAATCTTGATATTATAGATTTATTAACTAATCTTTTATATATTTTAGTTTTTCAAATCTTTTTTTAGTCGTTTTGAAGAAATAATTCCAAATACATTTAGTTTGTGATATATTTATCTTTAATATGTATTTGGATATATGAATTTGTATTTTAGATATTTAAAAATTTGATTTAATTTTTAAAAAAATAAAAAAATATGAATTTTCGGATTCGGATAGTAAAATTCACAATCCGAAAATTTCGGATATCCGGTTTTAAACACCCCTAAACGTAAGTGATTTATTATTAAGGGCAGTCCAAATGGGCCCCTTATTTCCTTTTTTTAAACATAATCATTACACAATGATCTTATGTTTTTTTTAATGATTCATTGTTTTTTGAATAATGCATACTATTTTTAAACATAATTATTACATAATTATTATGTAAATGGTGTCCAAAAAGTAGGACCCATTATTAAATGAGAACTTAAGTAAATAGATAATTATTACCACTTGAAAATTTGGTGAGCTTTGGTTCATTTCACACAGGTTATGTCTGGTATAATTTGAGCAACGACCTTTAGCATTTTGAAAGAGCTGAAACTATTATTTTATTAAAAAAATTTTGGTAGAAATAGTTATAGTTGTAGCTCTAGCTTTTAGTATTAAATAATATAAAAATATATTAATACAAATTCAGGGTTGTAATTTATAATTTTTACTATGAATATTATGAAATAGATGTGACTTGATATTAATTTTAAACATATATAGATTATATAATAAAAACACTTATTAAAATAATTTAAGAAGCCTTCATATTTGAAAAAATCATATTAAAATTCTTTTAGGGGGCGTTTGGTTCGCAGATTTTTTTTCCTTGGGATTTGCATTTTGTCAAAGGATTTGCATTATGCATGATTTGCATTTGTCAGGATTTTGTCAAAGAATCTACATTATCTTTTAGGAAAAAATTGTTAATCTGAAAAATGCAAGGTAACTGGGATTTAAAACCCTAGGGGGGAGGCTGGGTTTTTAAATAACAAAGAATGAAGGGATTTCAGAAATCCTGGGAGTTCAAATCCTTACTGAAATCTGCGAACCAAACACAGGATTTTAAATGCAAATCCCATGAAATCCCAGGAAATCCGCGAACCAAACGCCCCATTACTTTATTTATAATTAATAACAATACATAATTGAAATATAATAAATCATTATTAATAATTAATGTCAACCATTAATAATTGGAATTTTCATTTTACAAATGTCATATATTAACCTTCGAAAATGGATGTTATCAATATTCCTATAATATAGTAACTATAAAGTAATTAATATTAATTATTTCAACAAAAAAATTGTAAAAGACACCCGTTAATTGATGAGCTAGTTAAGTGTTTTAATCTTTTAAGAAAATAGATGGATGGGATAAAAATGTAATTTAATTATACCGAAAGATTTTAAGCTTTTTTTAAAAACTATTTCAAGTAGTTTGTACAAATTTTAGAAGGTCGTGATCATAAATATCTATTTCTATCCATCATTATTACTATATATTATTAAAAATCAGTTTATTATAATTAATTAGCCATTACAAAAATACAAATTTATTATTTTACTTTTCAACGTCAACCAAATTCTTTTAAATAGACTACCCGTATGGCCGTATATATCCCTGCCTAGATATTATGACGTCACCCGTAAAAATGGAGTGAAGTGGCAGAATTGAGATCATGCATGTCCGCCACGTTTCACCGTCGTTGACGATTTGGAGCAGACACTCATCCATATCATACATACGAGATTGAAGACGAATCCTATATATATAATCAAATCTGTTTACGCATAAGCAATAATTAGAAATTAAAGAGCTATACATACAGATTATAGATGGAGAAGAGGAAGCATCTATCTACCATTGCTAACAGCGTTCTTCAACAATGTGCTGTGTATGTAATTTACTTGTTACTTGACAAAATGGATCGGGAATTTGATTTTGATTTTGATTGCAGGAGATTGGAGACGCGTGTGGGCGAATTAGTGAAAGAATTCGAGAGCGGATGGAAGGCTGATACGGGAGGATACTCGAGGCAATTAGTGGAGTATTGTGCCTTGAAAGTGCTCAACGAAATGTGTAGGAACCTCGAAGAAACGATTAGGGAAGGAAGTTTCAGTCGGTTCACCTTTGACATGATGCTTGCTTGGGAGACGCCTACCTCTGCCGATGAAGAATCTCATAAGCAGGTAACACATCATTTTCAATTTCAGATGTAGTTTGGTGCTATGAACCAGATTATTAGTTTATTACGTTATAATACTGTAAATAATTAATTTAAAGTGTTTGGATTGCATACATTAATAAGTGAATTATTTGTGTTTAGAGTTTGATTCTTTTTTATAAGTTAAAAAATTGTAGCTTATTATTAGGTCATTCTACATATTAAAACGCAAATTCAAAAACTTTAAAAACCGATTGCTGGTCATTTGATGATAATGACAGCAAACAGCAGAAGCTAAACCACACGCTATATTTCCTGCAACTCTTTTTGTTAGAGATTATTAGCGTAGAGATTATTAGTTTCCAAAACGCTGTAGACGCAAATCCAAACACCCTTTTAATTTTCTTGACTGATTTATTACTAATTTTTGTGTGCAAAACCAGATTCATGTTGAGACTTGCTAGCAGTGGATTAAGCCAGACTTTATCCTTACCGATTTACTTAACAATAGTAGTTGTTGATTAAACTAGCTACTATTAGTATCCTAGCGAGTGGATTAACGGGTGTTTGGTTTTGCGTTATAAACGGGATTATTAACTCATTACGTACAATAACGCAAATAATTGGTTTAAAGTGTTTGGATTGCATATTTCATAGGTGATTATTTGCGTTAGCGTTAGTCCTATCACACTTTTTCATAGGTTAATAATTTAAAAAATGCAGTTTATTCACCGAATAAATGATTATTTGCTCATTTTACAAGTTAAAGCGCAAATCCAGACACTTTTAAAACTGATTATTTGATAATTATCGGCAGAAGCTAAACTAAACACCACATTTTCGACAGCAATTTTGTTATAGTTATTATCTGATTATCAGTTCCAAAACGCTACGACACTTTTTCAAACGCAAATCTAAACACCCTCCAAGCTAGATTTCATCGTCACCGAGTTAAGTGTCATTATTTATTTAACAAATTAAAAAGATTGTTTAATCCAGATCGTACATCACGTCTTAATCAGTGAAGGATGTACGGAAGACCATGTAGGTATTGTTTGTTAGTTAGTTTTTCTATATTCTGGAAACTTTTTGAAGGAGCTGATCGAGGATCATTTTGGTTTTAGGAGTATGTGGGCAAGGAGAAAGAAGATAGAGAGATACCTGCAACTACGAAATCGAAAAATGAGCAGGATGATGATATTCCTCTGTTTTATTCAGACATCATGCCACTGCTTGTACGTTAGTTACCTATTCTTTTTTTATCAAAACTCAAAACCCCATGTGTGCCGTACGTATGTGGGTTGGTATTCTGATGTATATGTGTTGGTAGGTTGACGATGAGCCGAGTGTGGGAGATGATGCTTTTGTATGGCTTGGATCATTAGTTCCTTTAGTTGCCGATTTCGTGAATGGGAGATTCACTTTTGAGACACTGACCATATCTACGGGAAACCGTCTACATTTCCCTGCCTACGACAGATTCCTCAAAGAAATTGACAAGTAATTATTCGATCTCCATTTAGCGCTTAATGATTAATTGGAATCTAAATCCTTGTTTGTTTTTCATTAACAGCCTCTTTCTGAAGTTTAACATTCAGATCTATGATGAATTCAAATTGTTTGTTTAGTTTCAGATTTAAGAGGTTGCAACATCTGAATTTACCTCTTAAAATTAAGAGAAAGAAAGTTGTCTGACTCTTAATTTTAGATCACAAGGCTTCCTCTTAATTTCATTTCAGACGGGTTTTCAAACTTCAGACATTAATCTCTTAAAAAAATAACAGCACCTTACACTTTTCAAAATGGAAACAAACAATATAATATGTTTACCATAACTTTGATCTTCCCTCTGATATTCAATTTTCAATGGCCTTTGTTGTAGATGCATAAAGCATTTGCAAAAGCAAGCAGCACCGAATAACGTGGTTATGGCAGATGATGAGTTCATTCTACACGTCGAGGGAACTGCAAGCTCGCAGAGAGTTATACGCCATATCGGAGGACAAAGTTGGCCTGGTTTGTATTGATTTCGTCTTTTGAACACATATGTAAATATTACACTTGGACATCATAATTTATCAATTGATTCTCTAGGTAGGCTTACACTAACCAACTACGCTCTCTACTTTGAGGCATCGGCAATTGTTTCTTATGATGATGCAATTAAGCTTGATCTGTCCAAGGACATACAACAGTCTATAAAACCAGCAGCCACAGGCCCTTTGGGTGCTCCTTTTTTCGACAAGGCCATAATTTACGAGTCCTCTAAACTGTAAGATTATCACTTCATATTAATATTCACATGTATACGACATTCATGCCTTTTCTTGACTTGGTTTCGGCGTTTCGTTTGGAGTTCATTAGGGAAGAGGCTGTGCAAATCGAGTTCCCAGAGATGACTAGCTGCACAAGGCGTGACCATTGGCTTGCTCTCGTGAGAGAAATTATGCTATTACACAAGTTCTTAACAAATTTCAAGGTGGAATCTCCTCTACAAGCATGGGAGATGCATGCAAGGACCATGTTAGGGATAATAAGGCTTCATGCGGCAAGAGAAATGCTTAGAGTTTCTCCACCGGATCCCAGAAGCTTCCTCATTTTTGCCTTGTTTGACGAACTGCCTACTGGGAGTAGTGTGCTACAAGAACTTGCTGAAAGTTTAAAAACAGTCGACACTGCACACCCTTGTAGTGCTACCAGCATATTCCGCAACTTGAATGTCTCCCAAGTTTTTACTCGGCATACTGCAATTAAAGACGGGAGCAAGCATACTGAAATTGCAAATAACAGACCCGAAAATCTGGAATCCTTGGAAACAGCTGTTGAACAAGTTCGAGAGGAAGCGAAAGAGATAAACATGGCCAAAGCTGGAGCTGACGAATTGAAAGATGAAGGGATCGGCAATAGTGCGCTTGTATTAATGGTTTGGTTCTTACTAGAACTGTGGAGCACTGTTAACAAGCTTCAGTGTGCCTATAGATCAACAAATATTCTCATTCTTGATATCATTTTGCAGGAACTAGTGAAACCGTTAAAAGGTGCATTGCCATGGTTTCGGGAGATTATTGAGTGGGAAAAACCAGCTTTCACCCTCACAGTGATCAGCATTACGCTACTGGTTGTTTACAAGTAAGTGTCTTCTGTAATATAAACTAAGGTTGAATGTGAATGACCAGAGGAAATGCATGTGAATTTACTGATTGCAGGGAGTGGGTTGGAAAGGCCATGGCAGCATTCTTGATTTGGGTAGTATTGCAAATGATTTGGGCAAGACGACATGAAGTAGGCAAGAAAACCAAATTTGTCATATGCACAGCTTCTGATCAGACGACGAGGGAGAGCATAGTGTCGGCACAGCACGGACTCAACACAGTATACAGCACAATGCAGTTGGCAAACATTTCGATATTGAAAATATGGTCGATATTGTTATCCAACGCCCCAAAGGTAAGGTGCTATTTGTTTTTTAAGAGGTTAATTGTCTGAAAATCATGTTGCCTTAAGATCTGAAATTAAGAGGCTCTTAGTTTTAGTTCAGACAACTTTCATCCTCTTAATTTTAGGAGGTAAATTCAGAGGTTGTAACTTCTTAAATCTGAAACTAAACAAACAATCTTAATTCATCATATATCTGAATTTTAGACTTTAAAGCCTTTTAAAAAGCTTTTGATGAAAAACAAACAAGGCCTAAGACTACAAATTAATCGTTCAGATGTTTGCCTTTATTTTGGGATTGCCAAAGTTCATGCAAGCATATATTTGATTGGTTCTATAAACATGTGATTAGCTTTGATTGTTAGCCAATCTATGTTGGAATGAATGATCGCTTGATGTTCCCCTTGCTAATATATGGTTGCAGCATGCAGATATAGTGATCACATTAATGACAGGGTGTGCGGTTGTATTAGCCGTTATCCCGCTGAAGTTCATAATTATGTCCCTCGTCGTGTTGATGTTTGCATCGACATCAAAGTTAGCTAAGCGCATGAAGAAGAAGAATGAGATGGGGAATCAAAAATTGAAGGGATGGTGGGATTCGATTCCGGTCATCCCTGTTCAGATAGTAGACAAGGTTGAAGATATCCCTAAAGCAATAAAAACAGACTAGCCCAGTCCGCACTTCGTCATCTTCCAGATATTTCAATCCCAGTCTTTTGAAAGTTTGTACAGGAATCCGCAGCAATTAGTTGGTGTCTTTGATGGTTTTGCTTTTCTTTTGTGTATGTTTGTTGAATTGAAATTCACGGATATGAAGTTCTTATAGTTGTGATCTCATTAATGCGGTAAATAGTTTATGAAATTTAAACTTCAGCTGTTCTTTTGCATTAAAAAATTGTCCTTGTTCTACCAGCAAAACGCTCATCCTGAAAATTTTAGAAGAAAAGGCAAGAATCAGATTAGTTGGTACCACTATGGCACTCAGGGCCATCCTATCGGGGTGTGCAACATGGGCTACTGTCTAGGGCCCAATAGCCAATGGGGTCCAAAAATTATTTATTTTCCTTTAATACCTAGACTAATACTAATATTTTACTTGTTTTGTTAGTTGTTTAATTGTGATATTTACATACATATTTATATGGTTGTTTCCTTTAATCTTTATATGTTATATACACATACATGTTTAAAGAACGCTTTATAAATTTTTACTCTGGTCCCAAAAACGATAGAAACGACCCTTATGGCACTACCATATACATAGGCCCCGTAGTGCGCAACAAGGACCTTCCATCCATCAGAAGTTTGGATCTAAAACAATGAAGTTGTAGAGGCCAGAATTCTAGGCTTTGTGCAATAGGAATCTGGGTGGTTTGTGATTTATGCCACGACAAGAAGAAAACCACAGATAATATCAACCACAAAGCCTTTGGATTCTAACCAGGGCAAAATGCAGGCCCTTCATTTGCAAAAATCACATGCCGATCCTACTGATCAATATTTGATTCATAGTACCATAAGAGGTTAGAGCCAAGACAGAACCCCACACCAACAACAGTGTGTGTTTAAGCCACTCGCATGACGAGGGATGAATTGAGAGATACGGTAAATACTGTGACCCTAAATGCTACAAAGACCCGGCACTGACCAAGTCCAAGCGCAGCCCACAAAAGAGAGCTGCAACCCTACCTTCTAATCAAAGCCATCTCCTTTCTTTGTAGGATTCATCTTGTCTTCTCTAATTTCCTCTCACCTTCTCCAAGTCTGGAAGATCTGCAGAAAGGTCCCAATTAGTTGTGGCAAGTTATTGATCAATATATAGTACATCAATGGAACTATAAAGGGTAAGCCGGTAAGCAATTACAGGGAGTGTGAAAACCATAACAATTACTTTTCAAGTTTCTAATTGACATTTTAGATCTTTATTCATTTATCATCACATAAGAATTAGTGTATAAAACTGAATTTTTATATGAGGTTCATGGCAAATAATAGCTCCGTATTTTCATGAATGTTTCAACTTATGTCATCTACAGATATACTCATTTACTCATTATGCTTTTTCAACTGTTCTTTTTAAAGGCAACCCACACTGCCACATTTGTCTCACGTGAGACTTGAATCCACAACGGCAAACACTTTGGTACCGTTAGGGGTGCATTTTTCTTACTATTCTAGTTTGGTACTTTCGAAACTTGAAAACAGTTGAATCCAGTTAGAAACAGATTCTATGTGGTCTATTTAGTGTTACCTGAACACCAGTTTGCATCCTGTAAATATATTATTATGTAATTGATTTTTTATAAGAATAAAATTGGAATAAATACACCATAATAATGTAATCTACCAGATAGATGTACCACTAAATAAATTATGCAAATTGGGTACTGGTATCAAACAATTTTTTGGTTCCAAAAGTATCTAACTGAAAGAACAAAAAAAAAAGTATGTGGCATGAATTAAAGCATTGATCAAGTTCATAGATATTACATGTATTTGTTTTTAGATGGAGTATAAAGACCCAAAAAACTGTCTCAAAGTATTAAGAGGTGAAGATTGAAGAACGATACGTAGAAAAGTATAATATCTCAGAACTTACATAACATTCCATCGTCACCACTGCTCCCATCATCACTAGCGTACTGCAGTGGAACACAGCCATTAGATGCTTAAATCAGGATTATAGGTCCAAAAACAAGTTTTAGTGTCAAATAATTGCAATTTTATATTAAAAATAAATGAAACTTATTTTTCTTGTAATATTATAATTATAGATTGTAAATCACCCAGCGTAACATAGTGATAAAACAATGTGAAAAAAAATAATAATAAGCCTTCCATGTTGATTTGAGATTTGAAAAAAGTCAAAAAGGAAAATAACTGAAATTCAATATCAGATGTTTGTCTTTTTCAACGAAATGGGGAAGCAAACATTGGCAAGGGAGGAAATCCTATCTTACCTTTAAGTCATCATCATCACCACCTGCAAAACGAGATGAATACGACTTTACATAACAAACAAAGATCTTATATTTAAAAATATACATATATATGTAAAGGTTGAAAGCATGTAGTAGCAACATACTTTATCCAAAATTGCATTATACATACTTTATGGCTTATGAGTTATGCCAATTCCCGTCATAAGCAATGTACTTTTTTATGCACGATCACGATAGCAACATACATTGAACTATCATTTGTTGAGCAATGATTTATGTACTATCGTAGTATTGTATCATTATCAAAATGAACAAACTCAATGTACACCTTTAACAAATTAGAAGCTTAGCAAAAGAAAATCCTTCCTGGACTTAGATAAGTGACCTCCTACATGGAAAAATGAAAATTCGATAAGCATCACAAACTGATGTTCTGGTGTGTGAGCTTACCGTCAGCCAATTCTTCGTCCTCATCACACCATCTATTCCAGTCAACCTTTATATATGGTGCAGGTTTCTCCTCCGATTTCAAGAGCCTTTTCCACCAACCTTTCTCTTCTTTCTGAATGGTGCATAGTATATTCCTCAAACCCATTTGGGTTTTGCAGCCCTGTTTCAGAGAAAGATGGGAAATTAAAAGGAGGTCCTTGCTTGAATCAACTTTTTTTTTTTGGAACAGGAACACTTGACTAACTAAAATGAAGTATGAACACACACATAATCCTCCAGTTTGCAACTTATATTTTTGCTTACATCAACATTTTGATTTAGAATTTATATCTCGAACTATAAACTTCTAATATACCATGGTGAAGTGTAAATAATCAATTGCTTATGGTTGCTCCTGAAAGCATGATATTAAATTGCTAAAGTAACGATTATCCATGTAATTTGAACAAGCTTTCAAATTATTGTAAGCAGGACCAAGTTATTTTATCATCGATCAAATTAGGTAGCTTATTTTGATATGATTCAAACAAAGTACTTAGAAAGAAAAGAAGATTGGCATCAAAAAAAATAATTGGTTCAATAAACATACAGTATAGATAATAGTCATAAATTCGGAATATACAAATTTGGCATGCAAACTATTGCAAAGTCACAAAGGCCATTTAAAAGGAATCCGGGGGAGTAACTCATACATAAAAAAAAAATAACAATGGAAAAAGAAGCTAGGTGAATCAAAGAGTTTGATGCCACCTCTGGTAGTATTTTCCCATAAAGTTCCAAACTGAAGTCAAATGATTCATCTTTTGCACCAGCAGCAGAGAAGTTAAATGATCCATGGGGTTCACATTTAACTGCAATGTCTTTTGCATTGGTTAGGGCTATAGTCAGGTAAACTTTATCTGCACGTTGAGCCCAAAGAATTTCTGGATGGCTTCTGCATAGTCGCATGAGTTAAATTAAATAAACAATCAACAAAAATCTAATAATCAGAACCATCTGATACATAATGTTCTCAATAGATGACTAATCAAGATATAAGACAAACAAAACCATGATATATTTGGCATTCAAGTTTAAGGAACTATTGTTTTGGTCATTCAACATCTTTATTTTGTGGGTTATATGTTTCGATGAAGGCACACATCATCATAATTTTCACTATTCTTCCACCATAAATTGCAGACCAGAAACCTGCACCTCTTGTTCAATCCTTCATTGTTTATCTTCACTCCCCTCAGTAACTCTCCACTTCAGGGAAAACCACTAAACTTATGCATGTATCAACTCGAATGCAAATTAGGTTTATAGGTCGCATCTTTTCAAGTTTTCAGTGATCCATATGAGAATATGTGTTATGGCCCTTTGGGACACTGAAAACGAAGGGGAAAAACTCTCTTGTACCAACTCTAAAAAATATATACATAATCCAACCCTAACTATTCCTAGACTACTCCTTCCCCAAGACTTACTTTCTCCACCTAAATTTCAACTTGCCTCCGACGGAAGTCGAACCCGCGACCTCTCACTCACATATCACCCATCCTACCAAATGGGCTAAACCCCATTGGTATAATCATTGACCAAATGGTATAATCCAACCCTAATGACGAGTGAAGACTAACATAAGTACCTCTCAAGTTGGAGCATAAACATTGATCAAGCCTAACTTGCTACAAACATAGTCGAACTGGGTTTTCTGTAATGTTTGGTTTGAAAATCAGATGGTTGATGTTCTGTTATCCGTCGTTATAAGATAGCTAGAAATAGAATTCTACAAAAAGAATTCACCCAGAACAGTTAATCTCCTATAAAATACAACATTATTTGGGAGAAGAAAAAAAATTCCCTTTCGTGTGTTTTAAAAATAAGTTGCATTTCATCTTGTATTAGGATTTAGGAATTGATAAGCAGTGCAACACCAGAGATTAGCTCTACTTGTGCCTCTAACTTGAGTTATTTCAAATTTAAGTTCCGAGTGTTCGACTAAATATGAACAACAAATTTTCTACTTCTCTGACTACATATTGGCTCAATAGTGTTATCAGAACTTCCTCTAAATTTCAAAAAAAAAAAAAACGGTGTCAACTGTGAACTCGTAAGATGCATAACCTAATCTCACATTTTATTCAAAATATACGAATTATAGACAACCATTGATGTATGATCTTCGTATCGTTACAAAACTTCAAGCAAGAATAATAGCATTCTAAAATTATAGAAAGGGTTTAGTGCCGTTTCGACTGTAAATGTGTGGTAAACAACGATCTATTAACGATTGATAACACACCAAATTTTTTCTTAAAGGTTCATCAAACAAATTTACCTCATTTTGTTGATATTTGACAGTCGGTCCTATCGCCTATGAATCGGCAAGCGTCGCAAATTCGAAAATCCAACCGGAAAACCGATTCTTTCGAGAAGAAAATACGGAGGACCGAAATGCTTCGGTAGTTCCGTGTTTATAGTTTTCTTTATTTTTTTTCTTTTTTTTAGGTGACAAGGGCTTTGAAGCAGAAAGTACAAATTTTCTATTATTATTTTGGAAGGTGCGTTTGTTTGGCATATTGTTTGTTTACATAGGATTTACATCTTGTCAAATGATTTGTATTATGTAGCATTTGCATTTGTCAGGATTTTGTTAAATAATCTGCATTATCTTTTAGGAAAAAATTTTAAGTTGAAAAATGCAAGGTAACTGAGATTTAAAATTCTAAGGGGGAGGCTGAGTTTTCAAATAACAAAGAATGAAGTGATTTAAGAAATCCTATGATTTTAAATCCTTACTGAAATCTGCAAACCAAACACAGGATTATAAATGCAAATCCCAGTGAATCCCAGAAAATCCGCGAATCAAACGCACCCTTAGGCTAAGAGAGTGGGAAAGACATTGGTGTGGTATCGAGTGTGGCATTGGACACCACGTTTTGGCATCGGCATCAACATACTCGGCATCAGCATTTGGATGCTGAGGTTCATTTCCTTTCTTTGTGTGTGTTTGTGTATAATTATGTTATATCATATACCACACCTTCAATTTGACGTTCAAATGACAAATGATGGCAAAATTGATGTGGCGCAGACATGGCTGCATTTTTGCTTGACAGTCTTGTCAACGACTTCTTTGGGCCACATTATCATAGAATGAATCAAAAAGGTGAAAAAAGAATAGAATTTTATAGTTTTTTCTTTAATTTTAATTTCATGTATTACTATTATTGGTTATAATAATATATAAATCTCATTTCGTTTCATTCTACGATACAAACATCCCCTTTAATAGTTAAATACAATGAGTCTCATGGTGTTTGGACGCGGGAGCTAATTTGCGTACTTGGGGCATCCTAAGTCCTCAAACCATTCAATTTTATCGGAATTTATCGATTGTCACGTCATCATTCCACTATCTATTCAATAAACTCTACTATTTATTCAACTTTACAAAGTTTAATAAATTGTTACATTAGTATTTCACTATCCATTAAACGTATCATTAAACTCTACGACCCATTGAACATTTACAAAGATCAATAAAATAACAAGTCATCGTTAGGACTTTTATAAAAGTTTGAAAATAAATATTTTATCTAATAGATTCATCCAAACTTTTTATAATTAACATTTTTCAAGCATATAAACTGTTATATTTTAATCGTCGTATTAAAAATTAATTTCACCTTCAAATTAGATCTTAAATTACTTAAAAATTAATTAATATAATTGGCATTAAAAATAAAACGCTTAAATGATTAAAAAATTTTGTTGTCTATGTCACTATGTGGGACTTTCGTAGTCAAATGTTAAACGAAGTCGATCCGTTTACGCTATTCAATTTCCTCGTTAAATCATCTTATTCAATCATTTTTCCATTATACTCTTACAAAGAGAGTTTAACTCAACCAACCTTGTCACGTCATTAAATCTCTTTCCATTCAACCTCCATAGAGAATGCCCTTAACTAAGGTCCGATGTAACTCTGGAATGGAAGCTATTTTCAATTGAATTTTTTGTTGCAAACAAAGGATTTTTCATAACATGTTGAAAATTGGAACCGACAAGGTATAAATTTAAATTTTTGATGGTCAAAATTGATTGAATTCTAAATTGTATAAATCTAAAAATTGGATGCTCAAAATGATATTAAACCCAAAAATAATATCAAAAACAAAAGTGGAAGACCCACCACTGCTGGATGTGATTCCAAGAGCCACACGAGAACGAACACCACACATAAGCCAAAAAAATCAAATTCGAAAAATCATTTGTTTTGACTTTGGATATTCAAGAATTGAACAGGCAGTTTCAATTTAAGACCTATAAAAAACCAAAATAAAAAAAGAACCAAACATAAAAACATATGAATATTTCAACTCAATAACTTGAATGTTTAATTATATTTTAGGAATATATTCTCCTTTTCGTTTTATTTGTCTGTTTTATAAAATTTCGATTCAAATGTTTTTGGTATTGTTTTTATCATAACAGTTCTTTTTCATTGGATTTCAAAAATAATTATATTTTATTACCGTTGAACATTTATTTACGCAAAATGTTATATCATGGAAAGATGAAAATTCAAGAAAATATTAAAGACCGAAGAAACCAAAATTTAAAATTCAAGCTAAAAAACTGAAATCCAAACTGAAAACTCGAAAAAACCCAAACGATTTGATCTTTAATATCTAAAAACCAAAATTTCAATTTCAACTTTGACTTTTAAGCAGCATCAAAACAAATCGTCATTTGCTCACCACTAAAAAATTAATTAATCACATAAAATTGAATTGAATAAAAGCTATAATCGATTTCAATTTCTGGTTTTGATCCTGTAAGATCCGGTTTCGTGTTTTTCATCATACATATTGAAAAGGTATAGAATGATAATAACCTCAATATGTATGATTAATTACAATTATCATGATGTAATACTATTATGTGATTGAAATATTATATAAGATAAAATATTTTAAATTTTATTTTTATTTTAAGGTTAATTACGTCAGAATGTAATATATTGTCACTGTTTTTTCAGTTTGGGTAACATACTAATGTTTATTATATTTAAGGTAACATACTTCCTAAATCAAGTAAATCAAGGTAACATTATCGAGTTGAAAGTATAAATTACTGACATAATATTTTCTTTATCCAGCTACCAGTTCTTTTAATTTCTAATATTGCTTAATTGTTTTCAAATTTGATCAAAATAGTAAGGTATCATTAAAAGAAAATTTTAAGTTGCACAAATAATATACATCATATAACAATTAAACTGTCATTTCTGTAAAAAAAATTATTGATCGAACAAATAAAATGTTGCTTCAGTAATTTTTATTTTTCAAATCCGAAATGATTACCTTGATTTAATTGATTTGGAAAGTATGTTACTTTAAATAGAAAAAAATTAGTATAACCCAAATAAAAAATGTAACAGTAGATTAACTGTTGACACAATTAACGCTTTATTTTATTCACGTATTATAAATTAAACATTTGATTCAATTTATAAATAATTACTATTTAAATAGTTTTTAAAGTTGTCTGTGTAACATAGTATTTCTAATATTATATTAACAAAAATGAATATAGATTGGGATTCTACTAACAGCCAGGCAGCCTAGTTTTCTTTTCCTCCCTCTCGGATAATGGGTCGTTACTTCATTACTGTGGTCCATATCCAAAGCTTAGTACAAAACCAGAAAAGAACATGTGAGGGTCACATGCTGTGCTTGTTCTTAGATCATGCCACGTGTACTTTGAATTCCACCTTGATCCACGTGTGATGTTTTTGGTCATGGTAGTAACTAGCAGCCTAGCAGGCAGTTACTCTTTTACATATTCACTAGGTTATTACCCAAGTATTACATGGGGTAATTTTAGAAATTGATATTTATATATATGTATAATATAATAATTATATGAATAATAAAATTTGCTTAATCTTAGTTATATAAATAATAAAGTTCACTTAATTTTAGTTAGTTAGTTATTAAATCAATCCATATTAGATTTACATGGATTTGATTTGCTTTAAAATTTAAAAAAAAATTAGTAGATGACGTGGCAAAAGGAGAGAGCGACATGTGGCAACTTAAATGAGAGCATGTCATGTGGCAAATTAAATGAGAGTATGTCATGTGGCATTTAGTTACTCTTTTAATAGTATAGATTTTACTTTAATAACTAGTTTATTAACCCGTGTATTACACGGTATTATTACCACGTTGAAAACGTACTATTAGGTCACATTGGTTACAAATATTACAATTGTTCACACTTTCATAACAGTGACTTCTATATCTCAATGAAAGATCTTTCGGATGGATGTTTAAGAATGTTTTCTTAAACGATGATCTACATATAGAAGTTTATATGACATCATCTCCTGTTCTTTCTCACAAGTCAGAAATTTGTAGTCTTCTAAAAGTTTTTTTTATTATCTCAAGCCAACATCTCGTGCTTGGTATTAAAATTTTCAAGGATAGTAGTAACCTCTCTCGAATTTGCTTCTAGTCGTCATGATTCTACATTGTTTGTTAAGTGTACAAGTGTTAAACATATTTTACTATCTTTATATGTTGATAACATGATTATTATTGCGGATGATTGTGATGGAATTGAATCTTTAAGGTTTAATTTATCTTGGTGTTTTGCTATGAAGGATTTGAGTTACTTTGTTACTTTCTGGGTATTGATGTAGATTACTCTCCAAAAGGTTACGTGTCTCCATCAAAGTATATAACTGGTTTGTTTAATTGTAATCGGCTTATTGATAACAAGATAGTTGATACTCATCTTGATACCAATGCTCGATATTCCCCATTAGATGGTCTTTCTTTGAAAGATCTGAGTTTATAAGTTTGACATTTCTTATGGCAGCTCGTCTAGATATCGCTTGTGTGGTTCATGTTGTTAGTCAATTTGTTGTTGTCCCCACCACAGTTCGTTGGAGTGTTTATTTTCGCGTTCTCTTATATCTTGAGGCACTCAGTTTTAGTGTTTCTTATTTTTCTCCTCTTCAGCTTTAGACCTGTGTGCTTATTGTGATGTTGATTGGGTAGTGACCCTAATGATCGTAAACCCATCATTGTATGATGTATCTCTATCGGTGATTCGCGTATATCTCACAGAAGATTAGGAAACAAGATGATGTTGCATGATCTTCTACAGATGCATAGTATCTTGCCATAGTTTCGACCACATGTGAATTATCTGGTTACGTTGGTTACTTGCAGATATACGAGTCAATTTAAGTCATCCTACTGCATTACATTATGATAATAAGAGTGCTTACAACTTGGTTTTTCATAAACGTACCAAACATATTGAGATTGATTGTCATGTTATTCATCATCATCTTCAGCTCGATACCATTTCATTACCATTTATAACGTCTACTTTACATTTATATATTTACCAAGACATTCAAATTTGGGATTTCAATTTTAAGTGTTCTCTCAGTGCGTCTGACAGTAGTATTGTGAGTTTATGTGGATGTTAGCTTAATTAATAATAAGTTAGGCTCATTCTAATTTAGGCCAATTATTAACGTTTTAAGATTTCTATGCATTTTTTTTTAATCTTATTTGTATTCATTTTATGAGGTGTAAATATAATGACTTTTAGTTATGAATTTTTTTTATCAATATATGGAGCCATACGTTGCTTTAAACAAAGTTTCTCCTAACTTGAGCATCACCTTAAAACAAACCTCTTAATTATAACTTTGTTTCCCGATACGCATGGGATCAAGAATGGTAACGAGACGGGTTCTAAATGAGGTATTGGTAATTTCGTTTCCGTTTTAAAAAAACTATGAAACCTTAACGGGGATTCATGCCGGGTAGGCGGGAAAAATCGTGGGGTTTCAGGAAACCCATTTTAAACAAATTTTTAATTATAAGGTAAAATTTTATTTCGAGATTATTGTTAAACCTAAACGAGTAAAATCTACGGTGATTCAAATCATAAACGGATATAAAAATAAATAACATTATAAACTGATGTACAAACAAATAAAATATTTATTACTATATGATATAAAAATATAAATGTAATAAGATGATACATATATAATCTAGAATATAATAAAATAATTATTATGTAAAAGAAACGAGTATTTTAATTGAATTATCAAAATTGATATTATAAATTTCATCACCTTTTAAAATAATCGACCTTTTAAAATAATCAAGCTTGAACTCGATTCCATTTTGATTGGTTTTTCCCATTGGTTCCCTTTTTTTTTTCGTCCCTGTATGGGATAAGTTAAATTGCGATGCCATTATGGAAAATCCTCAAATCCTAGATAAGTTTCTTGATGGGGAACAAAAGTAGTTTTGGAGGTGGGGCCAAAAATAGTAAACTGATAAATATCAAAAGAATAATTATGACAAGCAAAATGACATAGAGTTAATTATTTATTTATATTTATGGATTTTAAAAATAATAATTGAATTTATTTAAATTTTATTTTTAATACAATAATTATATTTATCTTTGTTGATTGAATATATTGGAGATAGGGGTGTTATATGTGGACCAAATACCCGAATCGAACCGGAACCGGTCCCGAATAGGACCGATTGTAAAGTAATGGTCCGGTCCTCGGGTTTAGATTTTAGCCAAATTTGGTTTCGGTCCTAACTGGGTTCGGTCAACACCCATAACCTTCAAATGGAGTTGGTTTTTAAGTTTTTATACACCAAATACTCGAACCGAACCGGTACCGGTCCCGAATAGGACCGATTGTAAAGTAATGGTCCGGTCCTCAGGGTTTAGATTTTAGCCAAATTCGGGTTCGGTCCAGGTTTGGTCCCAATAACACCCCAAATTGGAGATGACACGTGTTATTTTGTGTTTTCTTTTTAGGAAAAATTATATAAAAAACCAACGCACTTTTTATATTTTTCGATTAAGTCACTATACCAAAAACTTTTCCATAAAAGTCCTTTAACTTGAAATTTTTTACGAATTTTGTTGTTTTAAAGGATTTTTCAAATGTTTTTCATAAAATTTGGTTAAGTTGAAGGACTTTTATGGAAACATTTTTTTTGCAGCTATTTTTACGAAAACGTTTTTAAGTTGAATGACTTTTATAAAAACGTTTTTAGTGCAATAACTTATTCAAAAAATCATGAAAGTACGTTGGTTGTTTACATAATTTTCCTTCTTTTTTATTAAACGTAAAGATAGATTCAAAATATTATAGTATACTATATTTTTTTTAATATACAGAAGAATACTCATTTCTATCTATTAATTAAATCTAGATTCTAAAACTACATACAGTAGCGTAGTAGGTTAAAGAAAAGCAGTTCATTAAATATAATATAATCAAAGCAGTACAAAGATTGGGGCTCACCGTTTCCCTTTCCGCTTGCGGAAGCCCAGTTTCATTCTTGGTTTCCAAATAAAGAATCACTTTCCCCTTCTAATTTGAGCATCTCCACTGTAGTATTTTTTTTATATTTTTTTAAGTATATATATTAATCATACAGAATTTTTTTAAGAGATAGTTTTGTTTAAATAAACAATTTTATAACTAATGCTTGAATATTGTATTAGAATTGTGAAAGAAGATAAAATATTTGCTAATTTGAATATCATGTTTTAGATTTTTTTTTTTAACATATATTAATTTGATCATGTACTCTTTTGTTAGGATTATTTGTTACGTTATTTTTTAAATCGGTTTTTATTCAGTTTCGAACTAAGAAAAATATTGATTAAATTACTTAGGTCAATAGATAATTTATTTAACTAAAATAAATTAATAAATTTCATCGCCCAGCATGTGTATATACGTGCTATATAGTACTAATATTTGATAATAAATATGTTTTAACTTTTTAGGTTACCTGCTTTTAAAAAAAAGATTTAATTATTGACAGTGTTAAAAATATTCATATTTGTATATATAGATATTATTAGGGACATTTATACAAAAAAAAAAAGTTGGATTATTTTTTGCGATTAAAACCTCCAACTATTTTTCATTGCAAAAAAACTCCAATTGGTAAAGTCACACGAAATGGGATGTTATCGGTTGTAACTGATAAAGTCTCACGAAATTGGAATATTACGTTTGTAACCGATTGAAAGTCACAAACCACTGTCAATAAGTCAGCGGTGACCTTCGAATTTTGCAAAAAAAAAGTAAATTACAACAAAAAGACACAGATTTGATAAAAAATCAACAAAAATTATGGATTTAAATCATAAAACACTGACAATTGAGTTCACTTGTGAGAATATTAGCGGAGACGAATGGTTAGTCAGCAGATTGCAACCGATTCATCAGGATGCAAGTCATTTTTTTAAAATAAACCCTCACTTTAGTCAGTTGGGTTTTTTGTGCAATAAAAAATACGTGTGAATTTTAATCGTAAAAATATCAAAATTAGGGTTTTTTTCCTTAATATTTCATACATATGGTTGTTTGTTTTGAAAGTCGAGTGATAGTGTTGTACATTTCAGAGTTACATTCATTTCTTTTGAATGTCAAGCTATCATTTCTTTATGGTGAAGTTTATCAGTAATTAATTTATTATGTCGCATCATACCATAGGTAATAAATAATAAAATAACATAATTATACGGATTTGTTTGAATAATAATTTTTTTATATTTATAAATTCGATAAAAACGACACAATATGAATATTACGAAAGACCCGTTTATATGTAACAGACGACTGAAAATATTGAATTGAGACTAACTTCTTGTTTGTTCAGAACACACTCTTATATAATCACGTTAACGATTATTCTTTGAATGTTGAATCAGCTCGTACACAAAACATGTACATTCAAAGCTCGTGAAATAATAACAACATCGTACACTGATGTGGAATAGTTAAACAGTTCAACAATTATATGCACTTCGTACGGAAAAATAAAATAGTAGTTTATGAATCTATTTATACTATTAAAAGAGTAACTATACTCATTACTGGTGAAGCCACGTGTCGTCACCATGAATCGACGTGTGGCAGTTATAGATTCTAAAAAGAATAAAGAAATTTAAATCAAATCTATCTAAATCTAATATAATTCACTTTTAAATTCAAATCAAATCAAATCAAACAAAATCTAATACTCTACTAACTTATTAATCAAATCTATCCAAATCTAATATAATCCGCTTTTAAATTCAAATCAAATCAAATCAAACAAAATCTAATAATCTACTAACTTATTAATTATATAATAATATAATAAAAGTTTAAAAAAATATATAAGAAAACAGTTACTCTTCATATATATTTAGAAATATACAAAATTAATAGATCATAATAAATAATAATATCACCTTATATACTTTTGTTTAAAAAATAATATTTATTTCTTTATCTTTTTATTTATTATATTTTATATATATTAAAATATCCGTGTAATATGCGGGTAATAAACTAATAAAGTAATAAACTAGTTTATTTACACGTATAATTATACCGACTTGTTTGAATAACAATTTTTTAATGATTATAAACTTTAGAATAAATGTTGAATTTAATTTTAAAAAGGGGGCACAATATGAATATTATGAAACAGATTTGACTCAATATTAATTATAGACATTATAAATTATATTAAAGTAATTCAAGGAACTTCAAATAATAAAATAAATAAGGGAAAAAAAAGAGTAAAATTTGTATCTTTATTTATAATTAATAACAAGACATAATTAAGATTCTTAGTTTTATTAATAATTATTATCTACTCATAAAAATTAAAATTTATATTTTGTAAGTGTCTTGTATTGACATTTGAAAAGGAATCATTTAAACATATAAACTGTAAATTATACGTGTCAAATAAAGACGTCAATTAATAGTTTAGTTAAGTGTCATGTATCAATTTATTTCTTTTTAATATATAATAGGTAGATAGATATTTATTTATAATGTGAAAGGATAAAGTGAGTTTTAAATCATGAGAGCTCGTTGTTTGGGATTTCCACTTGTAGAAACATCCCTGAAAAGGCTCCTTTGGACTAGGGATGGCAATCGTCACCCGATCCAATGATCATCCACCCGATCCAATCCACCATTGGTGGATATGGACGAAGTAAAATGGATGAATATCGGATATGGAGCGGATATGGATGAATATTGGATAGGATATGGACGAAGATTTCTCATCCATGGATAATATCCATTTACCCGATAGTAATAGTTTTTTTTTTTTACATTTTTATGTTATGATATTATATAAATCTATATACATATTTGTTTGCATAATTAATTAATTAGAATTAAAAATATAATAACTCATATTAATTTGTCATAACATTATTTTTTTATGGTAAGAAAATGAGATAAAGACCAAAGCACATACCATTAGCTTAATCTAATCTTCTATTTAACTATTATTTTTCTTGATAAACTCCATTAAACATCCTAACTCCAAAAATTCCAAGTTCTAATGATGCTAATAACTAAACACTAACATCTGCTGTTCAAAAAAAAAAATAGTTTGAACAATTTAGCCTTCGATTTCTAAAGTGGTCTCTATTAAAAAACCTAATGATTGGTGTTATAATATTTACAAATTTTTTATGTTTTGTTTGTATTTGTTTTAAAGTATATTTGGATTACTCTTTAATTTAAATCAAACTATGTATTGCGAGTGACGATAATTGTTAAAACAATGCACTATGGTAATTTAAAAAGAGTTTTTTCTAATATCCAACGGACATCCGTTTACCCGTTTCATCCAGTGGATATGGATATGGATGGATGAAATTAATTTGAATGGATATGGATATGGATGTGGATGATTAAAAACTTCATGGATATGGATATGGATATGACATCATCCAATCCATATCCGATCCATTGTCATCCCTACTTTGGACCCACCGACCCACCATGGCTTGAAAGCCATGAAGAGCGATGCTTTCCCTTCTTGGCCAATCACTTTGATTACGTGGACAACCATATAATATTTTTATCAATTAAAATACGACAATTTATCACGTACCATGATTTTATTTTAAATGTTTATGTACGAATTTATGAACTCACGTATTTTATAGATAATTTTTTATAAATATTTAATTAAATAAAAAGTATATAAACTTTAAATTAAAGCATATAAATACTAATTATTATAATAAAAATACAAGAGTAGTATTTTTATTTATCAACAACTATAATGTATTATATATACATACAATTATCATATCTCAACAACCAATGAGATTCTCCCTTGGTTTTTTTCTTTTCTTTCTTTTTATTAATTTTTAATTTAAATTTTTCAAAACACACCTTTATCTTAGTGTTATCTTTTATTTAGCCCTTTTGTATTATTAAATTTCATTTACTCTTTTTTTTAACATTTATCATCACAACATTTTTCTTACACACTTAAAATTATGATTTTAATTATATCTATGGAATTGTTTTTTGAAAGCATTATGTCATGTTTAATTGTATGAAAAAGATTTTTTTTATTCAAATACACAATACAAAATTCTTATAAAATTGTTTTATAATTAAAACGTAACCATTTGATATTTAGATTTTAATTATATTTATGTTTGAAGTCATCTTTTGAAACTATTATATTATGTTTAATTGTATAAAAAAGACTTTATTATTCAAATGGGCACAATACAAAATTCTAATTAAATTGTTTTATACTTAAAATGTAACTATTTAATATTTAGATTTTTTTAGTATATATGATCATGTATAACATTGAACATTATTATTATTACAATATTTTCTTACACACTTATAATTATGATTTTAATAGTTGTCTTTCGAAACTATTATGTTATGTTTAATTGTATGAAAAAGACTTAATTATTCAAATGGACAATACAAATTCTAATGAAATTGTTTTATAATTAAAATGTAACTATTTAATATTTAGATTTTTTTATATATACATACATTTCTCGAATCCCACAAACCAAGGAGATTATCTGGTTGTTTTTTTTTTAATTTTAAATTTAAATTTTTTAAGACACACCTTATCTTAGTTTTATCTTTTATTTAGCCCTTTTATTTCAATAAATTTTCGTATAGTCCTCTTTTAACATTTATTATTACAACATTTTATTACACACTTAAAATTATGATTTTACTTATACTTATGTTTGTAGTTGTTTTTTAATACTATTATGTCATATTTAATTATATGAAAAAGACTTTATTATTCAAATGCACAATACAAAATGTTAATGATATTTGTTTTATAATTAAAATGTAACTATTTGATATTTAGATTTTTATTATATTTATGTTTGAAGTCGTCTTTTGAAACTATTATTTTATGTTTAATTGTATGAAAAGGACTTTATTATTCAGATGCACAATAAAAAATTCTAATGAAATTGTTTTATAACTAAAATGTAACTATGTAATATTTAGATTTTTTTTATTAAATATGATAATGTATAACATTACTATTATTACAACATATACTAACACACTTAAAATTGTGATTTTATTTATACTTATGTTTGGAGTTGTCTTTCGAAACTACTATGTTATGTTTAATTGTATGAAAAAAAACTTTATTATTCAAATGTACAGTACAAAAATCTAATGAAATTGTTTTATAATTAAAATGTAACTATTTAATATTTTTAGATTTTTTTTATTAAATATGATCATGTATAACATTGAACATTACTATCATAACATTGTCAAACCTTGATCGATGTATTAGAGACGTTACCATTATAAATTTATTTAACTTGATCGTAAAACCAACAAATTAAATTGACGGTCAAACCTAATCAATGTCAATATTTCAAAATATGGTTATGAATATTTAATTAATTAATTCTGGTTTCGGTCCAATTTAATATGACATTGTTTGTAATTTTAGCATTGCAAAATCTAGAATACCAGTGATAAAAACCAACTTCACTCTTCGATACCGGTCCAATTTATTATCATTTGTCTTGCTTTTTGAATCTATATCAACTTTTCAATTTCATTTTTTGATATTGGTTGAGTTGTTTTTCGTTATTTGTATAGTTTTTTTGTCATTTGTTTTTATATTTTTTTTGTAAGTAATATTTTAGACCCCGCAGCAACGCGCGGGTGTAAATAACTCGTTTATTATATATACGTGAATAATAGTTTTTTTTTACATTCTTTAAAAAATTTTATTTCTAAGTTTATATATATTTAATAAATGTAGTTTGGAATTTCAATTTACATAAAAAATAATTTTACATACACACACATATTACAATGAACAAAATTTTATGAAATATTATTTTATTAATATTGTATAATAACTTTTTAAATATTTAATATTATTTTTTAATTAAATTTATAGATAAGTGCATGTAACATATAATTTGAATATATATTTAAATTTTAACTTAGACTATATTGATGTTAAAAATAAATATTAATAGATATATAAATAAATATTAATAATATAATTTTTTAGATTTAAGTTAAATTAGATTAACATGGTAACAACTAACAAATTTATGAAAAAAAAATGTGATGCACCAAGATAGGGTCATGACAATTTTTATTCTTATTTATTTATACATAAAAATCCATATGTAGTTTCCATTTATATTATTTAATTGATATATTTATTGTAACATCCCGATTTTGAGATAGGTACGTGGAATTAATTCATTGGATTAATTATTTAATTTGGGACCCGGGGATATAAATTTGTATTTTGGGGTATCGGGATCAGATTTTTGGGTGTCGGACCGAGTTAAACCCAAAACGTATATATATGTTGCTTCCTTTGTTCTTGGATTCATTTCAAAATCCAGAGCTGAGATATATGTGTGTGTGATTCTAATTCCAGCAGCCAAAATCAGAAATTGAAGCTCCGAGTTGAGAATTAAGCTCCTGAGATTATCATCAAATCCTCCTTTTTATTCGGATTCACATTTGAGGTAAATTCGAGCTAAAATTCACGGATTAATTGATGTTAATTGTGGTTTTGTAGTTGAATTGGGTTTGTATCTATTTCTGAGTAAATTCGAGTTTGTATCTGTGATTAAAATCAAGCTGGAATCGAGTTTGGGGTGATTCCCCTGGTCTGTTAAGAAACAGAGCATAACTGCTACTGTTCGTCCGTGAGCGCGACCGCGATCCCTTGATCGCGGGCCGCGATGTTCTTGAGATGATCGCAGGCGGTTTGAGCCCGAGCTCGGACCGCGATGTGAGCTCGGCCGAGTTTGAGGTCAGCGCGGCCGCGACCGCGATAGGGTCAGTGCGGCCGCGATTTGTTGAGTTCGGCCGCGATGCGGCTGAGGGTTTGGGTCGGGTTTTCGGGTTCTGTGAGTCGTGTATTTGGGTCCTTGGGGTCTCGAGATTTGTTGAGAATTGTGTATAGAGTTGTTGGGCTGAGTTTGTGATGTTGTGTTGTGATATTGTGTTTCAGGGTCTTGTGTTGACAGGGTAGGGAAAGGGCAGGGAACCGAGACTTAGTATAGCTAGCTGAGCAGGTGAGTTTGCATGTTTTTCTTGAGATACTTGTACGATTATTTATTAATACTTGCATGATCTTTTACTGAGCTTTTTACGAGATATCATGAGTTTCTTACGAGTTTTTATTGAGATATTATCATGCACGTATACTGTGTTCATTGTGAACTGTGTTTTATATATGAGATTTGGGACACTTGAGCTGTTGAGATATTAAACCGTACGGCTGGGCAGGGGTTGGGTCGCTCCCAATTCCCTTTTGAGTTCCTGACGACTGCTTTGTGCGGTCTAGGGATTTTGGCACGTGGGCCTATCCACGCGAGTTGAGCATCATGTGGGATCTCATATACTTGTTCAGTAGAGAACGCTGAACGTTTTATTATTGAGCTTACTTTTTATTGAGATTTAAAATCGTACACTAACCCTTGCATTCTCACCAGCTTTAGCTGACCTGTGTGTGTTGTTGTGTGTAATCCAGGTGACCGGACTGCTAGTAGGCCTGCTGCACCAAAGTAGGTTTACGTTTTCTGTGTTCGAGGAGTTAGCTACCTTTCATAGAGGTAGTTATATTTTGGGGATTGTTTATCATACATTTCGGATAGGTTGTGTAATATTCAGGGACTTCCGTGACTGTTTCTTATGTAAAATAATGTTCTAAATTATCGGGTTTTCATGTATGTATCTCGAAATAGTGTAGGGATTATCATATTGTATATTTGCTGATGTGGTAATTGCGTGGCATTGTGGATTAGTTTGAGGGTGTTACAAGCTTGGTATCAGAGCCTAGGTTTAAGAGATTAAGTATCTAGTGGATGCTTAAGCTTAAACCCTAGAGTCTAGATCCTTGGATTGTAATCCGAAGTAGAGTATTAGGTGATGAACGAGTAGTGTGTAGAGTTTTGTAGAGTTGATTTGTGTTATTATCTATTTGTGCAGGTTGTTATGGACCGTCAGGGCAGCGGGCCTCAGGGGGATGACCATAGGGATGATGAGCCTGTGCGTAGATCTGACTTGTATTCTGTGATAGGTCAGATATTAGATGAGCGTTTTCCGGGTCAGAGTATGAGTAGGGGTCGAGGTGCGGTGCCTCCGCCCGAGGGAGGCCAGAGTTCTGGAGCTGGTGCTTCTTCTTCTAGCCAGTCATCGCGAGGGTCCTTTAAGGACTTCATGACGGGTCGCCCTTCCGAGTTCTTTGGGGGAGTTGGTGCCTCGAAGGCACTGGATTGGTTGAGAGAGGTCGAGGCAGCATTTCGTATAGCTCATGTGGATAGAGCAGATAGAGTGAGTTATGCTTCCTACCTTCTGAAGGGAGGGGCATTGAGATGGTGGAGTTCAGTTGTCAGTGCTCGTGGAGTTGATGAGGCCTATCTGATGTCTTGGGAGGAGTTCCGTACAGAGTTCGAGTTGCAGTACTGTCCGCTGGACACGAGGAGAGAGTTAGAGCGAGAGTTTATCCATCTGCAGCAGGGGTCCAGGTCCGTCCAGGAGTATATTGATGTGTTTAATGATAGAGCTCAGTTCGCGCCACATCAGGTAGCTACGGAGGACCGGAAGGTCACGATGTTTATTGAGGGTTTGAGGCCGGACATTCGAGAGTTCGTGGGGATGCTGCGTGACCCCACATTTGCTTCAGCGATGGAGTATGCCCGCCGCCGAGAGCGGGAGGTGGAGAGACAGCGGGAGCAGTCGGCTCCCCAGAGACAGCGTATCGAGCCATCGGGTCAGGGCCAGAGTTCTGGATCTTCGAGATTTTATAGAGAGAGCCGGCAGGGCGGGTATTCCGAGCAGCAGGGACAGAGTTCGGGAGCCCAGCGAGATCAGGGTCGGGGTGGTCAGAGGCAGCAGGGGCAGCGACAGCAGGGTCAGGGTCAGGGTCAGAGACAGAGCCAGAGCCAGGGGAGTGTTGGGAGGGGATCTCGGGATTCTGGGAGCCGAGTTGAGAGTTCAGCGTCTGTTGAGAGAGATTGTCAGCGGTGCCATCACCGTCATGCAGGGCCGTGTGCCCGGGAGCACCTTCGTTGTTTTAGATGTGGCCAGTATGGTCACACAGCTGTTGCATGTACTTCTCAGGAGTCTCTTTGCTTCCGATGCGGGAAGCCAGGTCATATGTCTCGGGATTGTCCGAACCCGAGCGCGGGGTTTCCAGGGTCGAGTTCGAGTGGAGCAGGGCCATCTGGGTCATCTTCGGCACCTCGGGGAGGAGGAGCACCGAGGGCTCGTGGCAGGGTCTTCCAGGCCACTGCTGAGGAGGCGCGCGAGTCGCCTGATGTTGTGTCTGGTACGTTTATCCTTAACGGACTACGTGCCTTTATTTTATTTGATTCGGGATCTGATCGTTCATATGTATCTACCTCCTTCTGTGATTATTTTGCTATGCCTTCATCTGAGTTATCTGTGCCTCTTATTGTTGAGCGTGTTGATGGTAGTACAGTGTTAGTGAGTCGTATCTTTAGAGATTGTGTATTAGAGATAGACGGTCACCGATTTTCCATAGACTTGATGCCTATGGAGATTAGTAGTTTTGATGCCATTGTTGGCATGGATTGGCTGACAGTGCGTCAGGCAGATATCTTCTGTTCTAAGAAGATGATCCGCATTCCCGTCTCCGAGTCAGAGTCAGCAGTCGTGTATGGCGAGAGGCGCAGGGGAGAGATGAGTATTGTATCGATGGCGCAGGCGCTGAGGTATGTGGCGAAGGGATGTGCCACTTATTTGGCTTATGTAGTAGATTCGAAGAAAGAGAAGAGGGAGGTCAGTGATGTGCCGGTGGTTAGAGATTTCCCCGATGTGTTCCCAGATGAGCTGCCTGGTCTGCCGCCGGACCGGCAGGTTGAGTTTAGGATCGACCTAGTTCCCGGGGCCGTTCCTATTGCGCGTACGCCGTATCGGTTAGCTCCTACCGAGATGCGCGAGATGATGACGCAGTTGCAGGATTTGCTTAGATCGAGGGTTTATTCGCCCCAGTTCTTCGCCGTGGGGAGCCCCAGTATTATTCGTGAAGAAGAAGGACGGGACGATGCGCATGTGTATTGATTATAGAGAGCTTAATAGGGTAACGGTGAGGAACCGTTATCCCTTGCCGAGGATTGATGATCTCTTTGATCAGCTTCAGGGGGCGAGTTTCTTCTCGAAGATTGATCTGCGTTCAGGGTATCATCAGCTGCGAGTTAGAGACGAGGACGTGCCTAAGACTGCGTTTAGGACCAGATATGGTCATTATGAGTTTTTAGTCATGCCGTTTGGGCTGACTAATGCCCCAGCAGCGTTTATGGACCTGATGAATAGGGTCTGCAGGCCGATGCTCGACCGTTTTGTAATTGTGTTTATTGATGATATCTTGATCTACTCGAGGAGTAGCGAGGAGCATAGCCAGCATCTAAGAGAGGTCCTGAGTACTTTGCAGCGAGAGAGGCTATACGCCAAGTTTTCGAAGTGCGAGTTCTGGCTTCGAGAGGTGCAGTTCTTAGGGCACGTGGTGACGAGCGAGGGTGTTAAGGTAGATCCAGCGAAGGTTGAGGCGATTATGAGTTGGGGCCAGCCCACGTCTGTATCTGAGGTTCGTAGTTTCTTGGGTTTGGCTGGATATTATCGGCGGTTTATAGAGAATTTTTCGCGAATCGCTGTGCCGTTGACGATGTTGACTAGGCAGTCAGTGCCATTTGTGTGGGCTGAGGAGCAGGAGAGTGCTTTTTTAGAGTTGAAGAATCGGTTGTGTAGGGCTCCGATTCTAGCATTGCCAGAGGGTTCTGAGGATTTTGCTGTGTATTGCGATGCTTCCTTCACTGGGTTGGGATGTGTGTTGATGCAGAAAGGTAAGGTGATTGCTTATGCCTCGAGACAGCTTCGGAGTTATGAGTTGAGTCGGCCAGTGCATGATCTAGAGTTGGACGCCATAGTCTTTGCCTTGAAGATATGGCGGCATTATCTATATGGGACGAGATTTACAGTGTTTACCGATCATAAGAGTTTGCAGTATCTGTTCAGTCAGAAGGAGCTGAACATGAGACAGAGACGTAGTATGGAGCTCTTGAAGGATTATGATTGTGACATCCAGTACCACCCGGGGAAAGCTAACGTGGTGGCAGACGCTTTAAGCAGGAGATCCTATGAGCAGACGGTTGTATCCAGAGCTTCTCGATTAGAGGTCACGTCGACCTTGATTGATAGTCTGCGGTTAGCTCAGGAAGAGGGTTTGAGAGGCGAGAATGTGCAGAGAGAGAGATTAGCTGGTCAACTGGGGTTATTGGGCAGAGATGGCAGAGGTCTGATGACCCTCCGTGATCGAGTATGGGTCCCCAGAGTAGGTAGTTTGAGACAGCTGATTCTAGACGATTCCCATAAGTCTAGACTATCGATTCATCCGGGCAGCACGAAGATGTATAGAGATCTGCGAGTTCATTATTGGTGGCCAGGGATGAAGAGGGATGTAGGGAAGTATGTGGAGGCGTATATGACGTGTTTGAGAGTTAAGAGTGAGCATCAGAAGCCGCATGGCAGACTTCAGCCGCTAGAGATTCCAGAGTGGAAGTGGTATGATATCACCATGGACTTCATAGTGAGACTCCCGCGGACTGTTCGTGGGAATGATATGATCTGGGTTATCGTTGATCGGCTTACGAAGAGCGCTCACTTCTTGGCTGTTCGTGGGACTATTACGATGGATCAGTTGGCGCGCCTCTACATCAGTGAGATTGTCGCGAGACATGGAGTTCCGAGATCTATTACGTCTGACCGAGATAGTCGATTTGTGTCGCGATTCTGGCAGAGTTTTCAGAGGGAGTTGGGCACCCGAGTTCAGCTGAGTACAGCTTATCATCCGCAGACAGGGGGTCAGACAGAGCGAACGAATCAGACTTTGGAGGATATGCTGCGGGCCTGTGTTATTGATTTCGGGGGTAGCTGGGATTTGCATTTGCCACTTGTTGAGTTTGCATATAATAACAGCTACCATGCATCTATCGGCATGCCTCCATTCGAGGCTCTCTATGGGCGTAAGTGTTTGACTCCGGTGTGTTGGGGAGAGGTTGGGGAGTGTCCTATCGGCGGACCAGAGGTTCTTCAGGAGACTAGCGACAAGGTCGCTATGATTCAGCAGCGGATTAGGACAGCTCAGAGTCGCCAGAAGAGTTATGCAGATCGCCGGATGTCTGAGTTAGAGTTTCAGGTCGGAGACTCCGTGATGCTTAAAGTCTCACCCTGGAAGGGTATTATTCGATTTCGTAGGCGAGGTAAGTTGGGTCCGCGTTATATTGGGCCATTCGAGGTTATCGAGAGGATCGGGGATCAGGCTTATCGTCTGGATTTGCCTTCAGAGTTGTCGGGGGTGCATAATGCTTTTCATGTTACTCACCTTCGTAAGTGTTTGGCCCGTGATGATCAGCGAGTACCGTTGTCTGAGATTGAGGTCGATGATAGACTTCAATATGCTGAGCAGCCTGAGGCAGTGACAGATCGGAAAGTGAAGAGGTTGCGTAATAAAGAGGTGGCGTTAGTGTTAGTGCAGTGGAAGCACCATAAGGGTACTAGCGCCACATGGGAGCCAGAGTTAGAGATGCGCAGCCGATATCCTCACCTCTTCGTTTCGAGCTAGATTCTGAGGACAGAATCTTCATAAGGAGGGAGGACTTGTAACATCCCGATTTTGAGATAGGTACGTGGAATTAATTCATTGGATTAATTATTTAATTTGGGACCCGGGGATATAAATTTGTATTTTGGGGTATCGGGATCAGATTTTTGGGTGTCGGACCGAGTTAAACCCAAAACGTATATATATGTTGCTTCCTTTGTTCTTGGATTCATTTCAAAATCCAGAGCTGAGATATATGTGTGTGTGATTCTAATTCCAGCAGCCAAAATCAGAAATTGAAGCTCCGAGTTGAGAATTAAGCTCCTGAGATTATCATCAAATCCTCCTTTTTATTCGGATTCACATTTGAGGTAAATTCGAGCTAAAATTCACGGATTAATTGATGTTAATTGTGGTTTTGTAGTTGAATTGGGTTTGTATCTATTTCTGAGTAAATTCGAGTTTGTATCTGTGATTAAAATCAAGCTGGAATCGAGTTTGGGGTGATTCCCCTGGTCTGTTAAGAAACAGAGCATAACTGCTACTGTTCGTCCGTGAGCGCGACCGCGATCCCTTGATCGCGGGCCGCGATGTTCTTGAGATGATCGCAGGCGGTTTGAGCCCGAGCTCGGACCGCGATGTGAGCTCGGCCGAGTTTGAGGTCAGCGCGGCCGCGACCGCGATAGGGTCAGTGCGGCCGCGATTTGTTGAGTTCGGCCGCGATGCGGCTGAGGGTTTGGGTCGGGTTTTCGGGTTCTGTGAGTCGTGTATTTGGGTCCTTGGGGTCTCGAGATTTGTTGAGAATTGTGTATAGAGTTGTTGGGCTGAGTTTGTGATGTTGTGTTGTGATATTGTGTTTCAGGGTCTTGTGTTGACAGGGTAGGGAAAGGGCAGGGAACCGAGACTTAGTATAGCTAGCTGAGCAGGTGAGTTTGCATGTTTTTCTTGAGATACTTGTACGATTATTTATTAATACTTGCATGATCTTTTACTGAGCTTTTTACGAGATATCATGAGTTTCTTACGAGTTTTTATTGAGATATTATCATGCACGTATACTGTGTTCATTGTGAACTGTGTTTTATATATGAGATTTGGGACACTTGAGCTGTTGAGATATTAAACCGTACGGCTGGGCAGGGGTTGGGTCGCTCCCAATTCCCTTTTGAGTTCCTGACGACTGCTTTGTGCGGTCTAGGGATTTTGGCACGTGGGCCTATCCACGCGAGTTGAGCATCATGTGGGATCTCATATACTTGTTCAGTAGAGAACGCTGAACGTTTTATTATTGAGCTTACTTTTTATTGAGATTTAAAATCGTACACTAACCCTTGCATTCTCACCAGCTTTAGCTGACCTGTGTGTGTTGTTGTGTGTAATCCAGGTGACCGGACTGCTAGTAGGCCTGCTGCACCAAAGTAGGTTTACGTTTTCTGTGTTCGAGGAGTTAGCTACCTTTCATAGAGGTAGTTATATTTTGGGGATTGTTTATCATACATTTCGGATAGGTTGTGTAATATTCAGGGACTTCCGTGACTGTTTCTTATGTAAAATAATGTTCTAAATTATCGGGTTTTCATGTATGTATCTCGAAATAGTGTAGGGATTATCATATTGTATATTTGCTGATGTGGTAATTGCGTGGCATTGTGGATTAGTTTGAGGGTGTTACATTTATAACACAGTATTAATATATTTTATTACAAAAAATATAAAATATTATGATATATGTTTTTTATTAATATTTTAACACTCTCGAAGTACTCTCAATTGGCACGTAAATGACACATCAAATTTTATATAGTATAATACTCTCTAACTATTCCCAATAATAATATACGAAAAATATCGGAAATTAATACTTTAATTTACATAATTTGTCACGGTAATTCCTGTTTATATTACACAATATCCGAAGTATATAAAATCGACAAAATCAAAACTATCTCTAGCAGTGTAGCTAATAACTCATTTGATGCTGAAATGTAGTCTGTTTGGGTCTAGCAGACTTACTAATACTCTAATCACATGAGATATACATATTAACACAAAGGTCGGCTAACGCTGATGAGAATGAAATGATTAATAATATGATTTTGAAGAAACTCAATACTAAAACGTTCAGCTTTCTCTACTGAACTGTGTATGAGATCCCACATATATAGCTCGTAACAGATACTCATCCTAGTTGAATAATCCACGCACCTGAATCCTTAAACCGCACAAATCAGACGTCAGGAGCACAAAAGGGAATCGAGAGCAATTCGACCCTTGCCCAGCCGTACAGTTTATCACAATATCTCGGTAGCTCATGTGTTCAAAATCCTAAAGGATCTTAACAGATTCTTAAATGTACTAAGAGATACTAAAAGATATTTAGTTTAAATAAAGGGTTATATGTCAAAAATAGCAACAACTTTTTATAGTTTTGTCATTTATAGCCACATTATTTATTTTTTTAATCATTAATAACAACAACTTTTGTACTTTTTTCCGATTATAGTAATTGTTGACTTGGTAAGCAAGTTACCATTAATTAAAAGCAACAACTTTTATCTTTTTACCAATAATAGCAACAACGTTTTATTTTTTTTACCGATAATAACCACAACTTTTAAATTTTTATCAATAACAACAACATATCAAATTAAACCGGTATTTATCTTTAACTTATTATCATTTTAAAGAAACTAAATTTATGAAAATCGAAAACACGTTCAAATATGTTCATAATCCGTGTTTTTGTTTAAATTTTGTTAGAGAGAAATCAAACACAATGTATGCATATAAAAGAGATAACGGATTTATTTTTTTATAAACATCAAAAAATGAAATTTATTTTGACATGCCATATATTGATGCATAGCGGGTTTTTAGGGGTATAATAGGGGCGCCCACTCAAGTGTAACATGACAATGCAAAACTCAATTTATTTTGTATATGATGTCATATAAATATAATGAACACATTATGCTATATTTTTATTAGTTTTTGGATACTTAATTACAAAATATTTGCATTATTTATTTGATAAATAAATGTATAATATTATAAAAAATTATGATCTAATTATGGATATTTATTTATTTAATATATAAATGGGTATCCATTTAATTTATAGATAACTATATGTGATTTAATTATCCAATTAAGGGGTTGAAATTTGGTTTAAATGTACTGTTGTAGAGCTCACTAGGCGGTAGTCAGATGACTAACTGGAGACTAGTAATCAGCTTAGACGCGGAGTAATCAAAGATTGAATTTTTTTATATGTAAATTTTGAATTATACATTCAACATATTTATAAATACTCAAATATGAATATAATTAATCATAACATCAACAAATATATTTTATACACACCAATAATTGTTAAAAACTTCAAATAGACATATTTCTATAATGGTATGGAGGATTTTGAGAATGGAAGACTTGTTTATTATTGAATACTAGCCATGGCTTTATACAATGGATACAACAATTGGAAAGGAGAAAAGATGACTTTCCTTTTACCAGATATTATTCATTCGTAATAATTTCAAAGTTTAAATATAGAATTCTAGTACATTAATATTATAATTAGAATATTAGATTATGTGTTGTTCTTAGATTTCTAAATACAATTTTGCATCATCACTGGTAACAACGAAAACATATCATTTGAATTGTTTATGCTCATCTTGTTGGAATAAAAGATACAAATTTATTCAATTAATGATTATTTCTTTTTCCTAAACTTGTAGGTATAATCTTATTTTTGTGGTTTATTTTTAATTCCTTTGCGTTGAAGTTTTGTTTGAAAATTGTTAATACGTGTAAATAAACCTAACAATAACAATACACTTTGGATCATTGCATGACAATATAACATATTAAAATATTCTTTAGTTCTTGACGTTTATAAAAAACTTATGCCTTATCTCTCGTTACCGCACATTGCATTTATTTAATCTCTAACAAAATTCCAACACAAATATAAAATATAAACTTATTTGAACGTGTTTTTATTTTCGTAAAATTGTTAATTCTAAAAAAATAAGGTAAAGATAAATATCGTTTTAATTTAATATGTGGCTGTATTAATAAAAAGTTAAAAGTTGCTGCCATTATCGGTAAAAAAGTAAAACGTTGTTGCTATTATTGGTAAAAATATAAAAATTGTTGCTATTAATAGATGGTAACATGCTATAGCAGGTTTCCAGGTCAAAAATTGTCGGTAAAAAATATAAAAATTATTATTATAAATGATATAAAAATGTGGCTATTAACGTTAAAACTATAAAAAAAATTGTTGCTATTTTTAACATATAACTCTTAAATAAACAACCCGAAAGTTAATTTATAGGGTAGATTACAATTTTCGTCACTGTGGTTATATCAAAATTATGGTTACCGTCATTTTCACGGTAAAATTACAATTACAGTACTTATAGTTGGAGTTTTGTTATGCTTTTTGTCCCTTTCTCCAATAATTTTTTAGAATTTAAAAATGACAATTTTACCCTTTTATTTTATTTCACTATTGGTCCCTAAGCAAAATATTTCTTTTATATTTCATTTTCTTAATGATTTATTCTTTTTTATTATTTATTTAATATATTGTCTTATTATTACTATTAAAATTTAACTGAAGTAATAAATTATTTAATATGTTTTATCTTCATTTTTTTTGACAATACTATTACTATTACTATTACTATTATTTTGTTATAGTTTAAGTATTTAGGTAACTAAGTAGTATCAATTGAAATAACTTGTATATGACTAAGTTTAATTTATTGTATTGTTGCTATTTTTTGCTATTATTATTATTATTATTATTATTATTATTATTATTATTATTATTATTATTATTATTATTATTATTGTTCTTACATATAAACTTTAAATATATATTAAAGTATTTATATATTTAATTTTAAAAAGGTATTTATTTATTTTTTATTTTAATTTATAATTTTTTTAACTATTAATACATTTAGTTTATTTATCTTTTGTCTCTACTTTATATTACTTTATATAAATACTTATAAATTTAGTCTAATTTTTGTCCAAATTTATGCATATATGTATTAATTTATATATGTATAAATTTCTTTATCTTACCCTAAAATATATAAATTAATACATATATGTATAAATTTGGAAAAAAACTAAACTAAATTTATAAGTATTTATATAAAGTAATATAAAGTAGAGACAATAGATAAATAAATTAAATGTATAAATAGTTAAAAAATTATAAATAAAAAGTAATAAAATAAATAAATATATTTTTTAAAAATAAATATATAAATACTTTAATATATATTTAAAATATATATGTAAGAACAATAATAATAATATTAATAACAATAAATAGTGACAATACAATAAATTAAACTTATTCATATACAAGTTATTTTCAATTAATATTATTTAGTTATCTAAATACTTAAACTATAACAAAATAATAGTAATAGTAATAGTAATGTCAAAAAAAAAAAACGAAAAAAAAAAACATATTAAATAATTTATTAATTCGGTTAAATTTTAATAGTTATAATAAGACATTATATTAAATAAATAATAAAAAAGAATAAATCATGAAGAAATTGAAATATAAAAGAAATATTTTGTTTAGGGACTAATAATGAAATAAAATAAAATGGTAAAATCGTCATTTTTAAAAAATTATTAGGGAAAGGGACCAAAAGCATAACAAAACTCCAACTATAAGTACTGTAATTGTAATTTTACCGTAAAAAGAACGGTATCCATAGTTTTGTTATAACCACATGGACGAAAATTATAATTTACCTTGATTTACATGAAAAAAGGAATAAAAAAACAAAATAATATCGATCGGTTAAACTTGGTTACAGTGTAAAACATACAGTGGCATAACAGTAATTGTACATGCAAAATGCACCAGCTCACGTAGAAACAGTGGTCGCTAGATCAAACAACTTTCTCTCTCATCAACTTTCTCTCACTAAAACACGAAATCCTATCCATGGCCGCCCCTGGTTTTCCCATGCCGCCACCTCCACCTCCTCCTTATAATCTCATCTTTCACCCACTTTTCCACCACCGTTTTTGTCTACGCTTCAAAATATCAAAGAAATTAACACACGGCTGATTTTTTTCGTATAATTTAATCTGTTAAACTGTTTTGTGATCGGATCTAAGGTTTTTGATCGAGTTTCAGAACGTTTTATATTGTATTGATAAATCGATGACGATAGAGGTAAGATTGGCTCATGTGAGTAAGGGTATAAGGAAGAAGAAAAGCTGTCGGAAAACTAGTAGCAGGAGAAAACAGTCTCCGCCGTCGCCGTCGTCGATATCGCTTCCACTGCAGAGGCTGTATATGTCTTGTATGCACGTGTTTAAAGGCGTCGGCACCGTTCCGTCTCCTACCGACGTACAGAAACTTTGCCATATTCTCGGTGAGCAATTGGTTTTTAATTTTGAATTCTATTTACGGCATCTTTGTTTTCAGTTAGATATTAAACTGTCATTGCCAAAATTAGATTGGATAATTCTATGAATAGAGTATCAGAGTAGTCACTGCTAAGTGGCTCAGACTTAACACTACGCACTCATGTAGGAGGTCCATCGACAAGTATTTTAGAACTGGACGCACTTAATTTGATGCTCTTAAGTGTACAAATATATACAACCAAAGGCTAGCAATTCGAAAACTGTTCCTAGGAATCCGTGCATAGTACAAAACAACAATGCACTGAGTGGAGGAGTTTGTCCTATCTCTAGGGAATAGGGAGATAGCTGGTAAGGTAAATATGTAAAAGTTGTGATATGCATTTTCAAAATCGAAAGATGTATGCGTTTCAAGTTAAATTTGTGAGCTAGCATGGCCTATGATGATATTCGACCAATATTTTTGAAAGGTGAATACTTTTTTCATGAGATTCAATAATACTGGCAATTGAATTTTTACATACAGTGGAACAGTGGAAGTTGTATATTGCATTTTAACGTGAGAAATCACTTAAAGCCACATTGGTATTGAGGCGTGATGTCTAGAATTGCTATTCATGGATTATGTGTCGTTGAGTTTGTTTGAATTTTAGATGTTTATTGCAGTATTGTCTATGATGCCACTTGAGGGTAAATGTAAGAACACATTAGAAGAAACTAGGGTGAAACTTGAAAATTGTGGCCAACTATGTAGGATGTTGGTTTGTTCAAAATTGAAGTAAAATTAGATATAGAAAACACTTCTGCTGCTATCACATTCTTCCTCGGGTGTGCTCTTGTTCACTTTAATTTGTTGTTAAGCAACTGTCATTATATATATGGGGGATGTAGCTGTTTACTCTCTTTGTTACTTCAATTTATCATCAAGGCATGGGTATCAAACAGGTGCAAATCTAGCTATTTTCATATATGAATGGGCAAAAACGATGTAAAATTTACTGCTAAGTGCTAACCAATTCCTGAAAACAGTGAATGTGTTTTAGGGTAGGGAGCAATGAATTTGGCAGTTGGATCAAATAGGCCTTGTTGAAATGGTCTGGTAAAAATTTTCCTTCTCTTGGATCAAGTCCTTTGATTTGGCATCCTTGTTGTATGAGCTTCAACCATGTGGATCTAGCTAGATTAAATCTAGCTAATATCACACATGCAGGGGCAAAAAGGATCTAAAATTTACTTCTAACCGATTTCCTGAAAATGGTTATTGTATATTTGTAACTTTATGTAGACAACAATGAATTGGATCAAATATGGTGGCCTTTATAAAATGGTCTAGCAACTTTTTTCCTTCTCTTGATGACTTCTTTTCTGCATATTTAGATATTGCTAGCATATATCATATAGATCCGTCATCTGTATGCAGTGTGGTTAAAGTCTATTAATTTGGCATCCTTGTTGTATGAGTTTCAATCTTTTTTTTCCTTTTTCCTTTTTTTTTTGTTTTTTTTTTTTTTTTTTTTTTTTTTGGGGGGGGGGGGGGGGGTAGTGACCAACCTTTAGTCACAAAGATAAGCATATATATTTGTCTTGGTTTACTAGTCAATATAGCACAATGGCATGACACCCATGGGCCATGGTATCTTTTGGTGGTTGAAGAAATGTGTATGTTTATTATGCAGCATCACATTTCATAATATTTTTTTATTTCTACCAAGATTTTTATGTAAATGTGTACAATTTGTTAACAAGAGTCGTATCATATTGCAGATGGAATGAGGGCAGAAGACGTCGGACTAAGTAGGAATCTGCAATTCTTTAAGACTAGAAGTTCAGTAGAAGTAACTCCAAAAGTCGCATGCACCACGATATACCAGTGTGAGAATTTCTCGGTAAGGTTTAAGGAGAATCATATGCATTTTTTGCAGCTATGGAATCAACCATCATCATGTGATGTCATCTTATCGCATTGACCAATCTTGCTTGTTGATTTGTGCCTTTTTGCAGTTATGTATTTTCTTTCTGCCTGCCAATGCTGTCATACCTCTTCATAACCATCCAGGGATGACGGTTTTCAACAAGATTTTACTGGGGAAAGTGCATGTAAAAGCATATGATTTGGTTAGCTCTAGTAACTCAGATGACTCCACATCACCCTCTCAATGTGAGTTCTCCATCTCTCTGTATTTAACTAGAGTGCACTTAAAAAACAAGTACATGCTAATTTGAATTAACTTGAATATAACTGTTTTGTGTAGTGAAATTAGCGAGTTTAAAAGCTGATGGTATCTTTACAGCCCCATGCGACACGTCTGTACTCTATCCAACTTCAGGGGGTAACATACATGCCTTCAAGGCTATAACACCTTGTGCTATCCTTGATGTGATGGGACCTCCCTATTCTAAAAAAGACGGGAGGGACTGCTCATACTACAGAGACATTCCTTATACTGAGATGCCATGTAAGCACTCATCTCTACTGGATTATTTCATCAGATCGTAATTAACATTACACTTGTACCACGATACGCCAATCATGCCTCAGTTACTTGTTAAAATACTCGTGTTTTTTTTACCTATATCGAATGGTTATTGCTAAATACTACATATGGTAGGAACTAAAATATTTAGTTAACTTGACAGCCAATCAGATTAAAATAACTTGAAAATTATATGATTATTAAAAAAAAAGCTCTTGAAGTTGGGAAATATGTTAGATATGATAAAAGTGGCCTAAGCGTTTAATCATCAGGTGTAGTATGTCTGAAAGTGAACGAACGTATTAGAGCTTATTATGCAAGGTAGAATACAAAAACGAAATTTAATAGGCCTTTAGGGCTGCTTTGTTATCATCGCCCTTAATGATGAGCTTTGTTTGACAAGGGGTTTGCTTGTAATGATTTTCAGATGAACAAGGAATTATGTCAGGAGAAGGGAGTGGGCATTATTGGTGGTTAGAAGAGATCGAGGTGCCAAAAGAATCAGAAATGGAGGGAATTGAGTATATGGGGCCTCAGATAATTGAAATTAACTGATCGATGATATATGTTAATTTTTTTCTTTTTTAGTATCTTTCTTGTTCGTTTAAATAGATGGGTGTGTCTTGTGTATAGGTGTTGGTGCTGCATAACATCTCTTTTTGTTGCAATTTATGGAATTAGTTGATGTTCATTATGCGGCATGAACACAGTGTTGTGGTTTATGTATTAAATTCATTATAGCTCCTGTCCGAATGATATTCATAACACAAAATTAATTTAGCTTGTTCTGCAATATCTTGTAGCAAATATTTAACGTTCATACTATTGTAGAAAGCTAAGGAGGCGGTCATTTAAGATTGAGTTCTGGAACAATGTAAAAAGGTAGTTTAGATCTGATTCGAGATGTGGGTCAAAAAATTCCATCCAAAACTGTTTAAGGTGAACTATTTATATGAATGTAAGTAAATAAGAAACATATACTATACCAAATAGTAGTAAATCCAAATCTCTGAATGAGGCCTGCATTTATTAGAACTAAGCAAGAATAACAACACAGCTATTGAAATGTGTTGTGTGCTTTCAGCATACGGAATTCCAGTCACATATTCAGTGGTGGATCCAAACATCTCTCAACCGGTGGCAGCCTATGATGATGGAATTTGGTTTAGAAGGATCATTTGGTTTGGGAAATACATAGATGTAACGTAAATGCAAACTTTAACGATAAATGAACGTTAACTTTTCTAGTCAAAAAGAAATTAAAAATTAACTTAAGAGGATATCTATTTCCAACTAAAATGATAATCAGTTAAATTTAACAATCTTTCATGCCACCAGTGGTTAACATCTTCAATCAGAAACCCATCAGCAGGAAGCATATTCTTTCTGTCAAGATGAAGGCAAAGCATTATCAGTGAAAACCCATGTTGCATGTGGCTTTGTGCATTAAAAAAAGGTACAACAACAGATAAAGCATGTTTCTTTTCTTCTTCCAAACATGATATTGAATTTTCTATAAACGAAAAAACGCTCAATCTAATCCTATTCATAAATCTAAACCTTTGTTCATAATGAAAGTCGAATATTCATAAATTTACACATTTGTTCACAATGAAACTAAAACCCTCAACCTTGAGATCACGTTTAACATCTAATACCATTAGGCTAAAAACCCTTTCTTTGTATGATATTGAATTAACAATAACAACTTTTAACATTAAGTAATTATCAACAAAAAATTACTATTGATTAATTTGACAAATGATATAGTGGTTAATCATTATTATTTATTAACTAACATTCATGAGTAGAGTGTGTGCTACATTCATGACTTGCTTTAGGTAGCATTCCCACACGCTACCCGCACCATATATCTTGTGCTATCTCATATGAGACATGTCCAAGAAGAAACAAAGCAAACTCCCTCAGTCTATTTCCTCTTCACCAAATCCATAACATCTGAATTGAGACCTAAAATAGCATATTTATTTCTTACTCGCTCCCCCATTAAAAAAAAAGGGAACAATTCAGTCTTGGAATATTTTTATACAAGTTTATTACTTTCCTCAACCAAAAACCACTCCCTTTGCAGCTTCTTCTCACACCAAAAACTCTACCCAACCTTTTCACGACATTTATGTGTTGCTCCCTTCCTTTGCATCATTCATATAACTACATTCCCTCAACTCTCTCTAAACCCCTCCCTCACACTCTTCCATCGATGGCTGAGACACATGCCGACAAAACCTCATTGGAAGGCCGCCGCAAGGCCACCGGAATTGGAAAGCGCGCCGCCAGCTCATTCGACGCCGCAACATCAGAACCAGGCTCCATTCCTAACCCACCCTGCGGGGCATGCAAATTCTTGAGACGGAAGTGTGTCACTGGTTGCATCTTTGCACCCTACTTTGGATCTGACCAGGGTGCTGCCCGATTCGCTGCGGTGCACAAGGTGTTTGGCGCCAGCAATGTGTCAAAGCTCCTAATGCACATTCCAGTGAACCGGAGACAACATGCAGTTGTGACCATTTCTTATGAAGCTCAGGCTAGGTTGTCCGACCCAGTTTATGGTTGTGTCTCAACCGTCCTGGCTTTGCAACAACAGGTACAAGATTTGCACGATATCCATGCAGATAAATCCAGATTAGTTAGTCCCAGGACCCTCATTGGGCTGTAGATGTACAGTACAACTAAACAATGTACTATGATGTTTTGTGCTTACAGGTTGCAGCGTTGCAGACAGAGCTAGCAATGGTCCAAAACCAGCTGATAAACAACAGGCTCCTGGTCGCAAACGCGCTTCAAAATTCACAACAGCAACTGGAGCCAGTGCACCACCTTTCACTACTGCAGCCTACATATTCAAATGCTTCATCTGCGTCAAATAACAACATACTTAACATGAACAGCTTTGATTCTGGCCTGAATAATCTTGCAGATGATCATCATAGTGCTACGCTTTCACAACAGAGCTTCAATCCGCTTCAACTTTGTCAACCTTGTCACGATGACGAGGATGAAGACGAGGAAGAGAGCGGGGATCCTTTGGCCTTTGCCAATCAGATGCTCCAGTCCCGATAACTCCAATTCCTTCTAACGAACCAAGCTGTGGAATTTTATTCTCGGGAATAAGTTGCTCTTTTCATTGCCTACAAAACAGACAGAATGAATGACCAAAGAGATGATCAGAAACTTAGTTAAAAGAATTACGAGTTACATTTACATTTACAAGAGATGAAATAAAAACAATCATCTTCTATCAACAAAAATGTCTCTCTTACGTGTTATTTACCTACTGCCATAATTCAAGCAACCTGACAATATTCAGGAGCAAATAACAAATACACACTTGGAAACACAATAAGAAAACAAGGATTCCAAATAAAATTGAACTCTTAAAATATCCTTCAGAAGCGACATTCGCAAAAAAAACGCCACATACCTAGCTTGAATCATGTACATTCAGATGGCATGATTCCAGAGCAACAACTAGTGCTGCAAAAACACTTTGAGCCATTTCGATTCAGACCAGCATCCCCATAACTAAAAGTAAGCTCTTCATCTTTTAATATATCCCGCGATGCAAAGAAGCAAACTCGAGGGAGCAAAGCACCTGAACTTCGTACAAGTGCTGTTGAAAGATTCCCACCATCACAAGAATGATTAATGAACCTTGCAATATTTCCAATCCTCGTGGCGTCAATGTTAATCCTCATACATACATTTCCTGATGGAAGATGCTCCCTCACAACTAGAAGAGCAGAAGTATGTTTGCTCGTCAATGCAAGTTTATCATATATTAGTTGACGTCTTCTTGCTTCTTTTGTTGTCAACAGTTCACCTGCCAATAGACGAACCAAACTACAATTATGCGTAGCCCCATACACACGTTCAGGTTGGGTTCCGCTATGAACTTTATATTTCATAGGAATGAGAGAAAACCACTCTCACAAATTTGTAAATCGAATGCGCAAACTTAGGACTGGTTGTTGCATTCCTACATATTATATGATTCTTATATGCACCTGACTCCATGCACTCATACACACATATGTAGAATAATGTACGTAGGTCCTTTGTGGGCATTGTTTGCTTTATGAAATGCCCACCTAAAAGCCAACATATAAATTACTATTTGTCCATATTTACGGCAAGCAGCACACACTTAAGTGGCATGCCAAGAATTAGGACAACCAAAATAAAATCCGATACAAGAAAGGCTGGAATAGGAAAACGAAGGACAATTATACTGCCATTACTGACATTTTAACAAACAGGTGGCATACTTGCAAAAAAACTGTCAGCCTCTATTAAATCAATCGATATGCAATCCACAGCTTAAAATTTCACTTGAATATGTATCACTTTCTTTTAGGTGTGATATTGTTGACTTGTGCTAAACATATCTAATGATAATGAACTTCTTTCATTCGTCGCCATTAATGCATGCTGTTTCTTCAAACTGTTACTTATATTCCAAAATGTCGGTCAAAATATACAAAATACCACTTTAAATCATTCCTTTAACAAATTGTTGCTTAAATTCCAAAAATGTCAGTCAAATGGTTATGCTGTTTCTTCAAATGTGGTATGGTTTGAACATGTTCATTTTCTGGGACGCTATAAAATATTATGACACCCAAAGCATCAAATACCTCGTAGGTTCGTAGCACTAAAAGTTTCTTAAAGTTTATAAATTTTCATGGTTAAGAAATCTAAATAATGTTGTCCAAAATTGTAAATTCTTCGACACACGAGGCATAGTCAACTCTAGTTACAATAATTAAACATGTTTTAACTGTCTTTTCCATGTGTCGCATGTTAAAGTTGTACTAAATAAATGGTGTAGCCATGTCTACTTATATTTGATTGATTGAAACTAAATAATGTATGTAGGTTCTTTGTGGACATCTTTAGCTTTACGAAATGCCCACCTAAAAGCCAACATATAGTTAGTTGTTGTTTGTCCATATTTACAGCAAGCAGCACAAACTTAAGTGGCCTGCCAAGAATTAGGACAATCGAATTCGAAGCAAAGCCAAGCTAGATTGGCTGGCACAGTTGCACAAAGCATCAAAATTTTATTCAATTACTAACAACTCACACAGACATTTCCACAAACATGTTACCTGCATACTCGCAAATGAATTCACCGTCTCCAATAAACTGATCAGCATGCAAACCCCAACCTTTCCTCTGACTTCTAACGATCTTTAATCGAACCGATACACCTCTTTGAGACACCCGGTTTCCACACTCCGACCCACACATACAAACCGACCCGCATTCCCGTATCATCCCAGGAAACTCCTGCCTGGAGCACGGACACACCACCGAATCGCCATTGCATTTATCACAGTCACACCTAGAACCATCCTCAACCGTCGGAGGAAGAACCATACCCCGTTGGGTTCGTCCGTCAATATACATCCCCCACGGCTGGCGAGGCAGGGCATCGGGGATGTTTAAGATTTGAGTAGGAGTATAGATAAAGTAAGCATAGGGGTGATTGTCTACGGAGGAGTTGATGAAGGGAATCGGCAATTTCTCAGAGTTCCTAGCAGCGTCTGAAGATCTGACGGCGGTGACGGATTTGGCAATGAGATTTAGCGCTTTACAGGTTAACGAGACAGCCGATAAGTCGGCCGGGTGTAGATACGGGAGGACGTAAGGGGCGACAATGGTCAATTGGGCGACCCACGTTGGTTTCTTCTCGTTTCTGTTCATTGGTTTTCAGAACCACAATTCTCTATCTCTCTTGAATATAAACCCTAGGAACCGGTCCATAAGATATCTGATGCTGGGCCGGTTTAGGTTACGTCTAACAGAAATTGTTTAGCCCACGAAGGATAATTGAATCATCAAAAATTTGAAGCGTGATGTGTAATTAGGTCCATTTTTGGGGGATTCAACTAGCTATCCTTAGTAGCAAGGACGAAAGTATTAGAACCTAGCTCTGGAGTTCATACATTTTGAATGCTTTCGGTTCGAACTTATCCCTTCTTATAGGGATATTTTACAACTTCGATCCTATTTGAACACATGTTTAGGTGATGTTTGATACCATAATAGGTAAACTGCCTGATATCTGATTCCACTTTTTATCGATAAGAAGTGAACCTGATAACTTATTGAGGTTTGATAAGATAATTTAATAAGTCTGTTTGTTTTATAAATTACTATATTCTGTATTTTTATTAATTACACATATTCATTCTCAAAACATGCTATATTTTATACTTTAATACCTATATTCAATTCAAGTTTCATATCTTGCTTTATTAATCATATTTTCTAAAAATTCAAGTAACCATTAAATCAATCAACCATATCAATAAAATTTCATTGATTCATGTAACCATAGCTATATTCAAATAATCATAAGAACAAGTAAATAATCAAGATTCAAGTCACCATAGCTATATTCAAATAAGAGATAATTACAAAAATAGCCATTTTTCACATGTTTATTCACTTTTAGCCACTTTATATACATTTTACCAAAATAGCCACACTTTACGTTAGCACATTTACGTGATAGCCACAATTTACGTGATTTGTACTTTTTTTCATTTTTTAATGCATTACGTTACAAAAGGTGTCTGGTCACGTAAATTGTTGTACTTTACGTGACCATTTTTGCTCATTCCCCATGAATGTTTGGTGGGATGTCTTGTCACACTTTACGTTACCACATTTACGTGATAGCCACAATTTACGTGATTTGTACTTTTTTTTCATTTTTAATGCATTACGTTACAAAAGGTGTTTGGTCACGTAAATTGTTGTACTTTACGTGACCACTGATTTGTATTTTTTTTTCATTTTTTAATGCATTACGTTACAAAAGGTGTCTGGTCACGTAAATTGTTGTACTTTACGTGACTATTTTTGCTCCTTCCCCATGAATGTTTGGTGGGATGTCTTGTCACACTTTAAAATATTTTTATTAAGCAATCATTACATTTTTATAGGGAAGGAGCAAATTTTTAAAAGTGGTCACGTAAAGTACAACAATTTACGTGACCAAACACCTTTTGTAACGTAATGCATTAAAAAATGAAAAAAAGTACAAATCACGTAAATTGTGGCTATCACGTAAATGTGGTAACGTAAAGTGTGGCTATTTTGGTAAAATGTATATAAAATGGCTAAAAAGTGAATAAAGATATGAGATGTGGCTATTTTTGTAATTATCCCTTCAAATAAACATATGAACAAATAGTCATTGATTCAAACTGTTTATACCTAATATCAAAGCAAAACTTATCTAGTTCTAGTAACATGCTATATATTCAAATAATTATAAGAACAAGTAAGATTTGTTCACCAAAAACTTGCAAAGCACGCAAATAAAATAATGGAATTTGATGAACATGAAGAATCAATTTTTTAACAAATTTTGATACATTCACTAGGTGCACACAAAATCAAATCACTTAAGACGATTTAAAATCACTAACAACCTTAAAATCTCTGAAATCCATAGATCTAAATAATACAAATCGATCAACCATTTGCATAGAAGCACTAAATCATACATTCGAGTCATACATAAAAACCCTAAATTGTACCTTCTGGATAGTATCATGTGCTTGAGATTTGTGGATATATTCAATGGGGCTTTGAATTGTAGCATATGCTCGAGATCTTCTCATTCTGAAAACACTATATTGTTTGAGATTCCCTTTGATAACCTCATTTCAAAAACCCAAAATAGTTCAAGATATTCTTTGTATCATACACAAAAACCAATAAAATACCCCTATTTGAGGTTCTATCTTTCAGATTAAGGAGACGACTAACGATGAGATGGTTTCAAATTATTTGGTTGTTTGAGTAGCTTATTGCCCAATGTTTCTTTCTATCGCTTTATAATCTCCAACGTCTATCATTAATGAGACATAAAAAGTTTTAGGTAGGTAAATTGTACAATTCTAATAATCTATATATAATAAAAGAGAACACAAATTGTTACTTTTTGTCACCACGTTTCATTTAAAAAGATAAATACATATCATTAGTTTTAAATAAAATGAAAATTTTGTCATTTTTAAAATAGTTGAGACGAAATACAATTTTATGTTAAAATGTAGATAAAATGAAAGTGATCATGATGATATATTTTAATTATTATAAAATAAAATATATCAAACGTTATAATAGAAGAAAAACAGTTATATATTATATAAAAAATAAAATATTTATCACAGGAAAACAAAATGTTATATATATATATATGTGTGTGTATTCAATATCAATGGGTTACAATGTTAGACTGGGGTACCGGTGAACCATTTATAGCAATAATTTATCATTAAAATCATAATAAAATATAAATTTTGCTTTAAATTTATTTCCATCTTAATTAGTGTTGAGGGGTAAAATCAGTATTGAAAAGTTTAAAATAGAATCGAAGATTTTGTGTATCCCGTGAAAATCTCCATTTCAGTTAGTATCATTCCTTACATCCATACTGAACACGTGCAATGATGACACACCATAAATCTTGGTTTATCACCAAAATGGAACCCATCGACTACACACACAATAAACCACGATTGAACATGTTCAATACCATAAATATTGGTTTATCACAAAAAATGTTAACAACGACTAAAAACACATTAAACCCCGATTGCACATGGTCAATAACGTGTATATGACATTGAACATTCATGAACGGTTTGATGGAAATAATAAATATACCTTTATTTGACATCTCCGGTTGAACATGTTCACTAAAACCCATTTTGAAATTTATTAAATATATTGGTATAGAATTAAAGGATTTATTAATTCATTAGTTGTCATTTGTTAATTAAGATAAACCTAATCGACTATATGACCCTTTTTTACTTATAACCAAACATGGGTGGACTTCGGTTCCCTAGTCTAACATGGTACGCCATTGCTCCCGACCTATATATATAGATTTAGGTTCAAGTGAGTACCACCCATTATGCAGCGCACCAGAAGGTACCACCCTTAAAAGTAATTTTTTTGAATTTTTTTACGAACATGTTTTAATTAACATTACACAGAATATATGTGAATTTCACGCAAATCCGAACACTCTAAGTGCATGAAAACACGCATCACATAAATGTGTGTTCACATATATTCAAAATTTTGTAAGTGTGTGTTCACATCATTTTTTAGGAGCTTAGAGATGTGAATGTATGTGAAAATTACATATGATTTTCATAATGTTAATTAAAACATGTTTATGAAAAAAAAAATTAAAAAGTTTTCTAAAGGTGGTACCTTCTGGTGCGCTGCATAATAAGTGGTACTCAATAACCCTAAAATGCAAGGGCCCGAGAGTGCTAGCCATAACCCTATGGGTCCGTTTGGTTGGATGTAATAGACAGATAAAGAAATGGAATGAACAATGTAATGAAATAAATCATTACGACTCCTTGTCGTGTTTGTTTATATCATTGGAATGAATGAATTATTACTATATGATGTTTAGTAGGCAGGAATATTAAAATGAATGAAATAAAACTGAATAAAAAACTTTAAAATTACTAAACTTTCATTTCATTGAGGAAGAAAAAAAAACACTCCACCTAAGTAATGAAAATCAAGAGAGGTGAACGGTATTCCGTTACCACACGGATAACAAACAAAATTTTTTTTTTCCTGGCGTAATAATTAATTCCATTCCCTCGCTTGTTGCCCAAACAAACACCGCCTATGCATTTTAAAGCGAGTACCAATAAAAACGAAAAGAACGCACGCATAGCCCCATCGGGCGATGCATAAATTTGGGCGAATCTTTGTCTTTGAAGGAAAATCAGAGAGACGATCATGGCAACTACACCTACACCTATTCTTACTCTCACTTGTACGCTTCTCATAGTAATAATTTTCAATGGATACTTCTGGGTCTCGTTTTGCTCCTCCGATCATGGCCGTATTTCACTTAAAGGTACGCACTACGCAGTTCTCGTCGTTGGAAACTTCTGATTGGTGATCGAAGAAAAGTATCAATAACTTTACATTCAGGACTGATATTTTGTTTAAATTGGGTTTACATGGAAAATCTTGCATCAAGGAATGTATTACTTGTAGCATGTGTCTGGTTAAAGATCGATTAAGTAACTTTTCTTCTGATGATATTCAGTTTAGGGTTTTCTTGCTGTATTTATTTTTGGTATTCTTTATATATGGTATTTTGTGTTATATGCGTTCTAATAGGAGGCACTACCCGGTATTCACTCCATGTTGAAAATCATTGTGTCTTTCTGGAAATGCGCAATGTAAGCTTAGAAGCAAATATTTTATTGGATAGATTTATTTTATCTGATTCTGTACTTGAATACGATCAAATTCATTCTCTTCTATTCATCAGTACGATTACTCTACTTCGAAAATGGAAAAGTTAGTATCACGCCTTTTAATAAAACCGTGAGGCAGAGGTACCACAGTGGACAATATCACGCCTGTGAGTTTGCATCATTGGTATCCATGTATTAGTTGTTGAGTTCTGAAGGCTGATTGTTGCTGAAGACTCATCTGACACTACGAAATTTTAATTGTTTCCTATAAAATATAATATTCTTGTAATTTAACCCTAATCCGAAATTAATAGATAGACTCGCTAGTGCGGCTATGGATGGTGGACGTAGGTCATTCTTGGATCGAACCACGTAAATCTGTGTTCTTTTTTATTTTAGTTTTTTTTTTTTCATTTGTGTGTGTGTGTGTTTCTCGTGAGCCGTTTCTCAACATTAGTATCAGTGATTGATCAAAGTTTAATGCACGTCATAAACTTGCCTATAAAGATGTCATGTCTAGGATTTTCTTGGTAACTATTTTAACTCTTTCTTGTTAAGTTCAACAATTCGGTAAGTATATCTAAAAATTATTTGTTGTTTCTGTTTTAAATTTGTTGAACAATTATTGCTTTCTACCCAACACCACTTACTATTGAAAAACTTGATTTCTTTTATTTTGAAAAAGAGCAAATCACAAAAACTAAATGTACACATGAATTCTTTGTTTGGTTTACTTGAACTTACACTAGCGATTTTGAATCAAGGCATCAGTGATGTCTTCCTTCACAAGGCTGGTTCAAGTTTGATTGAATTTGTTCATTTGCTTATTAAAATGTTAAATTCTCAGTTTATGGGTATATAATTGTCTTAATAGATTTTGCCCTACATTCTATAGTATGCCTTGAGTAATATGTGCGTTGTGCAATGCTGCTGACCGGAATGTGATTTAACTAGTTATTTTTTTATAAAGATGTGAACTTTAGGTTTGTATTGGTCTAATTTTTTACGGGTTTTCATTTAGGTTTAATATCATGTTCTAGAAATTGACTCACTATTTCAAGCTGAAGTGTCTAGTAGTGTCATAGCAAATCTGGTGTGACTTTAGTTTTAAGTAATAATAAAATGGGGTAATATGTTTGGCATTTTACAATTTGGCTCTTAGATTTTAAGTAATAATTAAAACTATTGCTTTTGGCATTTGAAACCCCAGGTATCGATGTGGAACATCCGGCCATAGATGTCACACTCAAACCATTTCTTGACTCTTCTCAAGGAACTAAAGATGCTGTATCTTGTGAGCGTGTTCTTGTGCATGGCATTTCCAGAATGAAACTCCAGAGTTATGCCAAAGCATATCGAGTTACATTGGTTCCTTCAGTAGTGATCCCTGATAAATGGCATAACAAGATTCAAATTTGCTTTCACCGGTAAGTAAAGAGACTTAGGTTTGGGTTTTTATGTTTATGTTGGTAGTTTTGTGACTTTTGTCTGTTGTTTGTTTTCCCCATGTTATTAATCTTTGAATTATCTTGATGATGGATGATTATTATTCACCAAGGCAATCATTTGCAGGAATGCTTCACTTGGGTTATGCCAGTGTGAAAAGGATGATTGGAGATCTATTAAAAAGGGGTTATGGAATTCCCTTATGTCACCTTACGAGCAAAGAATTGTTGACGTGAAGTTCGTTGGCGGGGTTTCTGGTTCTGTAACTGTCGCTCTTGATGAAGGTCAGGTGTTTGTCTGCATTTCTTTGTCGAGCGATCACTTTCCATATACAAATTGCTTTTCGTAGCAAACAAGCCATCATTCTTGCAATCTGTAGGAAGATAAAACACTTAATGATTTGTATTTATATTTTCACAAATTTTGCAAAAAATGAGAGATTTGGATTTGCTGTATCTATTTTATACAATATGTCCAAAAGTGGTGATTTTTGCAAAATTTAGTGTCTTCTTTTGGCATCTTCAGAAGAAAGACGTTGGCTTGCAGTGAAAAGCGAAGTATGATTGTTTAGAAAGTCATAATCTTGTCTGTCTGTGTCTTCTGCATTTTCTATTTTGACATTTGGTTTGAGAATATGTGCTTTGCAGTGTCACAGGGATGGCGCTATGTCTTGCTTGTGGTGGGTTTTGCTTTACTATTCTTGGCACCTGTTGTTAGCAGATGGGTTCCCTTTTACTATACGAGTTCTATGGCTGTTGGAATTTTAGCTGTTGTTCTGATACTTCTTTATCAGGTACACATTCTCTATCATGGCAGGATTTGACATCTTTCTGATATTGAAACCAACTCGCATTTGACATTACGTTTTTTAAAAAAAATAAAAAATAAGATATGAAATTAGAAAAGGAAATAAAATTGTTATTTTGTTTACGTTGAAATGTCAACCTCTTGCACCAAAAAAAAGAGTTCATTTTGTAAACCAAGAAAATATCATTACCTAGTGCGTAAGTTACAATAAGCGTTTACCTAATGTCCTACTCTATATACCTATCCAGGCTCTTTGCAAAATACTAGTGCTAAAAGGTCGATTATTCCTTGAGGGTTTTGCACTATTGTACTATTTTGTGCTATGAGGGTTTTGCTCTTTTGTAAGTTGTTCTTAGACCAATATTTGTACTATGAGGGTTTTGCTCTTTTGTAAAATGAGTGCTTTCATCATTCTTGCTAATCTTTTTGTCAACTCAAATACATTATTTTCTAAATACACTGTCTTTGATTTTGAACAGGGGATGAAATTATTGCCGACGGGCAGGAAAAGTGCATTTTATTTAAGCATGTATACCTCACTAGTAAGTGCCCTTTTCTACATTTTTTGCATCATTCTCTACTGCATTTTAAGAGTGCCAGAAATCTATCTATAGATATTTTCTCATATTTGATTTCCGAATAGAATAGGGTGTAGCATCATCATATAAACTCTGATATATTTTTGTTATATAAAAACAAGTACTCTGGCAACAGTGTCAGTGACTACAATGACTCAAATGTGTTTTATAGGCTGTTAAAATTATTTTTCACTTTGTTTTCTTTTCTGTAATCTTCAGCTCGGTGCAGGATCTTTTTTGGTTCATTATGTCTCGGTGTTTGTCAATTCAATCCTCTCAAATTTTGGATTCAGTCAAGAGTTGCAGAATCCAGTAAGTCCTTCCCTGCCAAGTAACATATCACTGTGAACTAACATATATTTAATGCCTCTCCACGATGACAAAACGACAGTTCTTTGTGAAGTAACATCAATTTATCAACATATTGTCCTGATTATTGCTATTAACAAATTAACACATGATTCTTGCAGGTTTCAGTATTTGTACTACTTTTAATTATTCTTTTAGGTGCCGGTCTTGGATATTGGCTGGTGCGCAAATACGTTATTTCAGAAGATGGAGATGTTGACGATGGTGTAGCCCAGTTTATTAAATGGGCCATGCGGGTTATAGCAGTCACTAGTATTTTTATGGTCAGTTATTGTTATTAATAGGGTTTAATTTCATTTGTAAGAAGTGTAGGGGCCTAAATATTTCGTTTTTAAAACTGCAGGGGTTTAATTAATTATTTTTATAAAAAAGTGTAGGGACTTAAACATTCAAACAAAATGTTCAGGGAATTAATTGCTTAAAAAACTAAAGTTCATTGGCTTTTCTTTTTGGGTTTATTATGAAAAAGCAATCTGTTTTTTCCTTTTTTTTTTTGAGCTTTTGTCCCTCCATATTATTTTTTATTAATAAAATCCTCAAGTGATTTGTTTTTTTGGTTTTCGGAAATTCACCTATTATAGATTGTTTTTTTCTGTTTTTCTTAAACTTGGTTTATCTGTTATAACCGGTTTACCTGATATAACCGGGTTATAATAGTTAAATTTCTTGAAAACCATAAAATATATAACATGAGGATTTTATTGGTAAAAAATAATGAGAGACTAAACTGCAAAAAAAATAAAAAACATGTTGTTCTTTTGCATGATAAACCCTTTCTTTTTTTAAATTTATCATTGTGTATATACTTGTAACCTTCCTGGGTCTCATTTCTTATTTCCGGGTCTGTTGCCATGGACTTTATAAGTTTTTGGTTTACTTTCAGAGCTCAATTGACACTCCTTTGGCGATGGGAGCGGTTGGTTCTTCTTCAGCGCTATATTATGTGATTACTTCTATCATGTGGCATGATCAGCAGTAAGTTAATCATGACTCCCTTCGATTGGAAATGTTATAATCTTATTGCAATATTCTCATGTTGGGTACCTTATAAATATATTTTTAGCCATAATTACCTAAACTTTCAAAAGGAAAAATTAATCAAGAGTTCGAGTAACGTGAGTTGTTTTTAGATGCCGTTTTTCCCTGTCATTATGTTACATAACACATAGGTTTTCTTGCAACTGTACTAATGTAGTTTAGGTTTTGATATTACTTTTGACATTTCAATACCTGTATTTCATTCTTTTCCATAAATGCCCTTTACCCAAACCCGCCCAACCGTTGGACAGTGATCACCAAAATGTTCGTTAAAAGCAAGATCTTGATATTTGACCAATATGTTGTTATGGTTTCATTTAGAGATTCATCTTTATCTAAGAAGCCAAAGTTCTGGCAAAGGAGTGGACAAAGAACAACGAAGGCCAGACGTGCTGAATTTCTTAGCCGGCCGAAAAAGATGAGCCCTTTGGGAAATCCATGGAATGGTCCACGCGACTCGTTTGCCTGGTCTGACTCCGCAGTCAAAGGTATGTTGTATCTTGGGATATGTACTTTTCCATTCCCCAGGAAATTATTACAACAGTCTCTTTCTTGGCAACTTGTTATTCTAACATTATTTATTACAGTCAAATTCTGTCCCATAGAAGTTGTGGCATTTCTGTTATTGACAAGTTTTGAATGATGAAGGAACGGTGAATGCATCGGGAGATAGAGGGTCAACAGGAAGTCAGCAAAGAGAGTTTTACTCGACGTTTCATAAGACCCCGAACAGAAAGAGGTTTTCAAAGAGAGAATGGGAGGAATTCACAGAAGAATCTACGAGGCAATCGGTTTCTGAGCTGACATCCTCACCTGAATTCAGCGATTGGGTGATCAAGAACGCCAGTAGAATCAAACTCCGTCCTGATGATGGGTCAGATGATGACTTGAGTGAGTCAGATTCTACGGATGAATATGCGGTAAAGAATGCTCCTTTTTTCAACTGGCCAAGGCCAAGGCGATGGTGAAAGTGTGTCGCTTGTTGTTTATCGAAGCAGAGCCTAAAATGTACAGTGGTCGTTGCATCGTCGGTGTAATTGTAGAAACAAGCCTCTTCCCTTTTTGTGTTGGATAGTTTGATATTGTTGTGGCCAATTTCTTTTAGATGATTTATACACTCTTGTTTTGTTTGCTGAAAATTGATAAGTAAATCTATTTTCTCTGTTAAAAAATAGGGTTAATTATGAAAAAAAAACCAACATGTTCTCACGTTTTTTTGATTTTTCGTCCCTCAATGTTATTTTTTTCATTTAAAATCTCAAGTTAATTTATTCTTTTTGGTTTGGTGAAATTTGGACATTAGATCCCGGTTATAATTTGTGAACCGGGGTTCTAAAAACTGAAAACCGGGTTCTAATGTCCAATTTTCATTGAACCAAAAATGAAAAATTAACTTAAGGTTTTTTATAAAAAAAAAATTACATTGAGGGACGAAAACATAAAAAAACGTGAAAACATGTAGGTTTTTTTAATAATAAACCCTAAAAAATATATAATAAAGGTAAATATATAACAATATCCTAATGGAGATTCCAACCCGTAACTACGTTCACTATTAATGGAAACAAACGGATCCACTAACAACCTTAATGTAGCAACAAAATTAAACATCAACCATTTAAGATATCTGTCTAATCTGAACCATACACATACAAGACTGTGTCGTGGGACTGGGTTGATGTAGACATGTTTTTGTAGCTACTCAATTATTTTTATGTCCTTGCTAAGCAACAAATAAATAAAAAAAAACTCTCTTTTTCTGTTGCAACATAATTATTTATTGCGTTTTTACCTTTTGGCTCTGTTTTATGAAAGTGATTTTTGCTATTTGGGGTTTGAAAAAAAAACGTATTAAAAAATGTTTATCAACAAAATCAACTTTTTGTTACAAGTTAAAAATTCTTTTAAATCCCAACACACTGTTGGTAAAACTTAGACTTCGATAATTTCTATATATAACATTTTAGAAAGGCTTATATTTACTTATATATTTCTATCGGTTTAGTGTATTTATCATATATATATATATATATATATATATATATATATATATATATATATATATATAGATTGAGGTTCAATTGAGAACTTTTATGCATCGGGGCACCTCGAGGCACTTTTATGCATCGGATAATCCACCAATGGTGCACAAAGGGCATTCAGGGAAAACTAAAGGCATGATAATTAATTTATTTCTAAAAATCATTCAATGATAATTAGGAGTTACATTTTGAATTAAAATCTCATATTAACTACATTCCTCATTTTCCAACTCATTTCTCTCTCTCACTCACTCACTCTCTCTCTCTCTCTCTCTAATCGTGTTCTTCATGATTAATCTTAGTGATGATGATTTGAAGACGAATATTAACGATGAACAACGATGATGATGAACATGAACAAGAGAGGTAACCGATGAAAAGTATGAAGAACATGATGCATAGATGGATGATGAACAATGAATGATGATAATGAATAGATGGATGATGAACAATGACAATGCATAGATGGATGATGAACGATGAACAACGGAAAATGATGATGCATAGATGGATGATGAACAATGACGATGCATAGATAAATGATGAACAAGTTGAACATGATGCATAGCTGAATGAATATGAACGACAAACACGATGCATAAAAGAATGATGAACAAGTTGAACACGATGCATAAATGAATTTGTGTATTTTTTTTTGTTAAATGCGTTTTTTTTAACACAATGCATAGATAAACACGATTAACGATGAAATGCATCGATCTCCATCATCTTTTTTGAATTTGTGTAATTTTTTTAAATTTGGAAATGTATCAATTGAATTTATTTAGCATTTATTATTTGATTATTTGTTGAAATATTAAATTTAATGAGGTATGCACATTCCCCAAAATGCCTTTCTTCCTTTGTTTTCTATAATGCACAAGATGCATAAAATTGTCTAACTATTTACCCTTTTGCCATTAATCTAATCCATACAATTTTTTGATCTAATGGATGATATATGTACTTTTGTACCTCGATGCATAAAAGTGCTCAATTGAACCTCCCTATATATATATATATATATATATATATATATATATATATATATATATATATATATATATATATATATATATATATATTAACCCTTATACTTTTTTGTTTTACTCATATGGGTCTCTGTCTGGGACAAATGATCAAATTGATAAAATATAATGGGTTTTTAATACATATAAAAAATTAACCTATGATGATTTTTCGACGACACAAACAATAAAAACCATTATTGATACATGTTTTTGTAAGACGAACGGACCAAAAGTGAATATAACAAATAATGTATAATGATTAAAATAAGGATAAAAGCGAAAGAAGAACAAAATTAATAAAAAATACACATTTAACTACACACGTCGAAAATTTGTGGGGTACCAGATGAAAGTTTTATGTAATAAAAACTTTAGGTGTTTTTGTATTTGTACTCAAGTTACGTTTAATTAAAGTTGATTTTCAAAATTCTGAAGTGGTATTGTTTTAATTAAGATGAAATGTGTGTTTTTATGCCTGTGTGAAATGCATTAATAATTATTGTTAATACTAAAAAATAAAATATTAAACATTCACCCTAGGTTGGATACATTAATGAATAGAAATTTTTAATTCGAGAAAAAAGGACTTGGATTTATTATTTAGAAAGAAGGCCATACAGGTATAATACAAGAAGAAAAAAAAAGAGTAGAAAGTCATGCAACCATTTAATATATTACACAAAAACTACACTCTTAATACATACATGTATATATATATTTGCAACGAAAACATGCCTTAAAAGCATGTCGCGATCACGAAGTAGCCGACTATCGAATTGAATCGATCAGAAGTTGTGAATTATAGCCTCGAAAGAGCGAGGAATTTGTGTTGTTGAAGTAGTCGCTCATCGTTGTTTTCTTGTGGCACCAACATCTTGTTTAGCTCTTCGACGAATATTTCCATCGCTGCATTCGGCAAACATAAGGGAATCACGATCCCCGACTCGCCCTTATGGTTTGTAAATGGTATATAGAAACTAGCGAGACCGGGGATCGCACCTACGCCCCCTTTTGCTGGCCCTCCATATGCTGCCTTTCCCCATCCAAAGTCAACTACATCGAATCCAGCATGAGTCACATCCGATACAAGGTAACTTCGGACAGCTGTGAAATGGCGTCGTCCACCGGTTACCATTAGATCAGCGACAGATCTCATGTACTCTTCGGTGACATCAGATTTGGCCTTCATAACATGCTCCAACGCGTGGCCTAATGGTTTTGTGGCTAGGTCACGAGCGGTCGAAATCCCGACCGGGAAGGCGAATCCGTTTCCATAGTATCCTACGGGAAGGGGCGGGTTGAACTTGGTGCGTGCGTTGACGATGCATATGATACGCATCTCGTCGTCGGGATGTGGTTGGAGAGCGATGGTACGACAACGCCACAGGCAAGCGGTTAGCACCTCAAATGTGGAGCATTTTTTCAAGTGTTTGGGTACGAAGCGACGAAGAGCCGACACCTCAGCAGGGCCGAAGAAAAAGGATCGATGGACCATGTCATCAAATGGGATGATTGTACCTTCCACTTCATCATACTCATGATGTGTACATGTGACACGTGGTGGGTCCCGTGCAAAAAGCAACTCCCTTTGCCACACAGGCAACGTGGAGGGTGTGGATGCACCCTGAGCCATTTCACCCAGTGCCGTCATGAATTGTACCAGCCCTGGTGCATCGCTCATGGTGTGGTTTAGTCGTAGACCAAAGATGAAACCCCCACACAAAAGTCGTGTCACCTGTATTGTCAATATTCAATGGGTTAGTCTACGTGGGTAGAAAAAGGTTGGGTTGATCGTAAAAATAGAAATGGTAAAATCTGTCATTTTTCTATTGGCTAATTAAGGTTTTATTACGAAAAAAATCAAATTGTTTTCATTTTTTTGCGTTTTCGCCCCTCCATGTTATTTTTTTTTCCATAAAAGTCCTCAAGTTATTATATTCTTTTTGGTTTAGTGAAATTCGGACATTAGAGCCCGGTTTTTTAGTTTTTTAAAACCTGGTTCATAAATTATAACCGGGGTCTAATGTCCAAATTTTACTAAACCAAAAAGAAAAGAATAACTTAAGGTTTTTTATGGAAAAAAATAACATGGATGGACGAAAACGTAAAAACATGTTGGTTTTTTTTTTCATAATAAACCCGCTAATTAATTATAAAAACCTGAATTCTAATAATATAGTAATAATGATGAGGTAGAAATAGACATCTATGGGGTGAGAACAGTAGCACCCATATTCAATAAAAAAAGCATTATGCTTTTATATATTAAATAGTAAATGACTATATTACCCTCTCTCATAATTCATATTGTCATAAACATAACAATTGAAATGACTGACCAATAACCCCACCATGAACATAAAAAAGTAATTGGTCTGGATTATATTATATAAGGGCATAAGGCCGGACTTTGGTATTCAGGTTATGAATAATTGATGTCCAACACCAACGACTATAATTAATTAAAAAAAAATAAAAACATATATTTGTAGACCTAGACTAGATGGACTAAAATATGATATATTATAGAAATATATTTATAAATTACTTAAAAAAAATTATAGATCATGTAATAAAAAAGGAATGAAGACGACCCTTGGCAGGAAAGGAGTAGGAGATTGCCATCCAAAATAAATATCTAAAATATTAAATTATGTATTTTGCCAAGTAGTTGACGTGTTCTTTTTATTGAAAGTTACAATACAATGACCAATTGACCATATCTAGAAATTCATCATATGTGTCATCCACGGAACTGTAATAATCAAAAATAAGAACCCAAACAATTCTGAAATGTGTAATTGTTCTATCTTTTATATATATATTTTTTAAAAGGCATATCTTTTATATACTTAAATAATTATGATTTTAACCTAGCTTATTTAACTAATATATTTTTAGGAAAAGATAATAGGATTATTACTGAAACATATTAAATTATGATTAGCTACTTTTATCAGTGGATATTTGTTTTTAGAGAATTTAAAACAGGACACAAGGCCGAAAAACATAAAACTCAAATTTTGACAATAAAGTTATGTTAAAAATCCGATAATGGATCATGAAATTCTATTTTGTTGATTGAAAATGGATGCGAAATTCAACTTTCTTAATTTTCACACTACATTTTTGTTAAAATTTATATTATCTTTCATAGTCTTTTGACTTTAAAATACCAAAATAGACATATAATTCGAAAGTGAGGTATTAATTAATAGTTTTTTAAACTAATTTTTAAAAATTGGGTTACAGACTTATAGTTAAAATATCTATGAAAGTCATTTAGCACTCAAACTATATTTTTCTTATTATTGAGAAAGTGAAATCCTACCACAGTTTATATATCTAAGAAAATAATAGAACTAAACATACTTACATGATATATGTCAAACGCCATTAAAAAATGGCGATGGTTTTGGAGATAAAACGCAACCAAAATTTTGTCATTAGACTGATGTGTCATAGAGAATTTGAGATTACAACACGCAAATTTTTTATGAATAACCTTCAAATGCATTTGAGGTTTTTTTTTTAAAGGACTTGTCCTTGAAAAACCAGAAGAGTGAAATATTTTTAATTATATTTGTAAATATTTTAAATTATAAATGAATGATTAAATGATAATGATTTCGGTAAAGGCTTTTAAGATTACAAATGTTGGTTTTTAAAAAGTTGATTTCATTTTTAAGAAAATATATATTAGAAACTAAAATAAATTTAAGGAAAAAGAAAAAATCGTTGCCAAAAGTTTCGTTAATGCAGGCAGATGCTTTTAGAACGTTGCAATTGTGCTAAAAAATAATTTGATCTAGGGAAAACCTTAGAATTAATTTGTAATAAAAATTTTTTTGACCTGAATGAGTAGCAATGGTGAATCAACGACGCCACTAGATCCAGGAACATCATAAAGGAGTTCTTCCAAGCAAGGAAACGGCGGTTGAAGCGCATCTCCGAATTGCTTCAGAGTAACATCCGCCTCTGCCTCTATAAACAACACACCTTCGCCGGTGCAATCCACCATCAGCTTCCGAGCCGGACCTTCCTTGAGCCTGCCAGCAAACGGATAGTAGAAGACCAGGACCTTAGCCAGAGCCTCTCTGATGACAGTCGCCGGATTCTTATTCCTCATTTTTGGATCCGAACGATAAAATTGAATTACCGGGATGTGAAACCGAAGGCCTTCCTGATCATCAATGTCGGAGAGCGGCTTCAGCTCTCGTGGCGTGGGTTTAGCAGGACCGATGAGCTCCGGTGCACGTCGCCGGACGGTGAAGGTCAAGGGCGTGTTGATTTCTGCCATTTGTACGTGATTTGTATTTGTGTTGGTGTTTTGCGTTCAGTTATAAGGTAAGTAACTAATAAGGTGGTATGTGTTGGTATTTATACAGAGGTAGTGGGGGGATGTGTGAAATGAGAGTGGCAATTTGTCCCCACCAGCCATCGCTGAAAGATTCCTTTAACAATAAATTGCAACCAAAATTTCGTACACTTGTATTTTTTATGTTTCAAGTAAAATATCATATATAATTATTTACTTCATAAAAATTTGGGTTAATTATACTAATAAACTAAATTACACAAATGGTTCATATGGTTTATACGGAATTATAATTTTAAACCCTAAAAGAACTTTATTACATCACAGGTTTCTAGAATCAAAAAGTTGTAACATTTTGTTTCTTGAAACTAACGGCAGTTAATATGATCTGTTAGTTTTAGGGCATTTTTGTTCTTTTGTATTTTAAGGACCATTTGTGTAATTTTAATAATTTCTTAATGTTTTTTTCTTTTTTCTTTATATTATAATTTATTTTCATATATATTTTTTGTATTTATTTTTTTAGCATTTAATTATCTAAATGTAACATTTTATTTTATATTCTTTTTGTTTTAATTATTAATTTTTATTTGTATGTTTGTTGTTATTATTAGAGTTTATTATGGAAAAAACCAACATGTTTTCACGTTTTCGTCCCCTCATGTTATTTTGTACAGCAAATTCTCGATATAATTTTTTCTTTGTGGTTTAGTGAAATTTTACTCTTTTTTTCAGTTTTAAAAGGGTTTATTACGAAAAAAATCAACATGTTTTCACGTTTTTTTGTGTCTTTGTCTCTCCATGTAAATTTTTTTCATAAAATTCCTCAGATTAATTTTTTGTTTTTTAGTTTTGTGAAATTTATATGTTTTTATTTAAATGAATATAGAATAGTATACTTTATTTAAAATAATCATCATTTCCATTTTATATATTTAATTGTTGTATATAAAATATACCTGGTTATAAAAATATTTTATTTTTATGACAAAATACTAAATGATAAAATATATTTTATGTTAAAATATTGCTTTTTACTTTTTTTTATAAGAAATGACCACCATCTAATGTTTTTATAATTTTGTTTCAAACGAATTCAGAATATTATACTTTATGAATTTATGAGTTCTGTGTAAATGATACGTACTATTAATGATGTGTTTTTGATTATGAATAGATGAGTTATGTCTTTTTGTTTAGTTTTTTTGTAACGGCAAACTAATCTACTCCTAAACTACTCCTTTGCTCCAAGTGGGGATTTCAGAACTTACTTCCACCACCTAAATTTCAACTTGTCTTCAACGGGAGTCGAACCCGTGACTTCACACTTACATCACACCCCTCTTACCCATTAGTGTTTAGTATTTTAACTAGAGTCAGTTGAGTTGAGGGACCATAGTTTTACGTTGTTTCACGAGATTGTGTGGCTCTGGTCCTTCTCATACCTTAAATTTCACTTTCAACAATTTAGGTAAATTTTTTTTAGAAATACTCAATTCTTGATCTCAACAATTATATTGACCATTTTGAGGTAATTTCTAGAGTTATAAAGATTAGGCGCATCGCCTTAACCTACCTTCGGAGCTATCAGATTTACATGATACATTCCACATTAGCCATTTACAGAAATGTGTAGCAAAAGACGATCAAAAAGTGCCCTTATCCTCAATTAAGATTTAGATTAACGTTAAGCTGCAATATGTTGAACAACCTGAGGCTATAGATAGAAAGATTAAGACTTAAGAGACTACGCAACAAAGAAATAGCATTGGTGCTAATTAAGTGTAGGCACCATAAAGGTATCAGTGCTATGCGGGAGTTAAAGTTGGAGACGCGTAACCGAAATCCTCATAGAGTTAGTTATCCGAACGACATCTTTATAAGACGTGAGGATTCATAACATTTCATTTTTATGCAACGGGCGTGAAAATTTTATATTAGTTGTTTATTTTAAAAGCATGGAGTGGAACCAATTGAGATTTCAAACGAGATTTTGACATGTGAAAAGATCAGGTGAAGGCTTCGAAAAGCTATTTTATAAAAGTATTACTTTTTGAATAACCGTTGGTTAAAATGGATTTTAACGCTGTAAAGTTTTAAAAATTGGTTAATCGATCGAATATTAGGCTTAAACTCTAAAATTTTCACATACATGTATATCCATCTCACATTTTGCCACCACCTCCAACTTCAATATCAAAATTTAGGATGCGTCACGTGTACATGTGTCTGTTGAAGGCATGAGGCCGGTAAAACTATGTGAACTATGTGATGTGTGTGTCTATATATATCCATTGTGAACAAGTCTCTCTCTCTCTCTATATATATATATATATATAGGAGGTTCCATTGAAAACTTTTGTGCATCGAGGCACAAAAGAACCTCTACTGACCCTTGGATGAAAAGAATGTGTGGGTTAGATCAAATGACAAAAAAGTAATTAAATAGAAATTTTTATGCATGAAGTGCACATAATGAAATTCGCGGAGGGGTAAAACAGGAATTATGCAATCCTTATTTAATAATTACACTTCCAAAATTAACAAAAATAATACAAATTCAAAATACATGCATATCGTTCATCTCTTCCAAAAATAAATCATGCATGTCGTTCATATCTTCCAAAATCAAAATACATCAAAATACAAACATAAATCATGCATATCGTTCATCTCTTCCAAAATCAAAAGGGGGTTAAGAGAGAGGAGAGAGAGAGAGAGATAGAGAGAAAGAGGGAGTGGTTTTAGGAAAGAAGTTAATGATGATTTTCATACCAAATTTAGCTATTAATTATCTTAAAAACATTTAAATTCAAAACTAATTTCCATACATTTAATATCCCCTAAATACCCTTTGTGCACCCTTGGTAGATAGTCCGATACACAAAAGTTCTCAATGGTGCCTCGATGCACAAAAGTTCTCAATCGAACCCCAATCTATATATATATATATATATATATATATATATATATATATATATATATATATATATATATATATATATATATATGTATGTATGTATGTATGTATATATATATATATATGTATGTATGTATATATATATATATATGTATGTATATATATATATATGTATGTATGTATGTATATGGGGTTCAATGGAAAACCAACATGCATCGGAAAACCTCCATGCACCACAACAAATGCATCACAATTCCCGCGTGACGCATCAAATTCCCCGCGTGATGCATCAACTTTCTGCGTGATGCATCACCTGATCCAATGACTATAAAGTGGTCCCTATGTGTGTGTGTGTATATTTTTGTGTGTATGTGTATGTATGTATAAGTAACTATGGGTGTCACTTGACACCGATAAAATTTTAAAATACTGAGTTACGTATGCATAAAAAATTCGAGTGACACCTATGATTTTTTTTAGTGACACCTACGAAAAATTTATAAAAGTTTTATATACATATCTAATTTATATTTGTTGATTTCGTTACCCAAACTTATTAAAATATTATTGAGTTTAATCATAAAAATTTAAAAGAAAAACAGAAGCTCAATAGAAATAAAAAAAGAAGATTAAAGAACCGGCCAAAAAGATTAGAAAACCCCGAAAAAAAAAGTTAGTTCAAACCTTGTTGAAGACACCGGTCCGACTGGTTGAAAAACCCCTAATCAATATCATCACTTCCCATCGGTTATGTAGGTGCTCAAATATGTTGAAAAGCCCCTAACGGTGTGATCCTTTTAGGGGTTTTGATGCATCAAAGTTTTTAAGGTCGACGGAAATGTAACCGAATGATTTTAAATATGATAAAAATATTACTCTTGTGCATCAACTTGAATATTATATTGAGAATATGAAAGACGGTCCAATATTTTCTAACTTAATGGAGTTCATGAGCTTGCTAAATTAATGGTAGAAACTAGGAAGCATCTTTCGTATCTTTTGGTTTATCAATTGTTGAAGTTAATATTGGTTTTGTCGGTCGCAACTGCGACCGTTAAGAGATAGTATTGTACTATGTACTTTTGTAATTATAAAAATCTTGTTATTTGTTAATTTTGGATTGGCAACCCGTTTCGTTAACCCGATCCATCTTAGAAAATATTTTGAATATCTAACTATTAAACCTACTATAAAAAAATGACACCGATAACAAAAAATCCTGGATCCGCCTCTGTGTATGTATATGCATGTATGTGTGTGTGTGTATATATATGTATATGTATATGTATGTATGTGTGTGTATATGTATATGTATGTATGTGTGTATACATGTATATGTATGTATGTATGTGGTATGTGTATATATGTATGCATATATGTGTAAGTATATATATGTATAGATGTATATACGTATACATGTATGTATATAGGGTGGGGAGCGGTGTTCCTACCGGGATGGGCGGACGAGGTCAAGCCCCTGGCTTATCGGCTCACGTATACCCCTAAACCTAACAAATCACTAGAGGACATTGACAATCATGCTTGCATGTTAGGTTTACCGAGTTGAAAACGATTGAATTTTTTCTTAGAGTTATTTAAGTTTCTAATACTTTTTAACATATTTTATTAATGTCAAAATACTATGCGAAAACAAACAATATTCAAATTCCAACAATTTTGATTCTAGTTATCAAATCCCAAAGACATCAGATTTTTTATTTGTATCGGTTTTGTTGATGGCGTCTTTTGTAGGACTAAGTTAATAAATTTTTAAGTTTTGTTCATTTTAGGTATTAAAATTTGATTGTTATACTGATTAAATTATGATTTGATTAATTTGATAATTAATGATCAATTTATTGCTTTATTAGACCTATTATGTGTCTAGTTAAACATATTTATAACCAGATTTATCTATATATTTTTAAAATTGTATGAGTTGTTTTTTAGAGAATTAGTTTAAAAAACTATTTATTAAGATATATATAAAATAATTACAAAAAGTTGGATTTTTGTTAATAAATAATTATATTAGTGTGACTAAATTATGATAGATTTGAGTTGTGACATATAGACAATAGAGTTTATTTTAACAATATGAACCTCTAAAAGGTAATAAGATTTATTTTTATAATTTATTTATTGTTAAAAAAATAAAATTGTAAAAATATAAAATAAATTACACATGTCAGTTTGAGGAGTCAAATGACATCATAGTTGATGGACAACCATACAATATTTAGTCATTTATTGGAAGTTATTGCAGATTTATAATTAATAGTACAATAGTTTTATAATTAATAGGTTTGTCACAGACATAGACATTACAAATGATCTTAAACGACTTCTTTATTTAGTCAACGAACTTTTAGAAATTTAATGACATTGAAGTTCACAAGAAATTATACCATTTAAAAGATAGTGAAAGTACTTCATTCTTTCGCATAGTCTTCCTTCTTCCTTTTTAATGATATTTTTATATACATTTTGGAACAACTGAAAAATACTTGTTAATTATGAGTGAAATTCCATAAAACTTGTAATTTCCAAACGAATCATCTTATGCGTACACTTTACTCTTTTTAATAAATCTTTTTATTAATATATCTCTTTTTTTAATGTTTTTTGTTAATGATGTGACACTTACTAATTAAACTTAATCTCTCTCATCTCACATTTAAAGAAAATGTATGATTAGTAAAAAAAAATGGATGTACGTTAGAAATCCGAATCCCATTTACAAATTATATGTGCGGATTATGGATATTTCACTATTTTTTGATTTTATTTTCTTAAGTTGTATAAAAACAAAAATTACAATTGTATCAAAATGCTTAGAGAAACAATTATTTAAATCAAAATGTATCATAGTTGTAACTCAACCGATGTAATAAATAATATTATAAACCATAAATCATAAATGTTTACTATATAATAAGGACGACAGAAATTATGTTCCACATACTGATAGTAAATAATTTCAAAAGGTTTTTGTAATAATATTATTTAAGCCATTCTTTTATTTTTATATTATATATTCAATAAATTATATAAACTTTTACAAATACTTTATTATTTTTACTTGTTGATGTAACCTTTTATCTTTGTATATTAATACATTAAAATTAAGTTTTTGGTGTTATAAATGTAACACCCCGTTTTCAGAGTTATTATGTGGAATTATTTTAGTGGATATTTAAATAATTATAATTGTGTCGGACCAATGAGATCCCGAGTAGTGGATTGATACGTGTCGGGCTACGAGTTACGTGTCTCCGGATTATAAATTTAGTGGATTAATTGTATATTTGGGTTCGTGGAATTAATTGGGTAAAGTGGATATTAATTGTGAAATTGCGGTATCGGGTTCGGGTTATTGGGGTCGGAACCCGCCAAAAATAGAGAAATCATATACGTGCGTTCTTTTCCTTTTGTTTCATTTGGGAACCTAAGTGTGAAGTGTGTGTATGTGTGTTCATGAACTTCCAGCAGAAAAGCTTCCAATTCCATGAGTTAATTGCTGAGTTTGAATCTTCATCTTCTCCAATTTCGTGTTCTTGAGTTCAAGGTAAAAGCTTTCGATTTTGTAGCTTAAATTTGTGTATATATGTGGTTATGGTTGTGGAAATAGTTTTGGGTTAATATGGTAAAGTCTGTAAGTGAGTTATGAGGTTTATATGAGGCTGAAATCGAGTTTCTGGGGGTATTTTAACCCTGGCCGAAGCAGAGCAGCAAAAGCAGGGAAGAAGAAGACAGCAGTCAGCGCGGCCGCGATGGAGGGGCGGCGCGACCGCGATCAAGGCGCGGCCGAGACTTCTGGGACGCGGGCGCGATTGCTGGGCAGGGAGGAGGCGGTTTTGGCAGATCTTGGGGGTTATTTGGGTTGGTTTGGGGGTTCCGTTGGGGCTATTATTGGGTCGTGTTCGAGTTGGGTCTTCGGGGTTTCGTTTGGGACTTTTGAGCCGGGTTTTGATCGGGTTTTCGGGGTTTTCGGTTGGGATTGTTTCGGGGCTTCGGGTCGGTTATGAGTCGAGTTATAAATTGTTATGTGTATCTTTTGAAATGAGTTTGTGTTAACGGTTGGGATCCGTGCGATTTCAGGGACGAGTCAGCGAGCCGAGCCGAGTTAGAGATTTTGAGATTTGTGGATCGACCAGGTGAGTACCCGAGTTCCTTTTCAAACCCGGGACCGTTTTACGAGTCATAACTGTGTAGCTAGCTTCGTGTATGTGTATATTGTGTATTGTGAATGAGACAGGGACGTGGGCGCCAGGTATGATCCTTCCTTTCTTTATATGTGGATATAAATTATGTATGAGATCCATGATACCGTGATTGCGATGAGTTATCGCGGGAGCTGAGTAGCTCTGTTCAACCCTGAGTAGGGTCCCCATATATATATGGTTGTGTTTATTCTCAGGTCGCTCCTGAGCCTGTGAATCCTGTTAGCCATGAGTATGGCTAGGGTGCAGGAGGGGAAGAGTTTCCCCATTTGAGATGGGTATCTCATTGAGCATTGGATCTCATATGTCTCTGAGCAGAGGCTTGTGTGGCATGAGCATGCTATGTGTTCATACCTGTATTGAGATGTTGATTGTCAGGGACAAAGATTGAGCTTGTGTTGTGTGTATGTGCGACGTGTATGCATGCTATGTGTTACTGTGCAGAGTCTAACCCTCGAGTACTCACGAGCTTTCGAGCTTACGTATTCGAGTCTTCCATGTTCAGGGCATCAGTGACAGGATTTGTAGCCGTGCTTGATGAGCTGGGATCGGGAATCATCTGGGGAGCTTGGTGTTAGTTTTGTGTAATGATCTAATCAGTGTTAATTATGTTAGCAGCTTTTGGGATTATGTAATCAGTGGATTATCATATTGATAGTGTTTGTTTAAAAGTTTTAAATTAATAGTGGTTTCGAGTTATCCTGTGACGTGTGCATAATAGAGCTATTGCGATAAGCCACCTGTGTATTGAATTGACGTGGCATTTCCGGGATCGGGAGGGGTGTTACAATAAATATAGCTTTTGAAAAAAAAAACAAATTAAAATATTGACCATATAAAATAAATCTTACTCGCACATTTTTTAAAATAATTATCAGTCGTACCTTCCATTTTAAATATTGAATTCGTTATTAAATTAATAATTGTTAAGATGGCGATTAAGTTCGTTGGATCAGTTGATCCGAGTGTGGCAATTTCGACCCAACACGTTATATGGGCGGAACGATCAAATGACCCTTTGTAAAAAAAACAAATTAACTAGAACATAAAGTTAAAAAAAATCTAGAAAATGATGTATTAAACAAATTATTTTTTGAAAAATAATTCAAAATCATGATAAATTTTTGTCTTTTGTTCCTAGATCCGTTCGACCCATTTGTTTAAATGGATCGGACTTGTCACCCCTAGATCCGACCAATTGATTTCGAGCAGGATCGATCTAGAATTGTTTTGTAATAAGATTGGACTTGGCATCGTTGGATCCGACACCGATTTGATCATACGTTATACTCTGTCCAAATCCCTTTAATCGATTTTCTCATAGGATTGTATATTAATCTGATTCAACTTATTACCTAAATCCAACCATTTTAACCATTAAGATAATGAGTAAATTGTAGTATGACTAATTGATTTTTTTTATCACCATAAACATTCGAAATATAAACACACGTTATTTTCCAATTTAATATATAAACATTTGTTTGAGGTGTTTTATAATTAATTTATTATATAAAAGTATAAACCATAGTGCTTAGGAAAATAAGAATTTATTATGAAAAAATCAATATGTTTTTACGGTTTTTGTGTTTTTGTCATTCAATATTATTTTTTTCTTGAAAAGTTCTAAAGTTAGATTTTTTTTTTTCAGTTTTATGAAATTTGACTATTATAGCTGGTTATAATCGGTAAACTGAATTGTTTAAAAACTGAAAAACCGGATTCCAATAGCAAATTTTTATTAAATCAAAGTGAAAAACTTAACATGAGGATTTTGGGAATATATAGCATGGAAGAACGAAAATGCAAAAAACATAAAAATATGTTGGGTTTTCTCATAATAAACCTAAATTTTTTTTATAAAAGTACTGATTTTATAGTAAAAGTTTACGATTCTGATCTGATGATACAATCTTGATCTTACAGAGATGAAAATGAGCTTAAATAGGATCTCCATCTTGACAAGCTGATTAGCTAATTGTCATTTCTCTACAAGAAGTTTGGTTCATAATCCAAAGTAAACGTTGAAGATAACATTAATACATTATTAATGAGGAATAGATGATAGAATAATACTTATTTTTCTTTACTTTAGTGGTCCATTAATTAGTTGACAAGTCAAGGGTCAGCACCATCACTATACTTTGACCAAAAGACTTCAGTTGGTGCCTCCTTCAAAGTAATTTCCCGGCAGCCATATCACCTTTTCTTTCCACTTCCCTTTTTTTTCTTTCTATTTAGATTTGGATAAATGATTAATTATTAAAAAAAAACAAAGAAACATGTTTTCATATTTTTCTTTTGTTTTTTTATATGTTTTTTAAGAAAAATTTTCAAGTTAATATTTTATTTTATGCAATTTAATTATTAGAACCTAATTTTTTAGTTTTTAAAAACTCGGTTTATTAATTATAACTGGGTTCTAATAGTCAAAATTCATAAAATTTAGAAAAAAAATTAACATGAAGATTTTATTAGTAAAAAATAACATGAAGAACGAAAACAAAAAAAACCAAGAAAACATATTGGTTTTTTTTTATGGTTAACCTTTTGGAATTTGAATCTTTTGTTTCTATATATTGTTTAGTCAAAGATAATAATATATGGTTAATTGGTTATGTAAAAAAATTTCTCCATTTCAACCCGCTGGATCTATATGATCTTTAATTTTCAGTTCAAATATACATATATGTATACATGCTTGTGATCGTTGAAACATGGCAAAAGTACGAGTTTAGACTCGAGATTTTTGTGAGTCGAAAGATACCTATAAATACTAATTTAAATTTAATTAGTCATTAGGGGCCTTTCCTCCCATCTACCTAAGCAGGGGCGGATGTATGTTATGTGTATGAGGTCGTTACGTGTTATATATATAATTGAAATTTTTTTTGTCTCATATGATTTTTGTAGTGCGACCCCAATATCCTTGTTAGTGTTAATAATTTTTACACACATAAAAAAATTTGTTACAAAATCTAAGAAAAATATAACAAAACCTAATAGTTTGTTACTCATTTAACAAATAATTTAGAAATACGTGTATTGAACCTTCATTAATTAGGCTAATTCATTGTTAGACAATTCACCTTTGGGCTTGAACTAAGAATATATTGTTCGTTTTATTGTCATTTGTTTGGTGTTTGTAAGAACGTTTTTTGTTGTTTTAGTCTTTTAGATATTTAGATTGTTATTTATTTGAGATTTTAAGTGTTTAACATAATATGAAGTTACCTTTTGTCTAATTGTTTTAGTTCCTTAAACAATATGAATCAATTTGAAAAAACTTTTACCAAACTCTAAATTTTCAAGTGGAAGAGCTTTTAATATTTCACTACCAATTCCACAAGTAATTATACAATTCAATTGGTGAATGGTTGAGTGACTATTGCATTTGAACCATAAAGAAAGAATTACTCAATGTTTCACAGACAATGATTTAAATAACTAATAACTTGTTTTCAAAAGTGAAAACTCGTAGGGGATACCTGTAGAATCTAATTTCTTTTAGTTTGTAACGATCATGATTTTTAGCACTAACACATTTTTTTTATTATGTAATCAAGATGAAACGATCTGAACTTTTGAGGTGTAAAACTTTTTTATAAAACCACAAACACTCGTATTGTCACAACGTTATAAATTTTAACCTCTATAAAAAAAAACTTATGGATCTGTCACTCTACCTAAGAGCATCCGTAGCCATCAAACAAAATCACAAAATCACGTTCTTAATAAAGCCAAACATAAAATACAATTTCATACCATAAATTTATTTAATTTTACAAAAAAAAAAACTAAAAAGATGGTTTATATAAGTTTAGGGAAAACTACTTAAAATAGCAACCAACCAGATATAAATGTTTTATTATAGCATTATACTTGATTTTTTTTTCTAAAATAGCATTCCACTACAAAAACTTTTCTTAATACAACATCCAACCCAAATTAATTGATCAATTATAGCATTGTGTGCTGACTAGATGCTTACCGGATGTCCACGTAGGCAACCACATCAGCACCAGATGCTTACTGGACCTTTATAAAATAGCAGCTTACTCTTGCATATATCAATTTTTTGATCTTACATTTTATTTTCATTTTCATTATTATTATTATTATTATTATTATTATTAAAAATATTAAACTTCCTTGAACCTATTATAATAATCCAAGAACAAGAACCTTAAATTCAAGAACAATGTATCAGATTCAAAATTATAATCAACAATCTGAAAACCTACATCAGATAGATTTGAAGATCTAAACAACAAATTAAAATCTAGAAACCTTGAAGAAATCTATATCAGAAGGAGGCTGAATATCCAATCCAAACCCATTCGAAACCATATATAGATCCAGATCTGAAGATCCATACTGATTCCAAGAGACCCTAAAACATAAAAAACACAACAAATGAAAATCAGATCTGAAAAAACCTAGATCAGCGACAATAGCAACGTTGTGATGGTTGAGTGGGATGGATGAATAAGCGGCAAACTGCAGTGACGACGTTGAAAAAGATGACGAAGTTGCGGTGGCTACGGTGGAGCACTGGTGCAGGATGTCGACGGTGGTGGTGGTGGCATCAGGAGGCGGTGTATGATGGGTTGGACTTTCAAAGCAAAACCCTAAATCGAAGTTAAATTTCCAACCCAAAACGGAACTTGAAACCTTTGATCGATGAGCTTTTTTCCTGCGAAACCTTTAATCACGAACAATATGAAGATGTGATAAGGCAGTAGGAATGGTGGCCGGGAGTTGTGTGGTGGAACACAGGCGAACGGGGGGTGGAGGTAGAGGTGACAATGTGGCGAGTGATGTCGTTGTGGTGGTGAGGAGGCGAAGGCAGAAGATTAGGAGGTGAAGACCATGAAGGATGATTGATGGAGCCAAATCTTGTCATGGTGGTGAGCTGCGACTCCCATGGCGGTCATGGCGGTGGTGGAAATGACGGTAACAAAAGTCATGAAATAAGTTGCTGTGAATTTTGCTTTTCAGTTTTGAAGAATGGTTGAAGTCAAAGAAAGCATTTATTTAACAAACACTAAATTTAAGATTTGAACACTTTGAGTCTTTTAGTTTGTAATAATAATAATAATAATAATAATAATAATAATAATAATAATAATAATAATAATAATAATAATAATAATAATAATAATAATAATATAATAATAATAATAATAATGAAAATGAAAATAAAATGTAAATTAAAAAAATTGATATATGCAAAGTACATTGTTAATATGAGTAAGTTGTTATTTTATAAAGGTCCAGTAAGCATTTGGTGCTGATGTGGTTGCCTACGTGGACACTCGGTAAGCATCCAGTCAGCACACGATGCTATAATTGATCAATTAATTTGTGTTGGATGTTGTATTAAGAAAAGTTTTTGTAGTGGAATGCTATTTTGGGAAAAAAATCAAGTATAATGCTATAATAAAAGGAAGGACGAAATGGATTTTTTTTTTTTAAACTTAAAAACAGTAAAGACATTTAAAAAAAAAAAAAAAGAAAAAAAAAAGTTTCCTCATCAAGTCATCATTTCATTTTTCACAAATAAAAAAGTTTATATGTCCATAAATCCAAGTTACAAACGGCTGATGCGAAGACTCTAAGGTAGATTTATCCTTAGATTAAGAGATAAAAAGATATGTATTTGTTAACGACTTTACATAAAAACATTTAATTTAAAGGGTAATTCGTTATGTACATCCCTTTAATTGCTAATCACACATTTTATTTTTAATGTGAGAGAAAATTAACTTTTAAATTATTGGGTCTCATATCATTTAAAAAATCATATGAATAAAAGGGTGTGTGATTAGTAAAAGGGTGCTATTATTCTCACCCCATAAATGTTTATTTCTACTCCATAATTATTATAATATTATTAGAAATCAGTTTTTTTATGATTAATTAGCCAATAGAAAAATGACAGATTTTATCATTTCACTTTTCAAGGTCAAACTCTTTTTCTACCCCATCATGGGGTGTAAATAGACTCCCCCTTAGTGAAAATTAAAGAGGGAGCGAGGGTACATGTAGCAATGCCGAATTTAAATAATGTAATGCCTAATTTATTATTGAACTTTTATATGATATGTTATAGTAAAACACTTAAATATTGATAAAAACAAGTAGTTAACTCTCTTTCACACATACTAAACTACCAAGTACTAACCACCCTCTCAACTTGCACTATATGACTTTCTTTTTTTTAGGTTCATATGAAGAAATTTCACCCCATTCATGGAATTTAAAAGACCTTGACTTTTATATAAATATAAATATAAATATGTGTGTACACATCTAACAACCCCATGTGTCACATCAATGGCAAGAAACATGTTATGTTATGTAGCCATTTCATATAATCATATATATATATATTCTTTAATATTCACCACATAATCTCATGTATTTTATTTACATAACCAATTTCACATATATTCTTTACAAAATCATACATATTTAAACATTAATTAAGAAATAATATTATTTTTATTTTACTTACGTATTTATATAAATATCTTCGTTACTTATAAACACACCAAAGTAGATTTTAATTATTTATTGTATATAATGATAGCTTTTCAAAGCCAAATCATTTACAAGACATATATGTATCAAATATGAATATTAAAGAGTAAATACTAATTAAGTCAAATTGTTATCATATTTAATTTGAGATATCTGATGTGAAATGTGAAATCATACATACCTCTCTTTTTATAGAGAATTTATTCTTATATTTGTTATTTATTTATGGAAATAATGATTTGGACATCCATACATAAACACACATTTTAACTTGTAAAAATGTCTTAAAGATGTGTGTATCTAATTATCAATGCATGCTTTTTCTACGTTATATATAAACGGGAAAGTCATGCAAAAACCAACGTACTTTCAGTATTTTTCGAATAAGTCATTGCACCAAAAACCAAGGTTGTCAAGATCGAGATTTTACCTGATATCGTTTTTGTCATTGCAAGATCGGGATCGTAGGATCGGATCAGGATCGTAAGATCCTACCGAAATTAAATATTTTATATCACGGTAATGTATCATAAACAAAAGAGTGTCATTTCTATCCAAAAAAAATCATGTTCATAAAGAATGTAATTCTTCATTCAAAAGAAAGCTAGTCATTTTCATAGAGGATTCAAACTTTAAAGACAATACTAAATATAGTCATTTTCATACATCCATTCACAAGTCATAAAAAGTTTGAAATACACGTCGTACGATCTTACGATCTTACTAACGATTCTACGATCTTGTTTACGAAAACAAACCGTATGTAGGATCGGATCGTCGTACGATCTTACGATCTTACTAACGATCCTACGATCTTGCTTACGATCCTACCTAAAATCGATCCTACTAGCGATCCTGATCAAAATCTACTTGTAGGATCGTACGATCCCACGATTTAAATCGCGATTTCGATAACCATGCCAAAAACAATTCCATAAAAGTCCTTCAACTTAATAACGTTTTTGTAAAAATCATTGCACATAAAAGTCCTTAAACTTAACGAAAATTTATGAAAAACATCTGAAAAATTCTTAAAAAGTCTCATAAAACAACACGATTCGTAAGAAATTTCAAGTTGAAAGACTTTTATAGAAACGTTTTTGGTACAATGATTTGATCGAAAGATATCAAAAATGTGTTGGTGTTTTGTATAATAATCTCTATATAAACTATAAGATGGAGCCGGGCATTGCGAGCGTCGTGTAAAAGTGACTTAACTTGACACATCTATTCTATCTATACTATTAAATAAGTAAAATTTTTGTCATTTGTTATCATCTTAATAATGTCATGTGGCTTCATATCCAATTGACATTTGTACTTTTTTATTTTTTTTAAAATATAAATATTCATTTCTTCTTAAATCCCTAAAAATGTTCCTCTTTTTAAGGATTTATTAAAAATTTAAATTACCCAATCAACATTTAAAAATTTATTTACTAATTATAATAATGATAATATACTTTAATGTTATTAGTGATTATCTTTTTCGTTTAACTAACTTATACTTAAAACTAATTATGATAAAATATGTTAAGTATCATAAATAAAAAGTTTCAATATATCAAAATTTAATGTTAACTTTTAATTTTTTAGTTTATATAACTTTTGAGAAAAAATATTTATTAAAGTTATCCGTGTAACACACGGACTAATAAACTGGTATATAATACATACATTAATCACTTTTAAATTAGATTGGTCAACGCAAAATTAATCAAGTTAATTTTCAATGAACGCATAACCCATTTTCAACTCTTATTATAATTTATCAAATTAAAAAACATCAAATATAATATAGTTGTAACATGCATGGTATCGTTGTACCTAGTTTACATGCAAAGTAAATAATTTTTAATAAAATATAAAAGAAAATTAGTAAATATTAGGTAGTCAACTAAATAAAATGTTTTAACCAGAAAAACACACAAACACAAAACAACAAAGGGAAAAAAAAAAGAAACGAAAATTCAAACGATGATAAATTTGACCTCCACGTGGACATAGGCAGCAACAACCACCACAGTGCCACCCTAATAGAAGTCGAGAGGATTTTATAATCAGAACCGGAAGAAAAAAAGTTAGGTTGATCATGAAAAGTAAAATGGTAAAATTTGACATTTTTTTATTGGCTAATTAATTATAAAAAAACTGATTTCTAATAATATAATAATAATGATGGGTAGAAATAGATATTTATGATGTGAGAATAGTAGCACCCTTTACATAATTAAACAGATAAAGAATTACTAAAATTTAATTAAAAAAACGAGTTATTAACATCTTTGAAAACTTGAATTTATCTATTTTTTGAAAGTAAATGATACACACATTTAACACGTAAAAATAACTTAAAGATGTGTGTATGAGTTAGGGGTGACAATCTTGACCCAACGGGCCAAACAGTTAAATGGACCCATTGTTAAAAACTAAGATAGAACATTACTTTTTTTTAAATGAAAATTTATAAAACGGCGTATTAAAAAATTGTTCTTTGAAAAAAATTTCGAAATTATGTAAATTTTATGAATTTTGGTCGTCAAACCGTTTGACTCGTTTGCTTGAATGAGCTCAAATTGTCACCCCTAGTATGAGTGTATAAATGCATGGTTTTCTCATAAATATTCAAATGATTGATTGTGAATTTCTATTTTTTGTCCACAAGTCACAAGGTACACGATGGCCGGTGGGTGTAACTTTCGCCAAAATAAAACTCGTCACTCACTATCAAATTCGTAGTAAATGCATTTCCAAATAGAGTAACACGATGTAAGCACTAATTAATGTTTGATCACAGGACACTGAAGAATACATGTCAAAATTAAAGATTTTGTGATGTTACCGCTTTAAGTATAATTACTAGGTAACCATGATCACCACAGGTGTATTGACCTTTATACGCATTAGGATAATTTTTCCAGCTCCAATGGAGACAATCTAAACTTCCAAGCATATCAGGTAAGTCATGAACACCAGAATGATGAATGTATAGTTGTTGTATATCATTGTAGGTAGATCTACGTAAATATTTAGGGTCATAAATTCACAGAATATACTTACAAAATTTATCAATACTTTCTCTTGCGACACGAACAGACATTTTGAAACTCTCGTCCAAACCATCCGCTAGCGTGTCGTATGCTAGTTAACGAATAGCGGTCATACATTTTTTAATCGGAGAAAATATGATCGCACATCTTATATACGGCTTCTATTGAAAATATCAACACTCTTTCGTCAAATCGTCGACAATACGTACAAATAATGACTTATACATTCTGAAAAGGCGACGAAAATAATACCTTTGAAAAATGGCATACTCGGCGAAGCAATTACTAACAGGGGCGGACCTACCCTATGGAAAGCGGGGGGCTAGGCCCTCAATGAATTGCCAAACTACACTTATATGGTCCATGACTCCATGTAAAAGTTTTCAGGCCCTTAACAAAATTTTTAATAGGCCCCCAGAGAAGCCCAAAATTCATTACAGGAAGCCCAAACTAGACTTATAAGTTTAATCCATTATTATTATGTTATTTGTTAATTGATGATTGCTATTTGTTGATTTGGGTTTGATAAATTCATTACAGGATTGCTAAATTGATTATTACTAGTTGTTGAATTTGTTAATTTGAGATTGATAAATCTGTTGTAGGATTCTTTCATTCTTTTATCATTGTTGTTTTGCTAGCTATTACATTAAGCAACACCGGCTATGATTTTGTTGTCTTTTGATGATTTTTGCGCTCAACCTATCAACCGTCTCCTAGTGCAGGGTTAAGTTTTTTTTTTTTGCCCCCAATGCCACGTTTTCTAGATTCGCCACTGATTACTAATTAAACAATCGTGTGCAGATTCACAGTCCCTTTGCATATATTTTCTTGATTTTACATACATGGCCCGAGCAACTTGTGAGCAAACGTTAACCACTTTCACGATTAATTCTATTAAATCCACAGATGATGAAGATTTTTTTTCTTTTTTGAATTTGAAATTATAGAAATGAGAGAATTTAGATAATATTTTGGTTGTGTTAGATTGAGAAAAATGAAAGAATATGTATTTGTGAGAAGTGTGAGAAATATTGTATCAAAGAACAAATTTGTTAAACACCTTGTTATTTCATTATTCAACAAAAAAATATTGTAGGGAGACCCGCCAAAAAATATTTTAAAATAGGATAGGACCTAAAAATATGTTTTTAAAATTATTTAGTTTATTTTTCATAAATATTAAACTTCTCATGTGTGTTGTGTATAAAATACTAATTACAAAGGATTATATAAGAGATACATTTACCTTTAAACCCTATACAAGTTGCACTCTAATCCCTCTAATACAAGTAATTACAGAAGGGTCTAATACTCATGCTCTCCACTACCTCACAACTAGGCATGACAATGGAGCGGGACGAGACGGGGATCTCAGTTCTCATCCTCATCCCCGCTTCTTAATCATCTGTCTCATTCCCGGCCCCATCCCGTCGGGGAATGAGTTTCTATCCCCGTCCCCGTCCCAAATGGGGATCGGGGATCCCCATCAGGGAATCGGGTATTTTAAGTTACTAAAAGATTATTAAGTTTAAGCTATAAATAGCAATTTAATAGAAAGATATATGTAAATAAACTTTAAAACAAATCAATTCAAATATTTACATTTATAATTTATAATGAAACTAAATAAAGAAATGTATGCAAAAGATTTATAAAACCAATAAAATGAGAAAAAACAATAGTATTTTAAACAATAGAAAATTCATATACAATGATAATTAATATATTATATAAAATGTAATGAATAATTTATATTGTAAAGTTAAATATATATATAGAGAGGGGGTTCAATGGAGAATCTCCATGTATCGAAGAACCTTGAAGAACCTCCATGCACCACCACAAATGCATCATAATCCCCCCGTGATGCATCATTATTTCCACGTGATGCATCAAATTCTCATGTGATGCATCGATTTCTACGTGATGCATTACAATTTTCCAGCGATGCATTGTGGTTCTCCAAGGTTTTTCGATGCATAGAGGTTCTCCATTGAACCCACCCCTATATATATATATATATATATATATATATATATATATATATATATATATATATATATATATATATATATATATATATATAAACATAATATATATAACCGGGGTCGAGTTCGGGGATTAAAGTGTTTCACATCCCCGCCCCATCCCCATTATTTTAAATCAGGGATTCCCCGTCCCCGTTCTCATCCACGGTCAACTCGTGGATTCCCCGGTCAAATCGGGATCGAGTTACGGGTTCCCCGTCAGGTATGAGTTTTTTTGTCAAGCCTGCTCACAACGTCTCTCGTTGCTGACTAGTCACCACTTGGTCATCCTTGCCACCCACTGCCTCATAGGCCCTGTCAAACTTGATCTCATATGTGTCCGAAACACTTCTTTTACCAAGCGTCTCATTATTGCCACATTTTCGAAGTTGGAAGAGTTTTCTGCACATGATATCAACCACGATTTCCTCCTCGTCTTTTTGAACAATGTGTGACGTCTGGGAGGGATCATATATCGTAGTGTCGGGAGGCATCTCTGGAATCTCCGACTGAAAGCTGTTAAATGCTAAGAAATATATAAACGGAAACAATACCCATTATGAAAAAAAAGCAACATGTTTTCACGTTTTTTGCGTTTTCGTCCCTCTATGTTATTTTTTTCCATAAAAAACCTCAAGTTATTCTTTTCTTATTGGTTTAGTGAAATTTTGGACATTAGACCCCGTGAACCGAGGGTTTTAAAAACTTGAAAAACCGGGTTCTAATGTCCAAATTTCACTAAACCAATAAGAAAAGAATAACTTGAGGTTTTTTATGGAAAAAAATAACATTGAGGGACGAAAACGCAAAAAATGTGAAAACATGTTGGTTTTTTCATAATAAACCCCCCATAATATTATCTGATGAAATGAAGCCATTGATGAACAAGGATTTTTATTCCAATTAGGAGGGATGGAGATGGCAGTCAGTGACCCTGATAAAGACAATGAGATGGTTCATTTGAAATTACTATGAATTGGTAAATAAATTTGAAACCACTGTCATTTGGTAAATACTTTTTCAAACAACCGTCAAGTAGAAAACTCTTCAAATCCTAGTCCAGCATCGTGATGAGTATGCAAGTGAAATCCACTGGGTTTCAAATATTATATGGTCAGCTTTCGAGTATTTGAGATTTGAGGTTCATAAAATTCGAGTAATGAGCTCCAAACATGAAATTTGGAGTTGAAAGGAACTCAACTCAAACCCACATCAAGCTTTCAAACTCTATGCATGTGTGATTTATTTTTTGGGTTGAGCTCGAGTTGAGTTGGTTTTATCGAACATGACTTCTAATATATATGCTAAAGCTATGTGAAATCTTGAATCAAACGTGCTTTAATTGACTATATTTGAGCTATTCAAAAGAGCTCGAATCTTCCTCCAGCCTCAATTAAAGAAGGTTCGTCAAGTTTCCCAACAGTATACACGAACCCTCTGTTGCAAATGTCAAATAATCAATTGATGGTGATCATCTAGTCATCTACCCACAATTCAAGAATCGTGTACGAAAACCTCAAACCTTTTCACAATTCTTGATCAATTGAAGAAGGTTACGCTTGCCAGTTTCCAAATTCCAATCCGAGGCAAATTCTTGTATTTTGCTTAATGGAGCCGGAAACGATCAACAGTGAATTTGTCGTTAATAAATTTGTACAGGGGGAGAGGTGTGTGTGTTCTTTCTTTCTTTTCTCGGGGGGGGGGGGGGGGGGGGGGGGGGGGGGGAGTATGAAACTAATCATCAATCAAGTTGTGTATCAGAACCCTAACTAATTGGAACTCGAATTAGACGATCAGGCTAGCACATTCAAGCAGTATGCACTTCATATTCACACAAGGCACAAACCAACTACCAAGGCATCGGTTCATAAGTTGAAGTATAATCATAAATATTACTAATTTTCAACAGTTTTGGAGGGGCGAATTTATAGGATAAACAAGTTTCATAACCAGAACCATGAATGGATTAATATACATTGATATACTTAAATCGATGAGTTAATAAATAAAAGAAACCTGGGAAGGTTCTCAAGAGCCCATGTGAAAACTGCCCCAAACATAAAAAGCAAGACAAAAGCCAGCAATACTTTCACAATGTACTGGACACCCATAACCGATGGTAATAATCCTTTTGTTGAATGCAAATCACCAAAACCCTGAAAGTAGAAATGAGAAATTATACAGTGAGATATGATTTCCATGTAAAAATCAATCATTAACACCTTGGTTCAGAATTTAATTATCTTTGCTCATTTAACAAACTATTGCTTCATGTGAAATGGACTAATCCTGATACAAACCAACCCCTCCTGACAAGATACCTCTGCCTCACGGTTTAGTTCTTGGTACGGGTCCCATACCACCGCCCACAACGTGTCTTACCAATTAAGGTGGGACTTGCACATATAAACCCAACATCTCCCCCATTCATGGGCGATGTGATACAAGAATGTATATGCATCTTTGAATAAACAATGTCAAGTGTCATAGCCTCATAGGGGATACATGCACAGATTTAAATATTTGTTGCTGACTTAGATATGAAATTGGGTGTCAATATATAGAGCTCGAATGTGGGGAATCACCTTCTGCAAAATTTAAATGACGCTGAAAGGTGAGTATGAGTTTCACTCAATTACATGGCAGAAGAGTCAAAACTGAGTTCTTGAAAAAAGCAAGCCCCAACTGGTGATTTTTATGGCAGCCCTGCGCGTTTGGAAGTCTCGTGAAGGATCTCATGAATTTTACTCTCAACCGAAGCCTATTGAGCCACATGAATGTACAAAATAGAACTTGAACCTGGAAAGTGTTGGAAAAACTCATGACTCAATGGGTAGTTTCAAGCTAATTTTGCCTGGAGTGGTCTTAGCCTCTTAGGTGAAGCAGTTTCCCTAATCCCTATTGATCTTTTTTCAAACAACTTGTTGCTTTACGCAGAGTTGGTTTCTACTCTGGAGTCAAGAGATTCCTAATCCAGATGGCGCTTCAAAATGATATCTACTTTTTTAAAGAAGTTCCCTTTGAAAATATATAATGCAACTAGTGTTATATATCTTGATTCTTGAAGCTAACAACTAAGCATAATCAGAAGATTTTGCTATTGTGAAAGGAGATTGAAACACATATAAAATACACATACCAGTGGAGACGATTCATGTTTTTCTGTTCTCCTGAGATTTGCCCTAGCTCTTGGACCTCCATAAAGACCAAGAATACAAAGTTATAACGTAGCACACTTCACAATTCATAATAATAAAACAAAGTTGTTGCTATTAAACCAAATTGATAAATAATCCACATCAAACATACACTTTGACTTGTGATCATCAATATGCAAAACCTAAAACTTCAAACTAATTACATTAAAGCTATTGATATCATGCAACTATACAAACCTACTTCAAAACCATCTCTCTCATTTTACGGAGGAAATAAGAATCTCTTATATCTATCGTAAATCTTAGAACTTCATAAATTGAATATAAACATTCATGGTTACCAACTACCAACCAAGCTGGAGAGCTTCTCATGATTAATTAGTAATTACACGTCTTGAGGTCAAATGTCACCTTTCATATGGCAAGTGAATGGGCAACCCTCAATGTGATAGTTTTCCGAGTCTTCCTAAAAAAAACTTTGACTTATCTCTCTATCTACAAATATGAGGGAACAAACACACCTTAATTTGTAAATCGCCAGTTACAAGCTCATAAAGTTCCTATACTCTTGATAATCCGTCTATTGATATCAAAATTATGTCAACATGTTGCAACCGAACTGAAACGTGTCTTCGCAATGAAATAAAACATGTTCACAATTAATACTCTATGAAATTAGTATTGAAGCAAACATTCACCTTCTGCTTCAGTAACTGTCTGCAGCTTCCATCCATGGCCGTAAGATATAAGAACCGAATTAGGACCAAAGTTGATTGGCTCTTCCTCCTCTTTAACAGCTTCAATATACAACGCCAACGGCAATCCATCATCAAGCTTTCTGTTGATCAATTTCAATGCAAATCCCGCCTCCGTACCTACAGAAAACCGCCTGATCTTGCTTGAACTTCTGCATTTCACCTCTAGAAACTGTAATCAAACATCGTGATTAGTGCTACGGATATAATTTAGATCGACTCGTACGTAAATGTAATGACCTGAAATATTACTAACATGTAAAGAGAATTGCTGACGCAGATATGCTTACAGTTGGTGGAAGTGATGGTGAATCTTTGCTTTCCGATTTATCTCCATTTTCCGCCATGGGAGAGTTGAGAAGCAGCGGAGATGGAAACGCAGATAAAGGATTTGAACTCCTTTTCTGATTTTATCATCGAGCAAAACGGTTGACTTTTCGCTGGTTAAAAAGTAGATTGAATGAATAGCGATTTTGGTCCTTCAGCTTTTATTGTTTTGTCAATACGCCCCCATCAATTTATCATTGTATTTATAGGTGGCCCGAATGAATTTGTGTGTTCACTTGGGAATGGGTTTGGTTTTCGTTAAAATTGTTTGGTAGATAATAATTATAATAAATTAAATATATAAAAACTATTATTAAAAACTTAGACTCATCCATACCTATGGATTTTTTTTTTTGGATAATTATAAAACTAGTCATATTCATAACACATTTATAAATTTTACCCAATTAAATTGTCAATCCAACCATATTTTCGTCATCAACTATACATTACATCTATCAATTACGTTACTTATACTTTTTTATCTAATAGACTGCGTTATAAGAGGCAAAAAGTAATAAAAACACTACAACTTTCTTTTACCAAATATACATAGGTATTCCATTCCAAGAGATATTGTCATGATTATTGATTTGACAAGACAATTTATTTTTCTTGAAAATCACAAATTCACACATAAAGATTTAGTTTTATGTTTTTTTAAGGGATAATTACAAAAATAACCAAAATATAAACTCATTTATCAAGTTTTACCCAAAGAAAACTCACCTAACCAAAATCCCCACCATTTACGTAACAACCACTATTTATGTGACTTGTATTTTTTAATAATTTTTAATGCATTACGTTACAAAAGGTTAAAAGCAACATAAAGTGCATTAACTTTACGTTACCAAATCTATTATTAGTAATAAGCACAGTGAGATTTGGTAACGCAAAGTATGGGTACTTTATGTAATAATTCATCTTTTGTAACGAAATGCATTAAAAATAATAATAAGTACAAGTAACGTAAATATTGGCCGTCATGTAAATGTGGTAACGAAAATGTTGAATATTTTGGTAATGTTACTTTTTTTTTCGTAAAACTTGAGAAATTGGTTGTTTTTTTTAGTATTTTTGTAATTATCCATTTTTTAAACCTTTTGTAACGGGACATTGTTTTACATACACAATTTCTTCTTAATTTTACTAATTATACACCTTGTCACTCGCATGTTTTTTGTTAGTGGCGTGAATTCAGTAACTAAATGCAATCCCCTTCTCACATTAAGAGGGAGTGTATACTTAGTAAAATGACGGTGTACGTATAGAATTGACATTTATAACGTAATGTATTAAAAAATTACAAGTAACGTAATTTGTTGTGAGTAATGTAAAGCATATACGAAAAGTGTGGATGGCTTGGTTGGACCATCTTTACTTGGGTAAAATCTAATATATGTATTGAAAATTTGGATGGTTTTGTAGTGTCTGACATGCACCTTTTGAAAACTTGAGAAAATTTAAGCTTACGATCTTTTAAAAATCAAGTTGTTTGACAGACGGGTATAATTTGAATGAGCTTTCTAAAAATATATGCTCAATAATAAAAAGCTATTTAAAGTAGCTTTTAAAATTTACCCGAGTTTTTACTTGAAAAAATCATAAAATCACCCTTAAAGTATACTATTATTTTTTTTACTTGTTATTTTTTTTACTTGCTTTTTTATGTCATTTTACACATACAAGCTCCAATTCCAGTTACGTTGTCAAACACACATGTAAACCTCCAGCTAAAAACTACTTGTGTCATACATATCCATAGTAAAACGATAATGTGTAACGTTGAAAAGTATACGTGTTTGAAACGCACATTTCAATTTTCGTGTGATGCAAACACAATAATTCCATACAAACGCCAGACTCAACAGAGTATAATTTTCCATCCATCAATGGTCACGTTATAAGATAGAACACCTAAAACCTGTCTATTTGTATTGCCAACTTTTGTTCTCACGATAAGGTAACTGAGACGAGTTCACTGAAGTATGCAATTACAATGATTTCCCTCCATTTGTAGATTATATTTCTGGAAGGATGACCAACCAAACAGCCAATCGATATACGCATACTACAACCATAGACTAAAACTTGAGAAACCAAACATACTCATAAAGATTATACTAGTTCTATGCTTAACAATACAGATGAAAAATGATGTTACATAGTCCATTAAGCCAACCACATACCTTCAACGAGATTCCCAGTCCTTGATCTTTTTTCCTTTCGGTTTTGCTATAGGCGCATTCATACCTGCCATTTTGGTGTTGTATTTAGCCCGCAGTGTGTCGTTGTATGTCCAGCTGCAAAACACGATAAAATTGTCAATGGGTTGGCAAAATAAGGTCTATGCCTATGGCACAACGTAATGAATACGTACTTTTGCCAATGTTTCCAATAATGGTGTCTACTTATTTTGTACAGTTTACCCGTTGTGTCTTCTCTGATATCCCATTCCAGTACTTTTTACAACCAAGAAAACGCTTAAAGCCATGTGATTGGCTATATTAATCTTAAATAAAGATATCCAGAATTTGTCGGATAAATCTTCCACATAGTTGTTCTAAACGATCTAATTTCATTGCAATTGACCAAACACTAAATTATTCAAAACAGATTGTTAAATTCAGTTATGTGGAAGTTTTTGTCAACATATAGTTCCTTCAGCAACACATCTAACTCCACAACTTACACAGTGAAAATCTCATTCTAATTGCAATATCCAATATGAATCAATGTTTTTAACAAGCGTCTAACGATTATGTCAAAGATGCTTTAGGCATTCGTCTTTTTTCTGTTCACTAACATATCAGAGTAGTGTATCATTAATGAAATTATAGCCTAGATATTTACCTCTGTTACTAATGAGACTAAGCTGCATACATGTTGACACAAACCCAACTACAAAGTGGAGAGCCAACAGGTCACATAACCAACATATAATATAAGACCCAGTCACTAACAAGGTTTGGTGGATTTCATGAACCAGAATAGCCATCATGAGTGTGAATAAAACCAGTTTTCTTATCCTAGAATTCCACATAAGCAAAGGTATAAGGTGTAGAATTCCACATAAGCAAAGGTATAAGGTGTATAATTCCTTTGCTTATAAGGCAGCCAATAGCCCAATAGTGCTTCAACACTTCTACATGCTTCAAGAAAACTTCATGCTTTTAGTTTTAACAGTAAAACTATCAACTACCTCTCTTGATGAGCAAAATGACACTCAGTCTTGGTCTTTTCAGATATACCATGATTACCTTCACTCCTTGTAATGATTTCGTTTTTTATTTCAGTTTTACAAATATAAACCATAACCTAAGCGGCTAAGCCTTACCGAACTTCTGCAATTTAAATGTTTTCTTTATGTGTCTCTCAGCTCCCTGGAGGAGTGAATAATGAGATTCAACAGATTTTGACTTTTTAAATGTCATCGAGCTAAAAAACGACTCAGCATGTTCGCATACAACTGCCACTAATGTTATATGTTAAAATACCGATCATATTATGATCGTTTATTTAGTACTGAAGTCCCATAAACTAATGATCTTGGTATGTATTTTCCCAAACCCTTATTGATCATTTCATATACAATATACAGTATGTGCTTTAAACAATTTGATCTGCCAAACAGCCTGTTACTTCAAATGCTTTCCAGCAACATGACAAAAAACTGAAAGGTTTCAGAATTAGCATGCAGCCCTTGAGGCTATAGACCAAAAAAACTCTAATACTAGTCTCTATGAACATGAGCATAACATGTTTCTATAGATGTGCATTTACCAAAAATCTAAAAGTGACATGTACTCAGAAACTACTAACGTTAAGACACACATCTACATAGTGAATTGGGTCTCTAAAATTTCCAAAAGATTTCATGTAGAGTTCCTAGTGACCACAAAACTCTAAACTTGTCTGTATAGCCGAGAGCATAACATGATTCTATAGATGTGATTAACCAAAAATCTAAAACCGAGTAAATGACCAGTACTCCTTGATCGGAAACTACCTAACATTAATACACAAATCTAAGAAGGGAACTGGGTCTCCAAATTACTAGAAGATTTCATGTAGAGATCAGAGATCAGTGGCATACGCTATAGACAGAGTCATATAGATTTGCTTAACTGATAAATGAGTTGTTTATTTACTTCTTAATGGGACCAATGGACCATTAAGAAGCTCATTCAAAGGTAAAACGACCTCTTAATGATTCCATTAAGAGCCAAACAAACATCACCTAAAACCCATATAGTTGAACTTACTATTTCATTGACATGTTTTCACTAGGAGATGAGTCAGATGAGCAGTCAAAACTTGCACTAAAATTATTAGAATTTTTCTATCCAACATACAAACAGTGAGATAATTTCTAAATCCTAAAAGGCTAAAAACAAAAGGTTCGAGCATTCGCCAAACAAAGAACCATCCTCACACTCAAAATACAAAAACCAACATCACCAAAATGGCTGGCACCTCAAAGTAAAAGTAACTCATGAGTTTAATGGTTCAGTAGGTCAACCTCATAATGCATAAGACTGAAAAAGTATATGCAAAAAGATGCAATGCATAAAAAAGATAATTTACGTACGGGTTATTCCAATCAGTAGTATCCTCGTTGACAAGGTGGGTCCATTTTGTTCTTCCACTACGACCAAAGTGCTTGACCTGCATAACTTTCGGTAAAATAGTCTTGTCCATCTTATCCTCTCCTGTTGGTGCAGAGAAATCACGCTGAAAAATGCCATCAGAACCAACTGTTCCAGCAGCATCATCAGGATCATCCTGAAAGAAAGCACCCTTGTGATAGTATTTCTGCATGAATCTCCACTTCTGCTTGGGTGCAGAAGCAGGTTTGGGATTCTTCCTCTCCCACTCCCTTCTCTCTTCCTCCGTCATATTTCTAACCCTCTCAATTTCTTCCCTCTCCTTCACCAATGCATCTCTATCCTCTCTGTCTCTTTTGATTCTCGCGATCTCCCGAGCCTTCCATGCTTCATATTCTTCAGCCTCGTTCAACTCGTCATCTGTGTCTACATCAGCAATATTAGCCTCTGCTTCCAAATTCTTTTGGATTTCCATATCTTTACGAATTTCCTCAACCACAATCTGCTTTGTCTCCACTTTCCTCTCCTCCACCCTTCTCTTCATTAACTCCTCAATTGCCCGTTCTTCGGCCTCGATCTTCTCACGTTCAGCAATAGTATCTCTTTCTGATTTTGGTACAAACACAGGCTTCACCATTGCCATACCCATCTGCTCTTCCTCAGAATCCGTCTCATACTCAGATGACTCCTCTTCTTCCTCCTCCTCCTCTTCCTCCTCTTCTTCGGGAATCATTGCGACTTCCTCTTGCTCCCTCTGAAGCAACTTTTCCCTAATCCTCCTCCTCCTCTCCTCCAGGGCATCCTCATCCTCTTCCTCAAACTCTAACCTTTCTTGTCTCCTCTGCTCCTCTTCCTCTGTCGAAATAATCTCAGCTTGTCTAATTCGTCTATGATCAGCTCTTATCTCTTCCTTGTTATCCAACCTATTCTCTGCCAAACGACGTAACCTGGGATCGTCCCTTTTCATGATATCAGATTCTTCCCTGCTAGGAAACGCCTTTTCCAAGGCGCTTGACCTTGCCATTCGCATATCACCCTCTTCATCGCCATCATCTGCCCACTCAGGAGCTTTACCAGGCCAATACCTCTTCACTTTCGTTTGCCCAATTTTACCTCTAAGCTTATCCCTAATCGCTATAACAGTATCACTTACACCCGCAGTTACCGACATCGTAACAGATAAATTTAACAAACAACGCTAGTTATTTACAAAATAGCAAACCTACAATGAAAAAAACGTACCTGAGAAACAACATGATTCAAATCGTATAATATTTTCCACATAATGATGTAAACTTAATGAACGAAATCAACTGAGAGAACAATGAAATAAGAACTTACAAATCCAGCAGACAAGCTTAAGCGCCTCCGGAAAGGCCCTAATCGGTGGTTGCCATCGAGATCAAAGGTTATTTTCAGAAATTTTGCACCAACTGGCAGAGAGAAACAAGTTTCGATTTCGATTTCGAGCGAGCCCTAGAATAAAAAGGGTTTGCTTGAAAAGTTAACCAAGGGCGAGTTACAAAAATTTCACATTTCATTCCTATTTTACTCTTTTGTCTTGGAATTCCATCTTCGAAACGATCAAACAACTAAATTTTTTTATAAATTATCATTTTACCAGGAATATTCATAAAAATTTGAATTCGAACATCTGAAAATTTGATTCGAAATTATTTGAAACTTTTGATATCTGGATTTTTTTGAATATCCGAAATTTTGGATTCGGATAATAAAATTTCAAATTTTATTTCGAATATATGAAATATATCTTTTGTATTGATTATCTACGTAATATTGATTGTTTATCATTATTCTAATGTATAACTTTTAATTTTATATTGATATTATAGATTTATTAATTAATATTTTGTATATTTTATTTTATTTTTTTTAATCTATTTTAATTGTTTTAAGTAAAATCATTTAGGATATATTTAGTTTGTGATATATTTATCTTTGATATGTATTTGGATATATGAATTTGTATTTTAAATATTTAAATATTTGATATATTTTTTATAAAAAAATATAAATTTCCGGATATTCGAATAATCTGATGTCCGAATCCGAAATTTTGGATTCCAAAAATCGGATATCTGAAATTTCGGATTTGGATAACAAAAAACACTATCTGAAATTTTGGCTATCTGGTTTTGGACACCCCCTGCATTTTACCATTTTTATGGGATGATTTCAACCAACATCGTCTTCACTATTGTCTTTGTATTCACTGATACATCTTAAATCAACATCGTATCCAGCTTCTCCTTCTGCTACTTGATCGGGGAACGACATATCAGGTTGAATACAACATTTTTGAAAACTCGAATTAAGGTTGACTACTTGACTGTTAATTATTTGATTTATAATTCGAATGTTTTGGTTTGGATTACATCTCTCACACATCATTGCTCATACATTTGGTATGGCTTACGATTTTTTAATTTTGGTTTTAGAATATTGCCGATGGGCGTTTCCGGATATGGGTTTAAGATTTTTGAGTTCAACTTACATAGTATGCTCCGATAATGTGACTTTAAGAATCATGGTTGAGTCTGATTACGAATCGATCTATTTGAATCTCATTTCTTTTTGTTTATGAACTTTGTTTGATAAAGGTCATGGTGGTTGTTGGTCATAGTGAATGGTGGTGAGTATATTAAAATTATTATTGATCACATTTACTGTTTAAATAAAATATACTTGATAATAATTATAATAAAAATGTTAGATTTAATGAGTATTATAAATTTCAACATATCGCTCTTGGTGTTAATTTTTCAGTTTTAATTTTATTTAGTTTTGATACGAGTACATATAGATATGGACTATACAAGTTTAGTGAAAAGTGAAGATGTATAGATATGCATTTTCAATAATTAACATAATATAATAAATAATTATAATGAAAATAGATAATAGATAGTTAAACAATAAGTTGGTTCAAACTATACATTATCAGATCACTTATCTTAATAATAAAATATGATTTTACATTTTTTACGTTTTACTTGCGCAATAATCATTTTTTAGAAATTTAATCATTATAAATTAAATTTATGACGATAAATTTCAAAACATCTGAATACACTTACATGTCAGACTAAACAAGTTTACTGCATTGAATAATTAAATATTTATATGTTACGGCATAATGTATTCTGGTTTGTACCATTTAAAATTATTTTACACTAAAAAACAATCTATATTGATTGAGGTGTTAAAAATTGGATATCCGAAATTCGGATGATGATTTTTCATATATGAACCCGAATATAAAATTTTGGATTCCAATGTCGGATTATCCGAAAGATCCTATAAAATTTAAAAAAAACTATATCAAATTTTTAAATATCTAAAATACAAATTAATATATCTAAATACATATTAAAATTAAATAATATTACAAACCAAACGTATCCGAAGTTATTTTTAGTCGAAATTACAAAATAACTATTAAAAAACTAATACATATAGACACACACACACATAAAAATACATATAGAAATATAAAATACTAGTTAATAAATACGTAAAATCAAGTTAAATCCACTCAAATAAAAAAGATTACTTCAAATTATATAAAATAATCAATAATATAATACATAAAATTTTAAAAGAAAATAACTATGCGAATCCGAATCTCAAAGATCAGATAATACAATTTCCGGATATCCAAAAATTCCGAGATTTTAAATAGTTATGGATAGATTTTTAAATTTTGGTTTCTGATTTCTTTGAACATAATCACCATAAAAAGGTTTTGGTATAAATATAAATTATTGCCTGAAATAATAATGAAAAACTTTAAAATGACAGTAGAAATGTTATGATCTCATAAATATGAATTTGGTTTAATTGGAATGATTTATAAAGGTATATAATGATTTAATTAGTATGACAAAAAATATTATTTAATAACATAATCAAACATGGTGAAATTTATTAAAACAGTTTTGATGTTTGGCGTAGTTATATACAAGTTGGCTTCTTGTTTAGTCATATTTGGTAAATGTGATTATTCCCACTTTTTCATTTTTCTCCTATCTATATATATATTATAATAAAGCAAAACAATTTACGTCACGTGTCGTTTTTTCAATGCACGAAAAGTTCATTTTTCCGTCTCTTTTTCCTAATTTAATACATTAACTTAATTACATTAGATTTTGATTTTAAATTTTTCTCATTAATGAATTAATATCAAATTAGATTTGCAACATATTAAATTAATGCTTACCTAAAATAAATATGTATAATTATTATCCTTAATGATCATAGTTAAATTCAAATGTAAAAATTTGAATTTAAATGTAGAAGTGTAGTAAATAAAGTAAAACATTGCGTTAATTATTTTGCTAACAAAATTTAAATTTTAACTTAGATAACAAAAGTTAGGAATTACATGATTAAACTTTAATTGTAAATATGATAAATTTTGATTATTGATTTTCAAATATTTCATTTTTATATTTTATCATTTTCAAAATATATATACAAATTCACGCAATGGAAACTTATTGTTTCTTACATTGATATTTCATATTTGAAGTTAATAAAAATTAAAAGGATTTTTTTTGCAAGCACCATCATCTGTTTTTAATGATATAATATGATAAAGTTTTTTATGTAATATCAAGCAACTACTATTTCTTATCTATAATTTAACTAGCTTCCTTTACATCAACTATGTAATACATGAGTCTCAAACCTATATTATAAAGAAACAAAACAATTCATGTCATATGCCACTTTCATAATGCAAAAATTTTTTATTTTCCCACAATTTTTTTTTTCAAATTTAACACCTTAACTTAATCACATAAAATTTTGATTTTATTTTTTTTTCATTAATTAATTAGTAATAAACTAATAAATTAGATTTTGTAACATATTAAATTAATGTTTACCTAACATAAACATCTCTCATTATTACCCATGAGAATCATGATTAGATCCAAATGTAGAAATTTGAATTAGTTGCGAAAATTATTATTATTATTATTAAATATAATAAAGGAAAACATCAAATGTCACGTGTCACCTCTACGTTTCACCAAAAAAGATAACTACAATTTATTGTCATAAAGATAAAAGATAAATACAATTTATTATTTTTAAAAAGGATAAATATACTCTATTTTTAGTCTATAAATAATATATAAAAGATACACACAATTATTATTTTTGTATGTTTTTATTTTTACTTATATATATTTTATATAAATAAATTTAATTAAAAATAGACACGTAATACGTGGGTAATAAACTAGTGATTATTATGTATTATTATTAACACTATATATATTAAATTAAAATTAAAATACAAAAAAGAGGTAAAAATGAAATGTGAGCCGTCAAGATTTTACTCCGTCAATCTCCGTTCGTTAAATCCTCCCACGCCTCTTTGCCCTAACAAATCCTGCCTCATCAAACCAAGATTCACAGACTCTTTCTCTTCGCTTTTCCCCAAATTTTATTTTCTTTTAATTTATATAAATTAAATCAAAATTCATAAATTTACCGGATCTGAACTACTCGTCGGCGCTTAAACCCGTATTCTCTCTCCATCGCCGAAACCCTAAAATCTACCGGAAAATCCAACTGATTGCTCGCTTCACTTCCCTAGAGATCCAACGCCTCTCCCTTTTTCTTCTTCTACAGCTGGTGAGCTCTTGAATTTACACACACATGATTATTTGTGTATACATGCATGCAATTCTTGTGTTGCGTATGTTTATTAAGCAAGATTTGTTGTTTTCTTCACGGGGTTTACTGGGATTGTATGTCTTATGCTTTGGTGTTAGTTAAGTATGAAAAATTGATTTTTGGAACTTTTACTCTAGTACATTTTTGTGAAGATATATATATATATATATATATATATATATATATATATATACATACATATATATATATATATATATATATATATATATATATATATATATATATATATATTCATTTTTGTTGCAATCTTTTCATCTGAAACTTAGGACTGTAACATGCCACATTGGTATTATTCTTGGCTCTTTGTTTGGTACATTCCCATTATTTATTTAGCCAAATTAACTGACATTTATTTCTAAACCTTTTATGCTAATTGATCGTTGGAATTTGGAAAAATAGAAGCGTTGATTATTATTGTTGTTGTTTTTTCTAATGCAGTTTTTTTTGAAGTAATGTCCTGAATTTCAAGGAAGTAATGGCCTCTAAAGGTCCAAGGTCTAGACTTGATCATGAGACAAGGGCCAAGCGGCAAAAGGTGACTATTGGGAACATATTGCATTGTGTTTAGAAGTGCTTATATGAATAATTAAGTTTTAGCAAGCAGAAACCCATTTCTGCATATAATCATTCACCAATCTAGGGATCAGATAATCAGAATTTGATAAACACTCAATGCCAATGGAAGTGATGACCATAGCATCAAGTAACAAGAAAACACTCAAACATTGCTCCTGGATATCATTCATTACGGTTGATCACCTAATTCTGAATCTTTAATTTCACACAATCACTTTGAAAACACACATCCAAATACCCCCATAGAAACATGCTAGTGGTGTTTTCTTTGTGCTAGTACACACCTTAATCTGTCTAGTTGCTTTACAACATTATGCGGAAGTGACACTTTTATTTGCATTTAAGCATGACCAAGTTGATATCTTACCTCTATGTACATAATTTATGAAATTATCGTTGCCTCTTACTCTGTTTTCTTTCCTTTTGCAAAATGATTTGAGTCATTGTTGATAAATGAGTTTGCTTGTAGTCAAAAGATAAGAAAAAAGGAATTAAAAAAAGAAGGTGATAAGTTTGAATTAAGTTAACAGACAATGCTTTGAGCTATTTTTACGTTTTAATAGAATAATCTTTAAATTGTTAGCACCAATGAGTCAAATGTTTCATCGATTTTTATGTCAATTATCGAATTGAAGGTTGACAACCTTTTATCATGTATATTTTGAAGAAACATTTTCGCTACATTTTTACATTCATGTAACGATAAATGCGCTGACTGGTTGACCATGCTCAGACACTTAAACATTATTGACCTTCATATCCTGTCTTAGGCACTTGAACCGCCCAAAGAACCACGGCGGCCCAGAACACATTGGGATCATCTTCTAGAAGAGATGGTGTGGTTATCAAAGGTATCTTCCTTTATATCAAATGTTTTTTTTGGCAAAACAATAGGTATCCTCACTGACTTAATATTAGGTTAATTAAGTGAAAATTTTGGTGCAAAATACTATTTGCCTTCTAGGATTTTGAGTCGGAGAGAAAATGGAAATTGACCCTAGCAAAGAAGATTGCGACAAGGGCCAGCAAAGGTATGGTGGATCAGGCCACACGAGGAGAAAGACGAGTGAAGGTTGGTTCTCTAAATGGTGCAAAAATTTTAAAAATAATCCATATGAAAAATCTACTTAGATATGGATGTGACATATGTATTGTCCTAGTGTTAATGTTGCCTTTCCAAATGGTTAGGAGGAAGAGCTGCGGATGAAAAAAGTTGCGCTCAATATTTCCAAGGATGTGAAGAAGTTTTGGACGAAAATCGAGAAGCTGGCAAGCATTTTTTATGATTTTATATACGAGGGAGTTGTGCGTTACTTTCTAGTTTGGATAAACAATTGTAATGTTTCATTGAAATATCATGTGATTCCAGGTGCTGTACAAGCATCGATTAGAGCTTGATCAGAAGAAGAAAAAAGTGCTTGATAAACAGCTCGAGTTTTTACTCGGGCAAACAGAAAGGTAAGATCCTGCTTCAAATGAAGTTGTACCTTGGTGTTAGCTGAGTTGTAAAAACCTACTTGTTATGCGTATTCATGAAACAAAGATGATCACAGGTATTCAACAATGCTGGCAGAAAACCTTGTTGATTCGTCTCCTCACCCGCATGTGCATCCATCCTCAGCACGAGAATTACCAGCCATTGAATATAAAGATCAGACCGAGGTCAACGGGAGTGTTGAACCAAAACTTGGTATGAAGAATTAGTGCTCTTCGGTTGAAGTGATGTCTTGTTTTTTCCCCCTTGATGAGGACTGTTTCTGATTGATCTGGGTTTATACAATTGGCAGAGTCCCAGTCAAATATTTTAGAAACTGATGAAGACTATATGTCTGAAAATGAACCAGTAAGTATTTGCTCTTTCTTTTAAATAGTTAGAAGACCCATTTAATTTCTTCTAGCACACCCTTAGCAATCTTTGCCACCTTACAATTTATATAAGCTTTTGTGTCGTGTGTGCAGATCGATCTATTTCTATGTATAGACTATAAAACCAACTTTTTTCTATCCTACCCCTTGCATATCATACATCCCATTAATCAACAAACGATGTAGATCATTTTTTAATTACATCTTAAGTTATTAAGGATGTTTGATGATGTAATTGAATTGATCTTTCAGATCGTTCATTCAGTACACTTAACAAACAACAATGATTCATTTAGCACTTTCTTTAGACACATCTTGTTTCCACATAGACCTCTTTATCCTGACAAAACTTATTTGTCAAAAAACAAGCAGAATTTATTCATAATAAACAAACAGGCCCCTTGAGCACTTAGTTTGCCCTAAAGTTTCATCGTTCGGTGACGGTAGATTCCTCAATTTAGGGTTTAGGACTAATCTTATTGAACACCCATATGTAACTAAAATACAAATTTGGGATTCCTTCAAGTTTCCGATCTATTATGAAATGCTAGACCGAGCTATAGTTCGTGTAGGATGAGCCGAAAGTTGAGCTCAAATAGCTTGTTTTTGTTGCTGCTTTAGGAAGATGATGAGCATACCATTGAGGAAGATGAAGCGCTTATCACTGAAGATGAAAGACGAGAAGAACTAGAAGCTTTGCACGACGAAGTAGATTTACCCCTTGAGGAGTTGCTCCGTCGTTATGCTGTTGGAGAAGGTTAGTCATTCCGAGCCTCTTCTGCCTCATGTTAGTGCAGTAAGTTCTAAATTGTCTTTTATCTTTATACTTGGACCGATCATAATCACCGAGTTTCTTCAGCTAGTACAGAAATTACACCAGGAAAGGCCGAAGATGTAGCTGAACCAATCCTAGAACGGGAGGATGATTCTCAGTGTAAGTATTATTATTTGTTTAATTGTTAAACCGTTAGAAAGCTTCACTTTTCAACATAGATTTTGCAGGTAATGGAAATGATAGTTCAGATCATTTGTTGAAAAAGAGTTCTCATCCAGCTCAGAGTCATCATTGTGTAAGTTGTAGTTCGTCGTTATTGTGACTAACATAAAATGTGAAGTTCATCTTTGAACATGATGTATTTCGTTGCTGCTATCACAGGTTGAAAATAACGGTGTCTTGTCGGTTTCGAAAAAGCATCATTCAGAAATCAAGGAACATTATGTTAGAAAAAGGAAAGGTCTTCGAGAGGGTCACAAAAAGTATCTGGATCTAGACTTCAATGATGAAAAAGTAAGATAGTTACAGCCACCTAAACACTCTTAGCCTCTTACAGACACACATACAAGTTCATGTGATTCCATGATATTGTTTATGTAGGAGGATAGCGACTTTATACTCGTTAATGGGGAGGAAAAGGTATGTTATATGATATATGAAGTATTATTATGCAATTAGATGAATTTGTTAAAGTTGTGTTTGTGCTGCTCCCTGTAAATTGATATTTCTTGAGTTCTTGATGATATTCAACAACTCTATCTGATTTCTAGTGTTTGGGTAACCTATCTGCTTATGATAGTCTGATTATTGGTTCAATGATAATTTCATACCAGCTGCAATAAAACTGATTATTAAAGGGTAGAGAAAAGTTCGTTACACACTATCAATTTTATCTATTACTTAAACCAATCATATTTTGCCAAATACTAGAATTCCATCAATTTGATTATGTCAGCTTGAAGCAACATAAGTAATCCAAACACTGAAACCCCAACTTGTTGCACCGTGTTTTATTACAATCGGTTAATAGGTTCTGATTATTCAGCATCACATAATCACTTTCAATAGGCAATGGAAGATACCCTCTATCTCAAAGCGATGAAATGACCAAACAATGCACCTTCTTTGATTTGAACTTGCTTAACTTAGTCATGTTATTTCATCAACTTTTTATTGGATGTACAGGATGATGAAACGACCTTGATGGAGGAAGAAGAACTAGCTAAGGCTGAAAATGATTACTCAATAGATGATGAGGTGAATGGAGTGGCTTTTGACTCTAATATACTATGTATACCATCATATTTCCTGTGGATTTTTCATACTATGTACCTGCTTGGAAAATATCTGAAGACCAAACTATTGTTTTGCAAAATCATAGTGGGACTATAAATCTTATAAGTTTGAGATGAAATCTTTAATCTTATGAACCAAACTATGTTTTGCAGATTGCATTATTGACAAAAGAGAGTGAAATTCCGATAGAGGATTTGCTTGCAAGGTATAGACAGGTATGTTGATAAGGTGACAACTTGTTTCTTGAAGGTTCTTGCTATGATCTAATATCCTTTTCTTTTTCCTTTTCCTCATCTGCTTACTGTTCACAGGATTCCAACACTAACCGAAGTACAGAGGATGATTCTGAGTCTGAACGCATGTTTTCATCTGAAGATTTGTCTGATTCTTTGCCACAGCAAGTTGCTGTTGATCAGCAGCATGTTTCATTGGATGAAGTTGATGATATTCTTTCCACGGATGAAGTTGATTTACATACCGAACTCCATCCTGAACAGGAAGACAAGCAAGACCAAACAGTTGACGAGGGCGGGGAGAACGATGACAGAATTGCTGATGCGGCCGCTGCTGCCAGATCAGCACAGCCAACGGGGAATACGTTCCTGACAACCAAAGTGCGTACAAAGCACCCGTTTCTTCTGAAATTTTCTCTCCGTGAGTATCAACACATTGGATTGGACTGGTTAGTGACGATGTATGAAAAAAGACTTAATGGAATTCTTGCGGATGAAATGGGGCTTGGGAAGACAATTATGACAATCGCGCTGCTTGCACATCTCGCATGTGAAAAGGGGATATGGGGTCCGCATCTCATTGTAGTACCAACGAGTGTCATGCTCAACTGGGAGACCGAGTTTCTAAAATGGTGTCCTGCTTTTAAAATCTTGACGTATTTTGGAAATGCGAAGGAGCGGAAACATAAGAGGCAAGGATGGCTGAAACCAAATTCTTTTCACATATGCATAACGACTTATAGGCTTGTTATCCAGGATTCGAAAATTTTCAAGCGAAAGAAATGGAAATACTTGATATTGGATGAAGCTCATCTTATTAAAAACTGGAAGTCACAGAGATGGCAAACACTTCTGAATTTTAACACGAAGCGACGTATCCTTTTGACTGGTACACCACTGCAAAACGATCTTATGGAATTGTGGTCATTAATGCATTTCTTGATGCCCCATATTTTTCAGTCTCATCAAGAATTTAAGGATTGGTTCAGTAATCCGATATCCGGAATGGTTGATGGTCAAGAAAAAGTCAACAAAGAAGTTGTTGACCGGTTGCATAACGTGCTTCGTCCTTTCATACTCCGTCGACTGAAAAGGGACGTGGAGAAACAATTGCCAATGAAACACGAGCATGTTATATACTGCAGACTCTCGAGGAGGCAGCGGAATCTTTATGAGGATTTCATTGCTAGCTCAGAGACGCAAGCTACCCTCGCAAGCTCTAATTTTTTTGGGATGATTAGTGTTATAATGCAACTCCGTAAAGTTTGCAACCATCCTGATTTATTTGAAGGTCGCCCCATTATTAGTTCTTTTGATATGAACGGCATTGACATCCAGTTCTGTTCATCTGTTTGTTCAGTCCTTATGACTGGTCCGTTTTCTACTGTTGACCTTTGTGAATTGGGGTTCTTGTTCACTCATCTTGATTTTGACATGACGTCATGGGAGAGTGATGAGATTCAAGCCATTGCCACACCCTCGAAATTAATCGAAGATCGCGTGGAATTAGTCAAAAGTAAAACCAAGTTAGGGAAAGAGTCGAGTGGATTTAATATCTTCGAAGAAATTCAAAAGGCACTTCTAGAGGAGAGACTTAAAGAAGTTAAAGAACGGGCAGCATCTGTTGCATGGTGGAATTCGTTGAGGTGCAGGAGAAAACCGATGTATTCTACAGGCTTGCGGGATATCGTCTCAGTGCCGAATCCCCTTTCTGTCATTCATTATCAGAATGGTAACATGTCGTCCTACTTGAATTCCTCCAAGCTTGCAGAGATTGTACTTTCGCCAGTTGAACGCTTCAAGCAGATGGCTGATCAGGTGGAGAGTTTCATGTTTGCAATCCCAGCAGCAAGAGCCCCTCCACCTGTTGGCTGGTGCAGCAAATCGGGTACTTCTGTGTTTATAGACCAAGCTTACAAGGCAAAATGTTCCAATCTTCTTTCACCCCTACTAACACCAATTCGCACTGCTATTGTCCGGAGGCAAGTTTATTTTCCCGATCGGCGGTTAATACAGTTTGATTGTGGCAAACTCCAAGAGCTTGCGGTTTTGCTTAGACGACTGAAATCGGAAGGACATCGAGCACTCATATTCACTCAAATGACAAAAATGCTTGATGTTTTGGAAGCTTTCATAAATATATATGGATATACATACATGCGTTTGGATGGCTCTACGCAGCCTGAGGAGAGGCAAACACTAATGCAACGATTCAATACAAACCCCAAATATTTCCTTTTCATTTTGTCAACTCGTAGTGGCGGTGTTGGTATCAACCTCGTAGGCGCAGATACAGTTATATTCTATGACAGTGATTGGAATCCTGCTATGGATCAGCAAGCGCAAGATCGATGCCACAGGATTGGACAGACACGTGAGGTACATATTTACCGTTTAATTAGTGAAAGCACCATTGAAGAGAACATTTTGAAGAAGGCAAAGCAGAAAAGGGCTCTTGATGATTTGGTGATTCAGAGTGGGGAGTATAATACTGAATTCTTCAAAAAACTTGATCCAATGGAATTGTTCTCGGGACACGGTACAATCCCGGTAAACAATATGCAGAAAGAGAAGACTTCCACTAATGGTGTTGAAGTCCCTGTGTCTAATGCGGACGTTGAGGCTGCATTGAAGCACGCAGAAGACGAAGCGGATTACATGGCACTGAAGAAAGTCGAACAAGAAGAGGCTGTGGACAACCAGGAGTTCACGGAAGAGGCCATTGGGAAAGTGGAAGATGATGAGTTACTGAACGAGGACGATGGTAAATTTGACGAATCAGCCGATCAAGGCGGATTAGTTGTGGCACCAGTAGAAGACAATCCACAAACATTAAATTGGAGCAACCCAAACGAAGGAAGGGGTTTGAATTTGGTTAAGGTCGAGGATGATGTTGACATGCTGGATGATGTCAAACAGATGGCCGCAGCAGCTGCAGCCTCAGGACAAGAGATCTCATCCTTTGAGAACCAGCTTCGCCCGATTGATCGTTATGCAGTACGTTTTCTCGAGCTATGGGATCCTATCATTGATAACGCGTTGATAGAGACCCAGGATAGGTTCGAGGAAGTTGAATGGGAGTTGGATCATATCGAAAAATTAAAAGAGGATATGGAAGCCGAAGGTGATGATGACGAGGAACCATTAGTCTATGAAAGTAAGTTCATTTGTGGCTCATATAATCGTTGTCTAATTGTTACATTTATAAAATAAGCATATATGATGAAAATATTATTGAATGGCCTCTTAAGCACCTGGTTTCGTTATGTTATCAGGATGGGATTCTGAGTTTGCAACTAAGGTATATCAAGAGCAAGTCAAAGCGTTGGCTGAGCATCAGGTATGCACATTTATCTTTGCACACACAGATGTATAGAGTGTATGTATATATTCTTCTCATTCAACATGTTGATAGTTGCACCATTGTTACTTTTTTGTAGTTGATGGAAGAGCGTGAAATGGAAGCTAGAGAAAAGGAACATGCGGACTCTGACTCAATGAAGTAAGACTGTAAACTTAAAAGATTTACGGGCTGGCTTTCTGATGCAAAATTATATCGGAAAACTATATCATGAAGCTATTTTAGAAGCTAGGAAATAACAGGAATATATCTGATTGGGTTACTTATTTTATCATCTGATCAGGAATGAAACAGTTGCTCGGAAACCAAAGTCAAAGAAAAAGACAAAGAAAACAAAGTTCAAATCTTTGAAAAAAGAAGCTCTAGGTTCTGAGACAAAGATGACAAACGTAGAGTCACCGATAGAAATGGATGATGATCTTGTTGATGACGAGTTGATCTTTGTGAAGAAACGCAAAAAGGTGTTGGATGATAGTGAAGTGAAGATCTCCAAGAAGTCAAAAAAGATCAAGAAGAATTCCGAACCAAGTTTGTTAGATGTTGATTCGAATTCTGTTGTTGAGCAGCAAGATGAACCAAAAGATTTAAAATTATGTGTAAGCAATGTTGACGTCGTCGATCCTAAGCCTATCAACAGAAGCAAAACGGGAATAAAAATCTCAATCACATCAATGCCTGTCAAACGGGTAATGACGATAAGGCTGGAGAAGTTGAAGAAGGGAAGCATATGGCCTAATGATTGTATTCCAGCACCAGATTCCTGGTTATCATCAGAGGATGCTGTACTTTGTGCCGTTGCACATGAATATGGTGTAAATTGGAGTCTGGCGAGTGATGTTCTGTACGGAATGACAGCTGGTGGGGTTTACAGAGGAATTCTTCGTCATCCTGTTCATTGTTGCGAGAGGTATCGGGAGCTCGTTCAGAGACACGTGTTGTCTACTTCCGACAATCTTCATAACGAAAAATCAAGTAACGTCGGTGGTGGCAAAGCTCTTCTTAAAGTATCCGAGGTAAGCTATAGCTTCCATTTCTAGTTTCCAGGGTTCAGATACTCTTTTGCTAAGGTGTTTGTGTATTATGGTGAGATGTTTTGTTGTTGCAGGAGCAAGCGAAGATGTTGTTGGATATTGTGTCGGAACTCCCCGATCAAGCGTACACTCTTCAGAAGCATTTTGTTCACCTACTTTCATCTGTGTGGAGGGAAACTACTCGATGTGGCCACCGGAGAACCCCATTGGCTCTGAGAAGTGGAAGATTTCATATGCCCGGTGTAAACCATACTTCTCGAGATCCCTTTAGGCCACAATCACAAAAAATGAAGTTCACTAACCTAATCCAAATTAGCAGATTGGTAGCTGATGCACTTGATAATTCTCAAAATATACCAGGGGAAGAAAGAGTTTCGAGTTTTGGTGAAAGACATGAGGCTCGAACTGTTGGTCAGCTGGGAATTACTCTAGAATTTCCTTCGAGAAGGGATGACGATCGAAGTGTTCCATTGCCATCAGTCATTTCTATGGCAATAAATGACTTGGAACTGGTGCAACAGCCTGAAAACATGTCGATGAGTGGGAATCATCATTTTAGATCATCCAAGGATATGGTTGAATACCGATTCAGGTACTTGTCAATTTCACTGCGTTACAGGTGCCATTGGGTGGGTTGGGCAGTCTAGGTAATGGGTTAAAGCGGGTAGGGTTGGCCTAGGGGTGTGCAACTGGACAAAACCAGACCAGACCGTGGCAAATAGCCCTGATTCGGTTCGGCTCGGGTTTTAGACAATTTTTGTTCTTGCTTTTACAGATCCCGTACAGAAACCGAATTAGTGGTAAAATTGGTATATGTGCGCTACCATGTAGTCCCAGTTTGATACGGTTTTGGTGCATCCCAACAGTTTCTAACCGTCCCGACTTTTGCACACCCCTAACCGAAACAACATAATTTTTTGTTTTGTTTAGTTTTGCTTTGCTTTGCATCAGTAATTAATAATAGATTATAAATATCATAAAAACTATTATCAAAATAACAATCCAGTTTTCTTCCGATAAAACAATATTGACCCATTTGACCCTTAAGTATGTTTTGTTTTGTTTATAGCTACAATATAATCCAAATTGACCCATTTCACATAATCTCTAAAATGTCATGCTATTTATATTATTTATATATATGCAGTCACTTCTGAACATTTTACTCGAATCTGTCTACAGGGATGCTTCAAGAGTTGCCATTGATGGCAGTTTAGGCTTGCCACCATCAGCGATCCCTATAAGCGACATCAAATCCCGGCCATCATCTAAATCCCAATCGTTGGGAAAGCACAGGCTGGCAAATCCTGAATTACCGTTAAAGTCTTCTAAATCCAAACCGAGGAAAACCATTGCGGACTCCAATGAAGCTCTCTCTCTACTTCGTGATCCCAATTTGCAACCAATGTTGACACCACCAAATAATTTGTCTTCGGGGTTTGATACGGGATCTTCTCCTGGAGTGGAGATGGATGATTTTCTGAGTACATCTTCATTGGAATTGGGCAACGAGTTTTGTCTAGATGCAGCAGGAAGTATCGATATACTGCCTCATAATTATGATCCAGGCTTCACCTCAGGTCTTGAAGATTGTTCATTAAACCCGGAGTTTACTGATATCGGATAGTGTTGAATCCCGGTGTTAATGCGTTTGGTTTAAAAGCTAACTGGGCCAGTGCATTTTGATGGTACCCCATGTTGAATATTATTCAATGCGCGGAACATTTCAATTCATGAAACAAAGAAAAATACTAACTTGCTGTATCTAGAACGCGGATCAGGAGCCGAGATGGGGTCTGTGTGACTAGTATGAGATTCTTGGAAGATACAACATTTTGCACATAAAAATGTAACATTGTATAGCATGAGGCCCTCCAACTTTGTAACTTTTTCCAGTTGCTGGGTGGGAAATTCGTGCTTTAGTTTCGGGTTTATGGGTTAAAATTGAATTCTTTAGGCACATTCCCCTCATAGTGTAGGATTAGAAACAGGAAATTAGTCTTTGATGAATGAAAAAGCAATTTACTCTCTCTTGTACATCTCTGTACTGGACTTGAGCAGGGTCAGCCATGGTGCAATCCGTAAGGTCACGATGAGCGTTTAATTTATTTGGTTGGATCGATTGGCCAACTATCTGGCCGGCTGCTGCTGCTGCTGCTTTTTTTTTTTTTAAATAGCTACTTTCGTAAACTGTTGCAGGTGAATCTGATTGCAGATCATGGTTCAGGTGCAGTTTTACAGTTCGCTTTGCGTACGAGGTGGAGTTATGACATTTATTCTGGGTGTTCTTTTGCAGGTCTAGAGCTTGTTTTTGGATATCTTATTTCATGTGATATCTTCTAAATGCGTAGATTTATATGACGGTGCTGTATCATGCAACCCTTTGCAGCTTCGGGTTTGTGTTTTATATGCATGACAGTTGTGTCTAGCCTGGTTTCTTGTCGTAAAACTATGATAAGGTACTGGTCTAGACTTCTGTGTACCCAATCTTGTACAACAGATATGGGGGATTTCGGGCAAGAGGTGCTTCATATGCACGGTACGTTTTTGTTCTTTGACTCGTAAGATATTTTCCGTTGCGATTGGGTGGTGATAAAGCCGGGCATCGATCATTTGATTAGGTTCACAAAAAGGTATTTTTGGTTGAAAGTGGAACTGGGATTTTGGGTTCCCTTCTGTTTCGGCTTGGCTTGAAAATCTAGTAAACGGAGCGCTTGTGCAGTTGTGCCTGTATGGATCCATCCGTAGCCGCATACTACTAAAATTTCCTTTCATCGGCTTTTTTCTGATAGAAAATGGCTCAAAATTTTCCTTGTTTAATAATGTCAGTAATCTACAATCCTAGATTTTCACTTGCACAGGGTGATAAATCAAAATGTTACCTTGCTGGCAACACGTTGTATGCTTTGAAGAATACAAAAAAAGATGAACTAAAAAGGTAAATGAATCAAAAGGGCAACACAATGGACGAGCATGGGTTTAAAAAGGACGATGAGAGTCATCCGGAGGGATAGCTCGTCATTGTGTTATGTAAACCTGTTCCAAATTGATAATTATTGTTTATTGTAATCGTCATTAATGATTCATCAATATAAATATACTGTTACCAAAGGGCCTTTGGCCTAGTGGTAAGAGAGTGGAAAATATAAGTGAAAGGTCACGGGTTCGACTCCTGTCGGAGGCAAGTTGATATTTAGGTGGTGAAAGTAAGTCTTGTGATAAAGGAGTAGTTTAAGTGTAGGATAGTTTGCCGTTAAAAATAAAAGATAAATATATTGTTGTTAAAAATGTCCCTACAAAGTGTGAATTAAGAGTATAAACAGCAACAATAACAACAAGAAACCTCGTGTTTCATGGCGACGAGGTGGGAAGGAGAGAGAAGTCGACAGTTTTGCCTCTGGCGATGTAGAACGACTACATCCCATATATGACGGCCTCTGACATTCGTTGAACAATGCCCATTGATTGTGAAGTTACATCAATGATCAATTTTCAGAAGGAAAAATAACCAGACAAAACTTGTTTAGTTAAAACGTATGTGTAATCATCATTTACTGGTTGCATCTAACGTTTTATTTAATCTAGGTTTAATGTAAATAACATCAATTTAAAATATAGATAATAACTTAATCGTCTAGTTGTATTTTATAATATTAGTAACGTTGGTGTATATATAAAGTTATATAAATTATAAAGAAAGGCATAATAATAATGTGAATAATAATAAATGGGGATGAAAAGTGAAAGCAACAACATATGGCATGATCTCATGTCTAATCATTCTCAAAAGATGTGGCATGCCATTCTCTACTCTAACCCTTTTTAATGTCGCCCCTAAGTGGGAATTAACATCATTTTATTCCCCTTTTCATTTTATTTCCTATTCATCTCTAACAAATATTAGAATAGAATCATCATATTAATGATAGATAAATGTCTTATTATTATTATTATTATTTTTTATAAAAGTAATTTGTTTAACATCTTGGGTGTTTTATTCTCACACACTTTTTTTTGACTAAGGCCTCATTCTTATTTATGCAAATTCGAATTTCCATTAAAGGGGAATTAGACTTTTATTAAGATAAATGAAAGATAATATTCATAAAGAGAATGAGAAACAAACTAAAGGGGCGTTTGATTCACATAATCTGATGGAATTGAAATGAAAATTTCATTATGATGTGTTGTTTGTCAGTAAAAAGGAATGAAATGAAGATTCTTTAAAAAAAACCACTTTTGAATGAATCTATTTTCCTTGGGTCAGTGCCATGAAATTTTAAATTCCATTCCAAAGATTTAACAAGTTCTAAAACCAAACCCAGACTTCATCTTCACCGACCTCCATTTCTATTCCGACAGTATTCATTCCTTCTAGAATTTCATTCATTGACATATTCCATTATAGGAATAAACATTCTGCGAACCAAACGCCGCCTAATGATATATGTTGAGGAACAAGACCACCTCAAAAAGTAGGACTTTCTTTTAAAAATCTCAGGAGACAACCACTAAATCATCATCATCGTTATAGAGTTATGCTAAGAAAATTTAAACACGGAAAAAAGAAAGAGGAAATCTGTTGCGAGTACGATACACGAATTCTCAAACAACTTATCAGATAAATGGATTATCAGTCTCATTTGCTGTTAAACAAGAAGTTACCAAGGACTTTCAACCAAAAGAGGGGTAATTTTTTTAATTACAAAGCGTAAAAGATATCCAATGCAAGAGGTTGAGTGGTTGACGATCGAAAAAGGATTATGATTCTCTAAACGACGCATAGACCTATCTATATGTAAGTTCAATTCAAAGGTATCTCATAAGGCTTCTACTTGAGATAATGGGCTGGTTCTTATACGTTAAAAGCGATTGAAAGACACATGCATTCGGATTTAAAACGACGATAACAATCCACGTCGTCCTTCTTCTTTTGGCCAAAACATTAGAATGCCAGTATGATGGAAGGAATAAGAACCCATATGTATGTAAATGACAGTATTCTGAATGAAGGGAGAAAAAAAATATAAAAGAATAAAAAACTACTTTCAAAACACACATTCCTTCTTCTATATATCTGCACTTTTCCCTCTTCTTTGTCACCACCAACTCCACTGTGCTCTCTTCAATAACATAACACACACACACACACACACTGAGTACACTAGTCTACACTACACATGATATTCAACATCACCACCGTTAAAACGTCGTCTGACGGAGTGTGGCAAGGGGATAACCCTCTACGGTATGCATTTCCGTTGTTGATAATCCAAACTACAGTTGTTATTTTCATTAGTAGATCGCTTGCGTTCTTCCTCAAACCTCTCCGCCAGCCTAAAGTCATCGCAGAGATACTTGTAAGTCTCTCTAGACCACCACAAATCTTTCCCAACACAATATAGCGGGCTGCAAACGAGTTGAGACCACAAAGGTTGTCGAGACATATGTTTGAGCTCAACTTAAGCTTAATAATATTTATATTGGATACCCAAACTCATTTTTCAAAGTCTAAGTCCGAGTTGATCGATAAAAGCTCGACCAGCATGAAGCACTATTTTAATAAAAAACATGTCTCATTGATGAATGATTGAAGTATCGTTTTTTGGCGAACTCAGGTATATACATATCCATCCATTTTTTAATGTTCAAAACGTGAATATAAACACAGTAACAATGAGGAATACAAATGCATGGATTTTTCAAGCCATCTTCTTAAAAATGAGTCATACTGAGAAAAAAGAAACCGAATTTTTCAGGGTGGAATTCTGCTAGGACCATCTGCTCTAGGCCGCCACAAGGCATTTATGCTCTGGGTTTTTCCATCATGGAGCACGCCGATCCTTGAATCGGTGGCAAGTATTGGACTGCTATTCTTCCTTTTTCTTGTAGGCCTCGAGCTTGACCTCGCCTCCATTCGTCGGAGTGGGAAGAGAGCGTTAGGGATTGCTGCAGCTGGAATCTTGATACCATTCGTGTTTGGGATCGGAATTACTTTCCTACTCAGGAAAGCTGTTGCTGGAGCTGATAGAGTTGGTTATGCTCAATGCTTCCTGTTCATGGGAGTCTCCCTCTCCATCACCGCCTTCCCAGTGCTTGCTCGAATACTAGCAGAGCTCAAATTGTTGACAACTAGAGTAGGTGAGATAGCCATGGCAGTAGCTGCATTCAATGATATTGCAGCCTGGGTTCTGCTGGCTCTAGCAGTAGCACTTGCTGGGGGGAGCCATAAGAGTCCATTAGTGTCACTATGGGTGTTATTATCCGGTGCAGCCTTTGTCCTTTTTATGGTAACCCTAGTCCGTCCTGCTATGAACTGGGTAGCGAGTCGATGTTCCAAGCCAGGTCACCATGATTATGAAGAAGGTTACATGTGTTTGACACTAGCTGGGGTGATGTTATCAGGATTCATGACAGACCTTATTGGGATTCACGCGATATTTGGTGCGTTTGTTTTTGGACTAATGATCCCAAAGACCGGGGAATTTGCAGAAAGGCTGATAAGAAGGATAGAAGATTTCGTATGTGGACTTCTGCTGCCGCTGTACTTTGCTTCAAGCGGGCTGAAAACCGATGTGAATAAGATACAAGGCGCAAAGGCATGGGGGCTGCTGGCGGTAGTGATCTCTACAGCTTGCACAGGGAAGATTCTAGGGACGTTTCTGATGGGAATGCTATACATGATCCCAGCAAGGGAGTCGTTAGCTTTGGGAGCACTGATGAATACCAAAGGTTTGGTCGAGCTTATCGTTCTTAACATTGGCAAGGAGAAGAAGGTTAGGTTTTTGCAATAATTTTCTAAAACACTCGTTCAAGCAGAACACATGTTTCTGATATCTTTTCCAACAGGTACTCAATGACGAGATGTTTGCAATACTAGTGATGATGGCACTCGTTACTACGTTCATGACGACACCAATGGTGATGGCTGTATACAAACCAGCCCGAAACATTTCTTCCATAGTCCACCACCGTTCGCTTAGGGAATCATCATCCCATTATTTACAAACTCTACAAGCCGAGCTCCGGGTACTCGCCTGTGTCCACGGATTACAGATCTCACACTCAATGATCAACCTCATAGACTCTATCCAGTCTCCCAACACCTACTCACACATGAAGCTTTATATACTGCGCCTAGTTGAACTAACCGAGAGGTCCTCATCTATAGTGATGGTGCACCAGGTTCGTAAGAACGGAGTCCCGTGCATTAATAAGTTCCAACCGGGCAAGTCAGAATACAAAGTAGAGTCGGTTGCATTGAAAGCAAACAATGTCAAGGTTCGCTCCTCGACTGCCATCTCAGCATTACCAACAATGCATGAGGATATATGTCACGTGGCGGACAAGAAGAGGGCCACAATCATCATACTGCCTTTCCACAGACCATGGAGGAGAGACGATCAAGAGGAATTGGCTGATGTTGGACATGGTTGGGAAGTGGTCAACCGAAGGGTCCTTATGCACGCACCATGCACAGTCGCGTTGCTGGTCGATCGTGGCTTTGGTTGTGAAAAGCTTAAAGTTGCTAGCATCCACAAAAGGGTTTGTGTGGTGTTCATAGGTGGTCCTGACAACCGTGAAGCCCTTGAATTGGGAGGCCGGATGGCGACAGAAGCTACTACCAAGGTGACCATAATTAGGTTTCTAATGACAAATGGGGGCAATGAAAATTATGTTTCCAGAAAGCCAGAGGATGTATATATTGAGAAGGTAAAAATAAACCCTGATCTCCCCTGTAACTTACTCAGCTAGTTAACCTAATGATTATCTAACAGGAAGTGGACGAGACATCCTTAGAAGAGTTCAGACAGCGATGGGAAGGCCAGGCAGAGTATGTAGAGAAGGTGACTCACAACATCAAGGAGGAATTACTCACAATTGGGCAGAGCAATAAGTTTGATCTTGTGATTGTAGGCAGAGATGGGTTTCCAGAGGCTTCCGTTGCAGGAATCCATGAAGGTGAAGCTCGGGATTCAGCAGAACTGGGTGTTATTGGAGATTTATTAGCATCCTCTGGTCAGGGAATTGCATCGTCTGTGCTGGTGGTTCAGAAACACCGTCTAGCTAAAGAAGAACAAGTACAAACCATGTCTGACCAACATTCAGTTTAATAAAGAAGACAGCTGCGATATATCAATCCTGATTGTACATGTCTGAAATAAAGGCATAAAGCTACTAAATGATAGTCTGTTTTGAGCTACACATCATAACATCAACATCGAAACTTGCTACTAAATTTAACAAATTTAGCTGCTGTGCTTTCCATGTTTACCCTTGACAATACTGAAATATGATTCAGTGTGGTCAGCAATCATGCAAATCCAAAGTAAAATTCGTAGAACATCAATAATTTTGGTAAAATATTGGAGTTTAACCAGAGTCACCAAGGAAGTTTAGGGAAAAACTAATCATTACAAAGTCCGAAGGTAGTCTAAATTTCAACCCAAAAAATAACTAACATTGGTTCTCTTTTAGTTGGGCAATTAGCCAACATTTTGACATTGTACACAATATAAACATTTTTGAACCACAAACCAGCACAAGCTCTTACATAAAAAGACCTTTTTTCTTAAAACAAATATGAAGTTGAAAAATACACTAACCTCAGAGAAAGCCTGACCCAGACCAGTTTCCATCTGATTTGCCAGTATGACTTGTGGTTTTACCATCAGAAGATGCGCTCTTGTAGAAACTGTCATACCCGTCATCTTTAACATCATCCCAACCTGCCCATTCATCGCCGTTAGTAGTTGCAGTGCCTGTGGTAGATGCATGTTTCCTCTTGCCATCGTTATCCCAATCATCCCAAGAGCCAGAATCCATGGAGTTAGAATTTCTGCCCGATGAGCTGACAGAACCACCAGATGGAGGGACTGGATTGGAAGTTCCATTAGAATGCCATCCTTTGTGTTCCTGTCCAAACTCCTGATAAAACCCATTGCCTTGTGTTTCATTTCTTTGCCAGCCACCACTCTTCCAGGTGGTATTTTCTCCGGCATACTCTTCAACCTTCTGTGAAGCAAATGCCATAACACCTTTCATGATGCCCCATGTCTTTTGTCCAATTTCTGTCGTCTTTGCTGAAACAACATTGACAGTTTCATTCACCTTGTAATCATAGCCCCCATCTCTCACCTGTAAAAAGGGATGTAAGTGAATTCAGTTTAACAGTTCTCTAGCATTTAATTGGTAGCATCATTAAGCAAAGTTATAAATTAAAAAAAATTCTTTCCTTTTTTGCAAAGTCCTATATTGATGCCGTCTTTCTCAAAGTCCTGCTAAATAACTAAAACCAGGGGATATGCATGACCAAAATCAACCTTTTTAGCCGGAAAAAGACTAAACTATTGCAAAAATGCTATACTAAATTCTTATATGTGAGTTGGAGGATTAAACCAAATGCAGCTTTGAATGACAGGTTATCACATGCCTTTTTCTCTCAACCTTCAACGTAAAAACCAATGTTTGACCAACTTAAGTCTCAGAAACATAGATGATAGGGGTATTGACGTCGGTTGTGTCATGCCCGATGCGTGGCTCTTTTCCAGAAACATTGAAAGACGTTCTCCCGAATGCCACATGGTGTCTACTCTATGGAAGGAGGTCTTCAGTTGGTGGAATGCTGCTGCTCCGTCAGGCCTATTGGATAAAAATTTGATTTGGAGCAAGCTTGCTAATAGCTTTTGTAAGAGGGAGGCTAAAATCTTTCAAGGTGTTTCCCCCCTTTGGCAGATATGGAATTGGAGAAACAAGATCTCTCATGCCATTCTGAAAGACAAAGCGAAATCCCTTCATCTCGGCCTTTTTGCCGCTTTGCAATATTCCTCTTTGTTGTGGATATCCAATCGAATTTCTAGTCCAGGTCTGAATCGGACTAATTGGGTTTAAATACTAGAGGGTTAGTGTGCAATTAAATGGTACTTGGCACCTAAAATTTGTGTCGTTGAGCACTTGAGCTTTACCTAAACAATTATCAAATCATGACACATTGACACACACATCAAGAAGGATCAAGGGAAATGTATTGATGCATTTAAGAACATAAAATGCATAGTAGAGATTAAATAGATGTCTCGCATCAAAATAGTGGCATCTAAAGTCTGTTACTTCTTTCTTTATCAAGTTTCATATAACTTGCTCGATCTCTTTAATATGGCAGAAATTTGAAGGAGTGAAGGGCTAGTGTCTGTACGCTGCTTAAATTTGAGTGATCATGGTTGCATAATGCATATCAGTCACACAATATTAGAACTAAGAGAAACCAAGATGACTGATAAGACATGAAAACAGATCGAGAAAAATATGTCCCATTCAGAAAAAGAAAGCTACATTACTGTATCAAAACAGTTGATCAAAGTTATATACAAAAGACCTTTGTCGTGAGTTCCTTCGTGCCAGCTTGAACAACACTGGCTGCCGATTGTGCAGCAGATGCAGCAACAACAGATAGCTTACCAAGTCCCTGTATAAACGCATTTAATGATCAGTGACCACTCAACACTATAAGATTTAAGTGTGTTAACAGTGTTATTCACCCAACAATTCCATCTTCAAGTCTCTTTACATAAATGTTTGTGTGTGTGAACAACCTAAGAAGTAGTGACTTGAACACAAGAACCACATCCTCATTTGTTGTAAATTCATGTCTAGCTAATTATAATGCTGCCATTAAGTTATATGGCTATAAATCAGCATTTAGTAGAGTTTCTATCCAAGCCAATAGATCTATGTAATAGCAGTGGTAGCTTATACTTTATATGATAGACAATCTACAACTCTGTTAAGTTTGTGGAGTTTGATTGGCCTAAATTAGATGAGTGGGAGTCCAAGGGCACCCATCCCATCTTGGTGGGAGGCCGCTCATCTAATTTAGGCCCAGGGTTGTGATGGAACTTTCGGCTCACTTTTGTAATCATAGACCCTAATCCAAAATCAAAAATATCAACTTGCTATCTCAACAATGGAAGCAGGTCAAGAAACCGAACCACATATTCTCATGGTTTTTGTTTTTATTTTCATCCGTATTTTACTTTCTGATGGCCATTTACTCAACATTATTATCCAATGTCACAAAAAAAATTCACTATGGCTTGCTAAGTAATTGGCACAGAACTAGTGGCTATATTCAAACTTGTTAGCGAGGAAGTCTTGGATTTTCATTAACCTGTGTAAGGTCAAGGATGGCTGGATGCCAAAGATCAATACACCATAATGCTAATTCATATCTTTACTGAAGACATCAGCCATTTGTTCTAGCAGAACTTTTTCCCTTAAATCTTGTTTATAGTGACAAACTAACCAGCAAGCGCACATCATTACCAGGTTCAACCATTCATTTGGGCATAAATATGAGACTTGATAATGGATGCATATAAACCCAACACATCACAAGCATTCCCAAACAGTGCTAGGGAACAGTGGTGTACCTGAGTGACTGAAGAAAGAACATCCCCTTGTGCGTTGGTTCTTGGGATGGGATTAGGAGACGACCCAAATCCGACATACTTCCCTCCTTGCGATGGAGGCAATCCCTCCGGCCGTGACTCGTTCTCTGCCATCTTCCTCGCAAAAAATCCCTCCTTCCCCGCCGCAGATGCCTCCAATTGTGCCCGCGTGTATATATCCTCGGTAGATCTTGACCTAGCCGGCATCCAACCGCCAGCACCACCGCTTCTAAAATCTCCAGCAGACTGATTCCTCCGTATATTATCCGAGGACCCGTATCCTCTTTCATCAAAGCTACTATCACCCCAATCACTATCCCAACCTCCATTTCCTCCACGACTTCCACCACTCCCCGCCGACAACGGTGGCTTCTTACTTCCACCACCTTTAATCGAGCTCTCCTTCACAACCGGAGGGTCCTTCCAGGATTTACCTTCAGCTAGGGCTTGGATCCTGTCCCTATAAACCGAAGCAGCGTTGGTATTATACTTGGACACAATATCCGTCTCTTTCGGAATCCCGTACTTCATCAAGAAGCTGTTGAGGTTCTCGTTACCGCCGGACTCCATTTTCCGGAGCTGGATCTCAGACCACGAGTCCATAGTGACAGATCGGACGAAGGAGATGTGAACACCGAGGCCACGGTGCTTGCCGGAGCACTCTAAGCACATGAAGATACCGTAGGATACAGAGGCCCACTGAGGGTTCTTCTGTGAGCAATCGACACAGGTCTTGTTGCCTGGGTGCGATTGTAAGTCCCGTAGACGCCGTGATGCCGCCATAGCGAAGATCCGAAGGAATTGGGATCTGCTAGAGGGAGGTAGAAGAAGATCTGGAGCAGATTTTGGCTTCCGATTTGTGAGTGTGAATTGTTGTGTTGGTTTCGCTATAAATAAATATGGCTTTCCAGTTGGAAGTCACAAATAAATAAATAAGAGTTAATTACAAAATTGGTCTATATCAAATTTTAGATTTGTTCCTGAACTTTTAATTTTGCAAAATTGGTCATTATCATCAAGGTTTACTTTCAAGATTGGTCCCTTATCCATTAATTTTAATTAAAACACCCATTTTGTCCTTGTTTATATTTATACATTTGAGCCTTTTATTTACAAATTATTAACAACTCTTTTAATAAAACAAATAGATATAAAAATATAATAAAAGTATTAATGTTATTAATCAATTAGAAACAAAAGAAAAAAAAACAAATACAATAAAACATTTCGAATAATTCTAATTTCGTTTCACAATTTTATACTTTATATTTTGTATTTTTTATGGTATATATATTGTACCATTTTTAGAACGAAAACATTTCGAATTAAATTGGTTCATCATTTTTCGTTTCTTTAAATTGGAAATCGGAATTGTTAGTCATTTTTTCTGCTAAAAACATTATAAATTAGATTATTTGTTTATTACGTTTGGTTAAATTAAATATTGAAATGGTTGTTCGTTTTTTTCCATCGAAAACACTTAAAATTAGATTGGTTGGTCTTTTTTTCCATTTAGTTAACCATTTCGCTCGAAAATTGAAATGGTTCATCATATTGATTTTAAATGTTTTTGTTTGGAAAAAATGACAAACCATTTCGGTTGTCAATTTAACTAAATGGAAAAAAAACCACTTAATCTAGTTTTAATGTTTTTTTTATAAATTAAAACAAATAAAAATTTTGATTTTTAATTTAACCAAACGCAAAAACGGTCAACCATTTTAGTTTTAAATATTTTCGTTCGTAAAAAATGACGAACCATTTCGATCTTAAATTTAACCGTTGAAAATAACACCAACTGGTTTAATTTTAAATGTTTTCGCTCCGAAAAAAATACGAACTCCGATTTTTAATTTAACCAAACGAAGAAAACGATCAATATGTAAAATTTTCCAATTCAAAAAGTGACGAATTATTTCACTTTTTAATTTTTTTTAAACGAATAGAACAACAAATCATTTAGATTTTCAATTTAACCGAATATATATATATATATATATATATATATATATATATATATATATATATATATATAAAATTACACAGACTAAATAAAAACTTATTTATCGAAACAAAAAACAAACAATAAAATTGCAAAAGTTTTTTGAAGTTATAAAATTGATTAAAATTTGAAAATTTATTAAAACTATATATAATATAAATAAAATGACGCATACCGATTAAAAGATTAGATATATATAAAACATACAAAAACTAAAACTAATAATAATAATAAAAATCTGGAAAAAAATATTGTTGTTTTTGTTTCCAATTAATTAAGAATATTAATATTTTTAATACTTTTTATATCTATTTGTTTTATTAAAATAAAGAGTTGGTAATGATTTGTAATTAAAGAGTCAAAAGTGTAAATATAAACAAGGGCAAAATGGGAATTTAAATAAAAGTGGATGGATAATGGACTAATTTGAAAGTAAACCTTGATGATAATGACCGATTTTGCAAAATTGAAAGTTCAGGGACCAAATCCAAAATTTGATACAAACCACAAGGACCATTTTTGTAATTAACTCAATAAATAAATAAATAATAGCGTATTATTTTTTTTCATATACATGAACAAGGCTATATTTTAAAATTTATCATCAAAAGTTCTATCATCAAAACTCAAAAAATAAATCTTATAAATGATAAAAAAATAGATAATAATATCATTCACATAGACGTGCATGAACACTCACATAATTTTTAAAGATGTAGAAATTGTAAATGTATGTGAAATTGATATATTATGTGTATAACATTAATTTAAATATAATTATAAATAATATTAAAAAGTTTTATAAAGATGGTACCTTTTGTAACACTTGATTTCGATAGAACCTTTTTAAACCCAGACTATACACACACTGGGGTGAGCGACGGAACCGATTTCCGGAACCCGGCCCGGTACCGAACCGGGACCGACCGATTCCGGTTCTCGCGTTTTGAATTAGTTAAAAATCGGTTTTCAGTACTCACGGTTTCGGTACCGTATTTATATTGAATCTCTTATTTCGGTTTCGGTACATATATATACCGAACCGGTACCATATAAAATTAATTGGTTCGGTATTCAGTTCTTCCACATATCTTATTTCGGTTTTGGGATTTTCGGTTTCGGTACCAGTCCGGGTACCGAGCTCACCCCTATACACACACACATATATATGGTTGTGATCATTGTATAACTGTAGAATCATATATTCGATGTTGAATGTTTAAATTATAACGTCTATTCAATGTTGAATATTTAAAATTCAGACGATTTAATATTGAATGAACAATGATGAATGTTTAATATTGAATATTCAACAAGAAATTTGAAAGGTCCGTACACAATTATCCAAGCCTGATACCAATATTTCATGTTTAATGTCAATTAAATTTATTTGATCTCGTGGTCTCATAATTATTAGTAATCCATTAAAATTGTAATCTGGATGCTATGTAAACTCGGTCCCAATAGCCACGAAAATAAATACATGTAGCTGGTCTAAAAACAAAATGTTACATTACTATAGTCATAAAATTTATTAAGTGTTTTTTGCTTATTCCTTTGCCAGATGGGGACATGGATGAGGATTAAGAGAGGAAACCAGAGAGATAAAGATAGAGAATGGGATCATGGATCATCCTTGACCATGTTGTCATACCTATTCATATGTAACAAAATATGATTTTTTCAATGTAAACAAACAGGTCCAATAAAGTTTGATAGAAGTAAGTTGGAATAACAATTATCGTACTTTGGTTTTGAGCATATGTTGTTATGGTCAGGTTTAGTTAGAACTGCCATATTTGAACCCGTCTAATATTATTTGATGGCCGGATTGAGTACCCTTAATCATTGGTGTAAAATTTATTATGTTGCGTACGAGTTGGATTGAAATGTATTTTGGTTTTAAAGTAATAAAACTGTATCTTTTAAAAACGTATAATTATACTCATGATATGTTTAATATTTATTTACGATTATGTAATAACAGTTGTAAAAAATAGATACTGTTTGGAAAAATTAAAATAAATTTTGGTGTTACAATTTTAGTATTGAAGAAGTTGTGTATGAGCGTTATGTTTGAATCATTTGTGTATCATTCTAAGGTAAGAAAAAGTTTGTTAAAGGGAAAAAAAGGTATGAAGGTAGAGGTTGTTGGTTTGAATCATATCCAAGGTTTTGTGATCTAACTTCTTCTCTTTTATTTTGTTACGAATCAATTCCTTTAATTTTAGAATTTCAATTTTGTCAACTCAAAACCAATTTCTACATGGACAGTAATTTATACGCAGCAAAAATTTATCATTCACAATAATTTAATATAAAATAACTATTCTATATTTATTTTTGGGTGGTCTAATTGAACCCCCTAAAATCTCATTGGACCCCATGGATGTGTGTGGTGGTTGTTCAAAAGATATGTGTGGGACATGGGGTCTAAAGAGGATAACCCTTATTTTTTGGGGTAAAATGTAATAATGATAAAAATATTAGTAAATGTAAAAGAATCACTTTATATAAAATTATTATATATAACAAACTTTGTTGTGTATAAATCATATTTTTTAAATGCACCATACCTAACTTAAACAAGTATAACAAAACAAAACAAAAGCACCATGATTTTGGGTTCATTAAATCAAAGGTCGAGTTTATCACTAGTAAGTGGTCTACACTAGCTACACAAAACCTTTTGGATTCTTTGTTCATTTCTATTACCAACAAAAGAATATTCAAAATTTCAGATAAAAAATTGAAGTGATTGATGGCTTTTATCCTTATATTTAGCCTCCAAGTTCCAAGTGGTTTATTTTTTAAAATTTCAGGCAAAATAAGCCTCAAGTCGTCTATGGTTAATGAAAACCATTAAAAATAGTTAACAAAACTACAATTTTTAAGTCAATTATGCAAATAAAAACTCAATAAAACCACTTAACGTTTTATAACTTATATATAACTAATTCATCTTCGCATGTTACTTCATAATCGTGTGAAGTAAGGTTTTTTTTTTGTTCCATTTCTTTCCATGTAGTGAGACTTGAATTTCACCTCAACGTTCACCGCGTCTAGAAGATGACCAATTAGACCTCGATGGTCCTCCACTTCCATATGTAGATGACCGCCACCTGTGATCATCTTGTCGGCCCCACCTATCAGGCTCTGAAGGTGGTGGGGCCTGTGACCCACCGGCCATCCTCTCTCGAACGTGTCTGGGCACGTATTTGCCAGGTGCAGGTGCAACATTGGCTGTAACAAGCCCCGGTTTTGAGGAGCGAGCAGCGGATGGAGGAGACTCTAAAGGCCTTACGGGCGTAGAAGATGTTCCCCTCAATACTTCTTCTCTCCGTTGCCGTTCTTTCTCTTCGAGTTCTCTTTCGCGTTGCCTTTGCTTCTCTGCCATCTCATCTAGTTTCGCCCTACGCTCAGCTTCTTCCCTCTTTCGCCTCTCGGCCTCTGCAGACATCACAAGCCCAATATCATCCACATATAATAAATGACATATGTATGTTTTCTCTTCTGTCAATAGATAGATACCTTCACGTTGGCGGGTTTCCTCCTCTGCACGTAATTTTTTCTGTCTTTCTTCCTCAAGTTTTAAATAGCATATCATTTTCCTCCGGGTTTCCCGCTCTAGTTTTCTAGATTGAATTATTTGGTTGATTCGCTCCTCTTGTTCCTTCTTCATTTTGTTGTACTCGGCTTCTCTCTTGCTAAAAACTCTCTGTTGGAAAATTTCCTGAAATCATACAGATTTTGATCAAAGATGGAAACCAAAACTAGAGATCAAGGTAAAAAAGTAAATGAGATGATGTTAATGGCCGTTGAAGTCAACTTAGAAACCAAGATGATTTCTAGTTTCTAACCTTGTCTTTCAGCATCCTGCTTAGCCTCTTTTTCTTCTCAAGATCTCCAGTATGACGCTGTCGGCTTAGCTCAATCTCTAGCTGCAAAGTTTAACCAAACGCCTCATTTCGAATACGAAAACTATTTCTAGAAACTATAATGGCTTAAAGAAAACCGATACAGATGTTTCAACCTGCTGAAAATGTTCATGTTGAGCCTTTTCTTCAACTAAACGACGTTGGAATGCTGCTTCAACCAGAGGAGTTGCCTCTTCTCTTTTTGCTCTTTCAAGATGATCCATTGTTTTGGCAAGTTTTTGTAATTTCTTCTCCATTTCTTGTCTCTCCTTCAGTTGTTCATTTAGAGCCATTTCCATTAATGTCTGCTTCGTTATCTTCTCCTGCATGAAACATACAACGTTTAACTTGGTCCACCAGTCATAAAGGTGCAACCGAAAAGAGGTTTAACTCACCCCCTCAATGACAGGCTTCTTTCCCTTCTTTTTACCGCGTTTTCCAGCCTCCTTTAACAACTGTTGTGCTTCTTCAAATTCATGCTCCTCAATTTCTTTAAGGATCCTTTGGTTTCGCCTCTGTGCATACTCAGCAGCAAGTCGTCTTCTCTCTGCCTCTTCGGTTATCTTCTGTTGTTTAAGTCTCCTCGATTCTTCCTCTCGCTCCTACAAAACAGTAGTTTTTACTGGATATTATTAATTACTACTATATACGTATATCGTCTTTCAAACTAGTATAACTGAAAATGATATACCATCTCTAAAAGTTGTCGTTCTTGTTCTTCTTTGCGTTTCTCTATTATGGACTTGCGGGCAAGAAGTCGTTTATGTTCCTTGTCCACAGTCTCTGTCAAACCGGTTATCATCTCCCCTAGTTTCAGTGCTTTTTCCATTGGAGGGAAAACCATTGATCTTGCCTTACTAAGGGATTCTGCAAAAACACTTAGATGATCATGCAGCCCTTCAGATTCAAGACCCTGAGCATGAACAAAAATCGAGAATCATACATATGAAACGGAAAGAAGATCATCATATGAACATGCAAAGTGAGCACAATAAAACTCACACCTGACCACCAAAGAAAACAACACCTTTCCTATGATCAACTTTCATCGATATAAAATTGTGTTTGACCGCATCGGCAGAAATTTTCTCCACCACAGAGAAGTCGAAAAAGGGTATCATCCCAGACAGAGTTTCTATCTTCATAATCTGATATACCTGGGATACCTAGAAAACACAGAAAAAGGAACACAATGGAGATGAAGAGTCTGTTTCAATAAATCAAAACACAACTAAAATAGAATATGATCTATTCGATCACCTGTTGTAGCAATCTCAGCGTCGCAAGTTTTTCTAGTGAAGGAATGTATTCTGATAACTGAATTTCCGGGACAGAAGAAGCTGAAGAAAGCTTGCCACCAAGCTTTGATATTTTCACGAACAATGGCTGTACTTTCGATGCAAGATCCAGTGGGGAGAACTCATGCTCCAAAAGATGGTAGATATCTCGTACTTCTTGGGTCACACACGACATTACACTCTTCAACGCCTGTAAACGACATGTGAATGGAGATATGAATTTAAAGACATCGTAGATTTCATTTAGCAAGAAAGAACTGGTCAGCTAAGAAGAAGTACTGTAAACTATAGTATCTTACCAATTTTGAGAGGAGTGATGCACGTGAAAGCTGGGGAAAGTAAACAATAAAAACCGATGTAAATAAGAGATGGGGAAGTATGAAATCTATGGGACAATAAACCAATCAGTCAAGTTACCACTTCTCTGCTTTCAGATCTAGGATCGACGATAAATCCGATAAGATTAGCCACCCTTAGGTTCCTCTCCTTTTGATTCTCAAGTTCCATATGAGATGCACCATGTAACCGATCATAAGGAGGAACGGAAAGTGCAGCGAGAACAACAGATGAAGCTAGCAACTGCAAGTCCTTCTGGCTCAAGTTCTTGTTGAAGCTCTTTTGAAGTGCAAATAGCTTTAGCCACGAAAAGGCATGATAAATATGGCTGGTGGAGATCCAAAATATTTTGGTTAATTTGGCATAATATATAACCAAAAAAGATGCCTTTGGAGTTTTCTTGACTATACACATCAGTCCGTATATATCTTCAACAGATCTAAAAGCTTCCTGGTGGACACATTAAATTAAAACAACATTAATTTGTGTAAATTACATGACTATTTCAGATATTTCAGAATTCAGATGGATATCTCTCTAGAGTCTTGAGTGTTGAACAAACCTGCCAAAGCTGAAGTTCAGTTGCTACTTTCAACTGCTCAAATCTTGTGTCAAGATACAATTGCAGACTTTCTGGTGCAGAGAGATCAGGACGATCCCTTTGGTCACGATATTTGTTATGATTTGCAAGATGATTGCGAATGATTTCACAAAGCCTTCGAAACTCTGTTGTGCGCTTGTATTGCTTACAGAACTGGAAGGCACGATGTGCAGTCATCTGTAGGAATAACTCTGTAGCCTTAGCAAATGTTTGCTATATTCTTTCTATAAACTTCAAAGATTTTTAAGGAAACAAATATTCTCTTCGACTGGATATAGCACTGTTGAGAGTGAAAAGTTGACATTAAATAATAAATATAACAAGCAAAAGCACCAAGACGTTCACAACCAAACCTCACAATGAAAGATCGAATCCAAAGCTTTATACCACTTATTTGTTGCAAAGCCCATTAATCATGAATTATTATATAGTTTGATGATTAATAGGTTTGGTACACCTTCCTGGAATACCAGTGCTTAGGCAAGCTCAAGTCCTTGATTAGCCTGATCTTTGGCTGGTCCTAACTCCTACCCGATGCAAAGATGAGCATTTTGCTCTATATGTGCTCTTAACAAGGGTTGCAAACAAGTCGATCTTTTATCCAGCAACTCGAGCTCAAGTTCAGCTCAATCGGATATTCGGATTGAGCTTTTATCGAGCTCAATCTCGAGCCTGAGCCAAAAAACTGAGCTTGAATAAATTAACGAGCCACGCTCGAGCTAGGCTCCTAACCAGGACAGTAAACAAGTCGATATTTATAGAGCAACTCGAGCTCAAGTTCAGCTCGATCGGATGAGCTCAATCTCGAGCCAGAACCCAAAAACTGAGCTTGAAAAAATTAACGAGCCAAGCTCGAGCCTTTTATATTATACATATTGAGTCAAACTTTTATAGAACACTTCAAGCTTTTCTAATATCGAGCTTGGTTTTATGAATTTTGAGCACGAGCTATATATATAGGAAAAAACTCAAAATTTGTTCATAGATAAATTCGAGTTTTTCGAGCTGAACTCGATCTTAATTCGAGTACTCTCGAGTTTGCATTTTCAGAGCTCGTCGAGCTATCAAGCCGAGCTCGAGCCAACCTTAAAAACAAGTCGAGCTCAAACTTGGCTCGACTCATTGTAGGCTTCTAGCCCTACTTCTAACTGTTCCTAACAATCAATTTACTTTACCCCTCCTATTCTGATTATAGTTATTTCCCCCCTCAATATTTTTGAAGTTTCATTTTAATCACCAGATACCAGTCATTTTAAAGATTCCGTACAGACCATGTAGCTTTCAATTTTAATATACAAAAGCCACCATGCAAACCTTCAAATTACCCACTTAGATGTATTATATTTAACTAATGAAGCTGGTCCAGAGTTTTTACTTGAATTGAACCCTTAACAGGTTATAGTCATCAAGTTTTTAATTAGCCCAGACATTTCAATTCAATATTTAAACCTACAATTAAACCCTTCAAACTTGGTGGGATTAACCCTTTTCAAATCAATATTTTCAATCAATCAAGGCCCTAAATTAAGTTTTGGGTGTTACGCTATTGTCATTGGTCTTGTAATTATGCTAGCAGCAAGCAATACGATAACAAGACGAGTTTTATGCCTAGCCACTGTGCAAGAACTCGTGACATAATCCATGTTAACATAGAGCAGAGGTGAGTTAATTCACTAAACAAGTATTATATAGAACAAGAAACCCAAAAGAAATCAAACCCTTACCGCATAGAGAGCCTCCAATTTGGAGTTATTTCGTAAGATTTCCAGCACGGTTCGGTATGTTTCCCACAATAATTTAAACCATGGAGTGACAAGCTCACGATCGGATCTGTCTTTCCCTTTCTCCCCACTAACATAACTCAACATCAGATCTTCAGGCCTTTTATCTGCTTCTAGATCATCAAAATCGAGAGCTTCTTCCAATGCTTGCGCTTGGCTACGTGCAAGTTCAGCCTTCTCAGTGGCCAAATGCATGAAATGTTTGATCACCTCCTCCAATGAACTTATATTAACTTGTTGACAAATTATACGATACTGGATCAAACCATCTTTAGCAAATCTTCCTCTTCTCATGTCAACACAAAGCTCTACATATTTGAACATGATTCTCTCAAGTGTCTTTTGCCATGCTCTATACCTCTTTGAGGTTATAATCCCGTGAAGTGCTTGTAATGCATCTTGCTTTTGTCCAACATTGATCAACTCTGCATCCACAGATCGAAAAAAAAAAAAACTTGTCTTCAAAAGACTTGTGTGTTGGCCTTGGAGATTATATATGACAAACCTTAGTGCCCCAGGAGTTGATATTTTATAATAAGGATTTCATCCCTCAACTTCAACACCCCTCCCCCACCCAAAACAGAAATAATGTTCTAAGGCATCCTGATGTTAAAGAAAAACAATGTCTAGTAACATGTAGATGTTATACCCATTGCATCATCCAAGTGAAGTAGTAGTAAAAATCAAATGTGTAAAGGGAGATGTGAATGATAAGTACAGAGTTCCTAATTCAAAGAAATAGTTTGTGTATTGTTGTTGTACATAATAAACGAAGAAAAAAAAACCACCCACCTTCAGCTCGCTTCAAAGCATTTTCAGGCTTCGCGAAAGTTGTCATGTTGAGCAATCCAATCAATTAGAACTAAAAGACATGAAATGTAACAAATTAGCAAAGATTTACATGAATGAGTTTGATAATGTATTACATAAAACAAATACAGGATACCAAAAACACAAGAACAAGGTTACATATATAGTTCCTAGAGTTCAACTCATTGACAAAGCTAGAGAATACATGATGGTGGCTAGAATTGTCACTCATCTGCATCTTTTGATCACTACAAAGTTAGAAACATAACATGACATGTGGATTTCAATTCTTCGGACCTGTTCCATTCATCTATTGTTTATTTATAGGCAAAGTTAATGAGTTGATTGGTTTTAAAGTTTAGAGCTGTCCTGAGAAATTAAGCACAGTGCATCTAAAATTTTTGTGAAGTAAAAGCCATATTTGGCATGCAACAGACCTGGATCTTACTCGGGTCCCCAATTGGTAAATCGTTAATTGTAATGTACACTTAGTCCTTGTTTAGTGTAGGTTTAAAAAAAGTTAAGTGAATTCACGAAAAGATTCCAAATTGGAGGTAAATAGGTTATCAAAACCTAAATGATTGCTCAAGGAAAAAGGGAGATTTCTTAAAAATTATAATATTTGGATATGTCCATCCAAATGGAGGAAAATAGAAGTCTTATCCAGATAATCAGACTTCATCAGAAGAAACTCCGTGTTTATAACATGTTTTATGAGGAAGTACGACAAAATGAGAACAGATTCAAATTCATCAATGCATATTCACTTACTCACCAGGCTTTGAGTAAATATTATATTCACACTGAAGAGATAGCCATAAATAAAATGTCTACTGCAACAATCCAGCATTCCAGCGACAGAAATGGTTTATCCGACACAGCATGAAAACAAAAGAATCATACATTTTCAATTGCACTATGCTATTGTTATCAAATCAATATGATTCACACGATTTACAATTTCAACCGCTACTACACCTTCAGTAATCACAAAACAAAATTTGAATCCCGCCAATGCGACTCAAACCAGAAGTTTTTCAACAAAATAAAAAACCAAATTCTAATTGTAATTCTAATTACAGATAATTAAAACGAAGAACATAAAATTATTAACGTAGATTTATACTGAGTGTGTGTGTGTGTTTTGTCCGTAACGTGATCGTAAACTAATTCAGATTCCATATATAAACTCATAAATTATATGAGATAGGTGATATATATGCATTGACGGATAATGAAGATTGATAGGAGGAGAGACCTTAATGTGATCTTCAATGGCGTTTATAAAACCTCAATCGATGAAAAATCGATAGCATTAGCATTAGCATTTAGCAATTGATTTGTTAAATCTACAGAGTAATCATCAACTTGGTCATCAACCGCATAGTAATCATTAACCGCTTTAGTAAATCGGGTACACCCGACCCAACGGATCACTGTCGGTCTCAAGTCTATATTATCCCGGGTTTATTATGAAGATGATTTTTTTTTTCTGCATTTTCCGTCGTTTATGTTGTTTTTTTCTCAAAAAAGTTCTTAACTTAGTTTTTTTTTCGTTTTGACTTAGTGATATCTGACTATTAGAACTCTGTTTTCAGTTTTTAAGCCAAATTTCACAAAACCAAAAAAATTAACTTAAAATTTAATGAAAAAAGTTAATATGAAAGAACGAAAATGTAAAAACTGTAAAATCATATTGGTTTTTTTTTATAATAAACCCTTTTTTGAAATAATAGATCACAAATAACCAAAATAAACTATATTATAGTATTTCACTAAAATACTCAATTTCTATAAAAAAAATAATCAGGGAGTGTTCAAAGAGGTGTATTAAGATTGTATCGGATCAATTGTTAAAAATAATAATAATTTTTATTTATTTATCGTTTATAATAATATTATCTTAAATTTTTGTCATCAATTATAGCAATTTTTATATTTTTTACAACTAATAGCATTAGTTTTTATATATTATATCATTTATAATATCAACTTTTTTTACTATTTATGGCATCAACTTTTTTAACTTTTTACAATAACGGTAAAAAAAAAAAAATTTGATTACTATTATTGATAATTACCATAAACGGTAAAAAACAAAAAATTATTGCTAATTTGTCAATTGGTCCTAGTGCATTTAATAAAAATATGTCGATTGACTTGTTTGCAAAGTGTTGCAGCATCTCACGCATGGACGGATGCATGTTATGTGAAGTGGGGGCATAGGCCTTCAATGAACTTAGTAGAAAATCTTCAATAGATTAGTTATCAATGGTTTTTATATTCATTTTTAGTATTATTTATGATGTGACACTCTACATATTATAAAATATAAAAGATCCAATTAATGATTTTTATATTCAATAGAAAATACATATATTATTTTTAGTCTTAAAATTTTTAATGATTGTTACTTGATGATAATATTAAAATAATAATTTAATTGATTTTTTTTTATCACAATATAACTATTAATTATAGTGATCCGGAAGATTTTTATCTTGAAACATTTAATGCTTTAGATTTACTTCTTTCACTACTTTTAGTCTAAAAGTATGTTTAGTATTTAAATCATATAATGTTTATTGGAATTTGAAAGATTAAACAATCTCATAACACAAATCAAATTCTTCAAAGAAATCTCTTCGGCCCATCTAAGACCTCCACATGGAACCAATGAATATGAACTCACAAAAACCAAATTACATCTTATTAAACACCTAACAATCAAATCCAAATCCAAATATTCAAAACCAAATAAATGAACACTCTTATTAAATAATGCCCCCAAGTAACATATTTTATGAATCTACCACAAATCTCACACACCAATACACCATGGTTGTTTTAAATTTTTTATTTTATTTCATTCTTGAAAGTTGAAACTTTAGTTGTTTGATTGACGTTAAGGTAAAATGTGAGTTGTTGCTTTGAACTAGGAAGGAGTTATTCATGTGTGTCTTTCATACACAATAATCTCAATATAAAATGGCTATCTAACCTTAGAAGTAACTTTTGAATACTGATAAAAACATAGCAAAGACAATATAGTCATTTAAATGTAATCATTGTGTATGGGAAAATGTTGTTGTGTACAAATCACTTCCCATCTAGTTTATGATCCTTTTCTTACTACTGAAGTTGTTATTCAGCTTTGGGTTAATGTTGCTTTTGATTAGAACTTCAGAGTTAGGTGCAAGACTGTTTCGCCAAATATGTTGTTTTGGAGTCATGACTGATGGTTTCATTTAATAATTGCTGAAAATAGTGGTTGATTTTAATCAGGGTCGTCTCATAGATTTTAGAGGCCCAGTGTTTGTGATTACAACATAGTCCCTTATATATTTTAAGTAGTAAATTGGTCATTTTGAGACTCAATTTTAATAGGTAAAGTCGAGTTTGTGAATAACAAAAAAACTGATTAGTGAGAAATTATAATAAATAACACGTATCGAACTGAATTCGACATGAATTCTATTTTAACGCACTGATGCACAACGTATACATGTTAAATACAAAAAAAAAGTTATTGGTCTAAATTTTGATCTTTATCATAACTGTGAGGCCCTACGAAATTAGGGCCGGTCGAGCCTATAAGCCGCCCCTGATTTTAATTTTCAGCAAATCTGGCATAAAAGCTTGCTTTCTTTCAGTATCATCCATCAACCTTCTCTTCTTATTTTCTGATTTTTTTTTTTTGCTACATCAAGATATCTCTCTATCTTCCTTGGTTTTCCTGAATCTATGATTACATCTCATCCTCCATCCATTGCTCCACATCCCTGCTGCTGTACACCAATATTTGTTTAATCTTAATTGATTAAAGTTAGGTTTAGATAAAGGAAAGTCAACATCACAGTCAAGATCATAATTCATAAACTACACCACCCTACACAAAGTATTGCTTAGGTTACAAGGAAAATAACAAAACATAATCTACTGGCAAAGAGAGCCATACCTAGAACAAGCCACCAAAAGATGTTTTAACAAACCTGTTTTAACTCAATCATTTCCCAGCCTTCCAAAATGTAGAATGTAACAAAACTTACTTGAATCATCATCCCTTCACCAGTAACCCCTCCTCGGCTTCCGAATACTAAGAAAACGATCCAGTGTCGCCAATGCATCTTCAAATTTGCGGATTCTAAGGAAACCCGTGATCATGCGTGCTTCATTCTCTGTGAATTTTGCCGTTTTCATGATCTGATCCACGAGCTTAACCAACGTTTCCTCCATTTTCAGAGCACAAAGCCCTTCTGCCAGCATATAAATTGAAGAAAATTCAGGGATAAAACCCTTTGAAGTCATCTCGAATACGAAATCAACAGCTTGGCCGATTGGCCCCCCACCAGAGCAAAGCCCTTTTGAAACAATCTTATACGAAACCTCATCAGGAGGACAACCCTTCTGCTCCATTTCTCTAAAGAATTCCATCGCTGCATCTGCACCACGTTTTCTAAACAACGTTTGAATGACAGGATTATACGCATGTGGTGTCACAACCATGTTTTTCATTTGGATGCTTCTAAGCAACCTACAAGCAACCTCAATCCTTCCAGCTTTACACAACCCCTGAATTAGAGTCCCATAAGTGACAATATCAGGTTCACATTCGTTAGAAATCATAACCTGAACAATATCTGTTGCTCGTTTGATATCCCCCGCTTTACAAAAGTGAGAGAGAATGGAATTATAAGTAAACTTATCAGGCTTTAATCCTTCGATTATCATCTGGTCCATAAGCATAGAAGCCTCCTCAACCTGTCTGTTCTTGCAAAGACCATCTATAAGGGTGTTGTAAGTCACCACATTCCTCGAGATCCCTTGAAGCTCCATTCGATCGAAGATTTCCCCTGCTTCTTCAAACTTCTTGTTTTTACAAAACCCGTCAATAAGAGTATTGTATGTTATCACGTTTCGGGGGCAGCCATTTGATTCCATTTCTTTCAATAGTTTCAAAGCTGCATCGAGTTTCCCTTTGGTACAGTACCAATCAATTAACATGTTATAAGTAAACTCATCTGGTTGACACCCTTTGCTTTTCATGTCTTCAAACACTTCCAGTGCAGTTTCAAATTTGCTGGATAAGCAAAGACCTTGAATTAGAGTGTTGAAAGTACATACATCCGGTGAGATTCCTTTGTTTGTCAAAACACGAGCAAGTTCAGAGGCTGCTTCGATTTGGTTTTCCTTACACAAACCACTAATGATTGTGTTGTATGTGACTGTGTTAGGAGAGCAATCCCTTTCCAGCATTTGATTAAGGATCTCATTTGCCTCGTCGACTTTACCCAATTTACACAATCCTGAAATCACTGTGTTGTATGTATATACATCAGGATCAAAACCCTCTTGAAGCATTACCTCCAAAATCTCTAAAGCATGGTTAACATGCCCGGCTTTGCATAGACCGTTGACCAGAGTGTTGAAAGTAAATCGATCTGGACAGAATCCCTCCCTCGACATCTCCTGAACAAAATTCAAAGCTTCCGAAATCTTACCAGCCTTGCAATATCCATGAATCAGAGTATTAACTGTTATATTGGTCGATTGACATTGTGCTGATACCATTTGTTCTCTAATTCTCAACGCACCCTCCAAGTTCCCTTCCTCAATAAAACCATGCATCAGAGTCGTGTAAGTCTTCTCATCCGGCACCAATCCGTGGGTTGGCATCTCTTCCATCATCAAAATCGCAGGCCTCATTTGATGGGCTTTACAAAGAGCCTTTATCAAGATATTGAAAGTTGAGACATCCCTTCTAACTCCTTTACTAGACATCAACGAGTGAACATCTTCGACTAATTTCAACTTGTTACCATCAACAAGAACATTTAACAAGAAATTATAACTGTACGTCCCTGGCTTCACCCCAAACTCTTCTTCCATTATAAACAGAACACAAATAGCCTCATCATATAAATCAAATCTTGCAAAACTTTCAATCAAAATAAAGAAAGTATCTTCGGAGACTTTACATGAAGATCTCTTCATATCATCCAACACCCCCCTTATAGAATCGACAGAGCCTACTTCACCAAGCTTTCTAAGCATCTCCTCGTAAATGCACAAAGAGGGTTCAAAACTTGGTTGCTTCAAAGCCCATTTAAATATATTAAGCACTGAATTTTCATCGTTTTCACGGCGCAAGATATCAAGAACTTCTTTCTCCGAAGGTAAAGTGGTGAGTTGTTCGTAGTGTTTAGTGGATGCAAAAGAAACAAAGCTCTTTGTTGGAGTGCAAAATAAAGTTGGGTACTTTAGATTTAGAGGAAGAGTCCAGGGGTCACAACTTAAACAAGAAGAAAAAGCCATTCAACCTATCAATTCAACAAACCTCCCAATTTATACTACGATTTCCACCACTTTAGAAAAAAACAATGAAAACTCATTCAGGCAATTCAACAAACACCTAGCCGACAACAATAAATTCGTATAATTTTAAGCAAATATACAGAAATCTATTTCGGAAATTCAACAAACAGTTAAGTTACGCGCTATCCGTAGCACCAGTTTGAGGAGTTCAGGTTCATTTGTTCCACAAGCATACGAATGGAGAAAGTGAAAGAGACGAAGAAAGCGAACCTGGGTATACAAGCGATAAGCAAATTAAAAAAGAGAAATCGGAAGTGGATTCAGTGAAGGGGAAACGAAGGTGAAAAACCACACAAGATTGTCGACAGAATCAATTTGAGCTCTTCTATGACGAAATTAACGGATAAACCATCGCCCAATAGACTTGCCAAAATTCGTAAGTCGTAACCTGCAACCTTGAAATACCTATTCTGCCCCTCGTTTGAGCTTGAAAAATGAAAAATCTTATGCTAAGAAAAAACAAAAATGCAATCATGTTTTTGTTTATTATATCTTTCTTTAATGGATAAATCTACCCAATTTGAGAAGCCCTATGTATGAACAATTGAACATGCCCACTTAAAGTTTTTAATTTTTATATCTGGCTTTTAAGTGACCACCGTATATTACATGACTTCAATTTTTTTCAAAGGTTTATTATAAAAAAATGGTTTAATATGATAAAAAAACCACATGTTTTTATGATTTAGTTTCTTCGTTTATCAGTTTTTTCTAAGAAAATCGTCAACTTATTATTTTCAATCTAGTTTTCAGTAAAGTATTGTTGTTTTTTTCATAATCAACTCTATCAATTTTTACAAAAAACCAACATGTTTTCATATTTTTTTTATCTGAAAAGTCCTTAAGACCTTTTTGGAAAATCAAAAAAAAAATCCAAAAACACAAACAAATATATTCCCTAAGAATTTTATTGGTAAAAAATAACACGGAGAGACTAAACCGCTAAAATTTGTAAAACATATTGGTTTTTTTATATCATACCCTATAAGGAAAAAAAAAGCCAACATATTTTTATGATTTTTTTGTATTCGTCTCTTCATGGTTTTTTTTAAAATAATCTTCAAGTTAATTTCTTTTTAGTTTTGTAAAATTTAACTATTAGAATCCTCAAAGTTATATATACATACCACACTTATTTTTTGAGTTTTTTGACATCCTAGTCAAGACCTCGATATAATTAGTGCTCATCGTTACTCACTAGAATAGCTCAAAATGTTACCCATGGTTATTAATGTATTTTTAGTTATTGTTAATCACTTTATTGCTTTTAGAAAAATTAAAATTAGAAATTAAAGAAATCCGTGAAGATGGACATTTAATACATGCAAATTAACAAATAACTTCATAAATGAATTTTGTAATTTGATCATTACCATTAAAACCGGTGATGCTCAAACAAATTGAAATCATAGAGGCAATGACAATAATAGCCCTTCTAATTATATGATAGAAATGAAGAAAAATACCCCTACATTAGAAGCAATGAAGAATGGAAGATTGCAACCCCATAGGCCAAGCCAGGCCAGGACCACCAAAATTTCAAGATCTAACACCAATCAACACAACAAAAAGTTTCAAAATCGAAGCTTTATCGATCATCATCACTCAGGAATCATTTGCTCGGTGTCTGCATCGCCTTCTTGCTCAATAGTTGGTTTTGATGGTTGGGTAGATCCAGGAGCTTGCTTCTTTTTTATTCCACTCACAATATCATCAATCCTTAAAAGCATACAAGCAGCTTCAATAGCTGTCTTGAAGGTCTGTGCCTTCACATTGTATGCATCCCAGATCTAGATAAGAGAGGGGAGCATCGTCAGTGTCACGCTTACTAGAACTGACCGGTACCCAAAAAGTTGGAAATGTAACAACCCATGAACCAACCAAACGATGTTTGCAAGGTCTCGGTTCCGTTCTGATTTTCCATCAGTGACCAAAGTAATTCTAGGTCAGGTTCTGGCTTTAAACGGTTTTAGATCAGACAACCAATATCTAACACAGAACCAAGAACAAGGCCACAAGTTAAAGGGTTCCAGTTCGGATCTGATTTGTCCTTTTTGTCTGCTCAAGCTTATGAGATTCCCTACACTAACGTAAAACCATAAAATCATTACAAGAAGGATTTGTACCTGTAGTTCTTTCATATCTGCAATTTCACCCGTATTTCCATCGATTCCAGTCCATGCATTCTCACCATTCGCATGCTGTAAAGCAAGAAAAATATTGATGTGTTTAATCGAAAGTGTAATGTAAGCCAACTTCCATAAAGCATAAAGAGACTATTGATGAGACCTCAAACTACTCTTCATATCATAAAACAAGTTCTCTACAAAAGTCTAATGTAATTGAATATGGCACATAGTTTTATGGATGTGTCATTATGCAAATATCTAAAACACCCCACATGCCCACACTAACAACAAAATAGAGAGATTTTAACCCGCATGAGTACATACGAATTCATGCTTTAACAAAAAAAAAAAAAAGTGTTGCCTATAGGCATTCCAAAAACACTGTTGTGTATATTTTGATATAGATTGAAGGATTAAGTATCATTTTGATCATCAAACTTTCAGATTTGTCTCATTTAGCCACTGAACTATTTTTTCCTGATTTAGCCATTAAACTTCTATTTACTGTTCTACTTTGGGGAAAATGAATTAAACTAATGGTTAAATCGATGCAAAATATGATAGTTTAGTGGCCAAATCGAGACAATTCTCAGTTGTTAAATCAGTAAAAAAAATGTTTAGTGGCTAAATGTGTGTACAAAAGATAGTTTAGTGGCTAAAATTGAGACAAAAAAATAGTTTATTGGCTAAATTGAAAAAAAAAATCTGAAATTGGATGGTCAAAATGGTACTTTAATCCTAGTATGAATTTTAGGGAGCTCAAAATTTTACCCAATTTGCCTAGTAGAACTTCATGGTAACAACGCCATACTGAAAACCATACCCAATTTGCCTAAGAGAACTTCAATGGTAGCAATGCATATTAGAAAATAGAAACCATGAGCATATATTATTTTGGGAACTTCACATTTGTGGTTACTGATTTTAACAGAGAAGGATGTCCTTTAAACAGAAAAAGCACCGGAAATCATGTTTGGGTAAAAGTAAATATTCTTGCCTTTCCCTGAAGTGCGGTCATTGTTCTAATGACATTCACGCCACAGTTCTGTGCCAAGGTTCGTGGTATAGCTTCAAAAGCTACTGCTGCAGCTTCATATGGCCACTGTTTCAATGAATAAATAAATACACATCAAATAAATTGCTCGTCTCTTTTGATTATACCAAATCATTTAATTTTGAGTTGCCTTCTATTTCCAACACTTTCTTATCCTTCAATTTCTGAAGTTGATCATTCATAGAACACACTGTACCTTTTCAATGCCTTCTATTGATGAACTCTTCTGCTTCAATGTAGCAGAAACAGTCAACTCAGTAGCACCACCACCAGGAACAAGTTTTGGATGCTTCAAGATGTTCCTAGCCACCGACATTGCATCCTGCCAAAATCAACACACGATAAAAATCAATGCTAGGGAGTTCATCAGGACAACACTAAACAGGAACCGGTACGGAATCAGAAAATAAATGAAGCTGAGAACCAAACTGACGGAAACTGTTTTGGTACCAGTCCGGAGCCCGGAGTTGGTTTAGAGACCATATATCACATACAAAAATTTGGATTGTTATTGTTTAGAAAATATAAATATACAATATCATTTTCAATATTATAATTAAAAAATTTTAAGAGAAAACAGTTAGTTTCAGTTCCAGACTTGAAGGAGAAACAGTTCTATAAAAACTTTAGACTTTAGAGCCATGAACCCAACGAAATATAGTTGGTACCAGTCCGATTTGGTTTTTGGGTTTTGCTGGTCCAGATCAATGCATGCACACCTCTACTTGATACACCTTAATTTCACAAACAGTACCATACACATTGACAAATTTACCTGCAAGTTCCGCTCCACTTCATTTAAAAGATCCTTGCTAGCACCTCGAAGTAGAACAGTGCATGCTTTTGGGTCTTGACAATCCACAATGTAGGCAAAGAACTCGTCCCCAATTTTTTTTACTTCAAAAAGTCCAGCCCCAGTTCCCACATCTGATTCTTGAAGTTCATCTGGCCTGTTCACAATAACCGCTCCACAGGCCTTAGCAATCCGATTGTTGTCTGTTTTTCTTAATCTCCTTATGGCGCTGACTCCCGCTTTACTCAAGTAATGACAGGCTAAGTCACTAAGTCCTTTTTCCGTAATCACCAAATCAGGCTTAAACCTGAGAATTTGTGCACAGAGATTCTCAATATATTCTTCTTCCATTTTCAAAAGAACTGACCAATCCTCTTCTCGAACCAGTTCTGCATTTGTCTGATTCTCTCCCTTTTTGTACTCGAGAGGACAATCGAGCAAGATGATACGTGGGTTTATGATTTTTCTTCTCATTTTTCCAGGGACGACAACATCTTTGTTAAACATAACACCTTTGAGGACCTTTGAATCTTCCAACTGCCCCCCAGGAATTTTTTCAACCTTAATGTATTTCTTGATGTCTACTTCTCGTAGTCCCTGGCCTAGATCGACGCCAACTGTTGTTGTTGCATCAAGTGCAAGATCCTAGAATAAGTACATAACCAAGGTAATAGTCAGTAATGGGCAAAAGAAAAAAAACATTAAGTTCAAAACAAAACCTTCACTTCAATGGTTGAATTTGTGTAAAAAAATGTTGAACTATTTACTGAAAAAAAAAACCAATGAACTTCATATGCACAATTACCCAAAAAACCATCAACGCACTGATAACAAATTAAAAACTATGGCAGATGATAATGTGCATGTGCATATACGAATAGATAAATAACATTTATATACTAGTCGCAATTGTGGATTAGTTTTATATACATATGGGAAAGAAAGAAGAAAATGATGCTTACCGCAATTAAATTCCCAAATTGGCTTGTAAATTTTGTGCCAATGCAACTCTTCACCAAACCCAACATCATGGAACCTGTCAACAGAAGTACACAATTAAATAATAAATTTTATGGTAAATTACAAATTTCGTCCCTATGGTCAACTAAAATTATAGATTGAATCCCTTAACTTTAAGAATTACATTGATGGTCCTTGTGGTTGAAGTTTTATTAAATATTTCATCCTTGGGCCATATAGACCATTTTACCATTAGTTGTCTACAGTTATTATTAATTGTTTTTAGGGTAAATAACAATTTCCGTCCCTGTGGTTATATGTAAATTATGGACACCGGCCTTTTCGCGTTGAAATTACAATTACAGTATATGTGGTTCGCTATCATTTTGCCCTTATAAAAAAATAATATCGTGCAACAAACTTAACAAAACATATAATAAAATAAAAAAAATTAAAATCAATCAATTATTATTAAATCAAATTAAAATCAATCAATTATTATTAAAATCAAATTAATCAAATAAAAGGTAAGTAATTCAAGGCTTCAAGGCTTTACATTTCACATTTTATACGGTTGAGGTAACCACCAGTCCACCACCGATTGTTTGTAGGTGTTCCTCCACTTCCTGCCATACTTTAGACCCCTCTACTTCGAAGTTGATGCCTCGTCTCCCTCTCGTCGATGTGGTTTGTCTCCATCGGATTTTTAGAAGATTTGGAATCCTAAACACTTCAAAAGCTAAGACACCAAGTCACCGTCGATTTCATCATTTTCAAATCTGGAACGAAGTTCATCTGGAAACCCAAGACATTGAAGGTCGTCGTGGATTCCATTAAACGAACAACTATGAATATTAGGGCGTTGAAGTGTAGTTTAAAACTGGAACGAAGAACAAACAAAATCGGAGATTTCCCTTCTTGTCTTCGAACAGTCGACATCATCAGATTTGGCTTCCATGTTCGTCTTCCTCTAACTTCGTAATATATATATATATATATATATATATATATATATATATATATATATATATAGATCATTGATCTGTTTTTGTTTCTATTAGACATCAACTCGATTCAGATTTTCTTTCTAGTATGGATGATGGATCTGTTTTTGTTTGGAATCCATAGAAGTGATTTTGATGTAGGTATTTGATTTATGATTTTGTTTCTGGTTTGATTTTGGAAACATTGTAACACAGCTTTTAGTGTTGATCATCAATTTGCTCTCTTTTTTAACGTGGGTTCTTGGTTGAGGGCTTCATGTTATTTTATTCTTGAGTAGTTGAGTTATTGTTCTAGTTTTGATTCAAGATTTTGTGTTCGATTTGGAGGTATTCTTGGCAGTGGAACAATCTGGAGAAGTTAATATAGTGAGGGACAACTCATAATAGTGAGGAGGCTAACCCTCAAAACCAGTTTTGTACTTGTCGGCTGTGGGAATCAAACACTCAAAAGTCGAAAGTTCCTCAAACATCGACCTTAGATCGGTCAGAATTGTGAGTTAGACTCAAAATATGATGTATAATCAGATGACGGCTGATAAGCTCTTCATACCGATTTGGCAATTCAATGAAAATACAATAAAATTGGTAACCAACTGCATTAATTCGGAAAGTAAACCAGACAAGACAGCTCGTGAACTGCTCTGGATCAGCTCGGAGAAAACTTGAAATCGACTCAAATTAATCGAGTCGAGCTCGAGTAAGAATCGAGCCGAGTTCAAGTATCAAAATAGTCTGCTCAACAAACTCGCAAGCCTCATCAAGCCTAAGCATATAGATTTACATTTTTACCCTTGAACTTCATTATAATTGAATGTTGGATGTTTAAGACTTTATAATTGCATTTTGTTGTGTTTTTTCATTTTTGGACTAGAATCTTATGTATTTCCCAGTTCATATCGTGTTAGGCAAATCAAATTGTCGAGAAGATGCTTCATTAACTCATTGATGTTTATTTTGTTTTCTTTTTCTTTTTCGAGAAATTACAGTGCCGAGCCAAGCTAAGCTCGGTAGTATCAAGTATTTCATCGAGCCAAGCTCGAGTTTGAAAAGAGTTGCTCGATCGAGCTTGAGTATTAGAGTCGAGTTCGAGTTTGGTGATACCCGGCCCGACACTGTTCAATTACACCCATAGCATGAATTAGCACTTTGTATGCTATTGACAAAAATATCCCAAGAAATGAAGTCCCACATTATTAGTGGCAAACAGAAAATAAAAACGAGCAGTGCTGAGGCTTACGATCATTCACGTCAATAGACATTGCAATCTTGTCCAACACAGCAAGAGCATCTTCAAGGGCTTTGTTGTAAGCTGCAAAGATACAGCTATGTAACTGATACTTGCAATATATGCATAAACTGAAAAAATTAAGACCTTCATCCCCAAAGGGTACCTCGGCAAATTACTGTAGGGTGATACTTCTTGTCAATAAAAGTTTCGGCAACATGAAGCATCTCACCAGCTACAATTCAAAGAAACCAATTATACAACGTAAACAGTGAAACAAAAAAAGAGACAAAACCAAAAAAGTTTCCGTCTAGAAGTAACATATAAAACTTGTATCAATGTCACCTCCATTTTAAATGCATGTAACTGTCTTTTATGTTAACAAACAGGCAATGTAAGAGAAGTGAATTGTGTTAGTTACAGTTAGTTGCTCATCTCCACATCCACAAAGTAGACTCATTTAGTTATTTTCCATTTATCCTTGCAGTAAAAAACCACCATGCATAAACATAGACTGAGAAACATCCCAATTCATTAATTCACCAATTGCACTTGCTAAAAAAAGTCAGTTCTACTTAAAAGGGTCTCGCTTGTATAAAATGGCAATGAGCTTCAATACATTGATACTGTGAATGATTTGTTAATAAAAAATATACCAACTCCCACACCCCCTCAGATCAAAAGCTAATAATGTTGCAGACAAATGTGCAGGTAGTGATTTGATATAAAACTCGAAGGACGTATACCAAGAACAATGACAGATGTTGTTCCATCACCAACTTCTTCATCTTGTGTGCGGCTTAGTTCAATCATAGACTGTCATATTAACACAAAAGTAAGATACAAGTGAGTTTCATGTGCCTAGGTGCCAAAATATGCAGATAGCAAAAAAAAAAAAAAAAAAAAAAAAAAAGAGGTGTCAAAGGACATGATAAATGTCCACAAGTACCTAAGGTTGACAATATTAAAATAGTAGCACAATCAAATGAAAAATGGTAGGGGAAAAAAAAAGGTTGGAAGAGCCAATCATGAGTTTTATTTTCTTTAAACTAACTGCCCAAGTCATAATACCTTTGCAGCTGGGTGAGCAATATCCAACTCACGTAAAATAGCATTCCCATCATTAGTAACCACAATTCCTATCATTAAACAAGCACCAATAACTCAAATTTTAATTTAAAAAATTGCTCAAATAATGTTATTTATCTATGACATATTTGTGTTGCCATATTTTAACTATTTATGTATGTATTTTATATGAGTAATGATAATTAAGAACCTCCTGTAGCATCAAGAAGCATCTTTAACATTGACCTAGGGCCCAAGGTAGTGCGTATAATGTCAGCCACAGCCTGCATTTCAGAAGTAAAAGACGTCAATCATAGTGCTAGAATAAACTCAAAAGCATAACAGTTCAAAAGGTGCCTACAATCTACGTTTCAATATATACTATCTACTTATCTAGCTTATCATGTATCATGTAAAAAGTTTTCTATGTTTTCTTTTCAGGTTGGAAACTAATCTACACATCAATGGCAGTACGTATGTCAAAAAAATGCACCGACAAATTCTTGAGTTTTGAATTCCAGTTTCATTGGATTATCTAAAACAGCCTTGCAAACCAGTTGTTCACAGAACAGAGTGATCAGATATCAGTACACCGTTTCAAAATTAGAATGCTGCAACTTGTGAGACTTTTTGTGTTGTGGCTTACATGACCTTGTAATTAACATACTTAGGACGTGTTTAAGCTCCTACTAAGAGAAAAACTCTGTTTGGTTCGAAGAACTTGAGCTTTTGTTTTGAGAAAATAAGCTCGCATATCGAAACCTACTTGAAGTTGCTTTCAAAAGAAGCTTGAGCTTTTGGTTGAACATAACATTTTTACAAAGTCCTAACTAATATAAATGTCATTTATGACATTTTAACTTACAAACTACACCTAAATCTACTTTTGCCAAACATATTTATAAAACCAAAAGCACCCGCTCTAATGAAAAGATAAAGCTCCATCTTTGAAGCTTCAGCTAGTTTTGCCAAACGTGCCCATATATAGACACTTGAAGAAAAAAATTACAGATGTTAATAACAAATCAAGGCCAGTTTACCTTCGAAGCTTCAATATTTGCATGATGCACCTTACTTCCCGATTCACGTGTGAGTGAGTCCTCTGCATTTAAACCAAATATCAGCATTTCAGATGATGTGCACATCATCAATCATTATGAGGCAACACAATCATATAGATCGTTATAATTTGTTCCACAGCCCTGCCAACACCAAATCAGCATATATCCCATACCTCACTGGTATGATGACTCCTGTCATCTACATTTTTTTAATAAGAATAGATACCCTTGCATGGAATTTATCAAATTTTCTGACCACATAAGTTTCTCTTTAGAAATTAACAAATTAGAAGTTCACATCTTATATCACTTTTTTAATCTTTTATTTCTTAGTTCCATTTTTTAGAATTAAATCATTAGATTAAATACAAGTTTTGTAAGAGAAAAGAAAGGCGGGGGCAGGTTGGGGCCTTGGAAAGATCACAAAATAGTTCAATGTATGTTTTTGATTAAAGATGTAATTCGCTGGTAAAGTAGGAGGAGCAACACCATAGAGCTCACAGTGAAGATCATAGACTACCCCCTTACACAATGGTAGTCTATTTGAAAAAGCTTTGGATAGCTTGAATTGGAATTTTCTTCTCAACTCTATGAAACAAATGAGTTTCAGGAATAAATGGATAAAGTCATGTCTCGAATCCGCATCCGTTTCAGTTTAATTTAATGGCTCCCCTACTAAAGCTACTAAAGAGTTTCGGATGACACGAGATGTTAAACAAGGGGATCTGCTGTCCCCTTTTTTGTTTTTAATAGCTGCTGAATGCCTCAACAGAAAAATGCTGGAAGCCCGTTCGAAAGGTATCTTCCAGAGTATTATTATTGGTTTAGAATCTCTTCAAGTGTCTCACCTTCAATGTGCGGATGATACAATCTTCTTTGGAGATTGGAGTCTCGCAATGCTAGAAACATGATGTTGATCTTAAAAAAACTTTCAGCACCTTTCAGGATTGAAATTAAATCTGCAGAAAAACCGCATTTATGGTTTGGGAGTCTGCCCTATATAAGTTAATCACATGGCCAGTTCGCTCAAATGCTCACAGTCACAGGGTAAATTTCCTCCAAAATACTTGGGTATTGTAAGGGTTAGGTCACACACACACAAAGCGTATATGAGAAAATAACACAGTGATATTACGTAGTTCGGTCGATGTTCTAGCCTACGTCCAGGGGGAACTAGGGTTTCGTATTTTATTTCTGAGATAATTGTTTACAAGTACATCATTCAATATATATAGAGATAATAGGAGAATTTGGGTTAATCTCCTAAACCAGGAAACTAAATCAAGAACAAAAGGCTGCTGCCCATATTGAAGCCTACACCCCCACAGCAGGTATTCCAATTGGGATTAATATGAACCGAATTGAGAATTGGGAGTTGATGGTTGAAAAGACAATTTCATTTGGAGGTCGGTTGACATTGGTACAGTCAGTGCTTGGTAGTCTTCCATTGTACTTTTCTCTATTTCGAGCACCGGTCGGGGTAGTCAAATGTCTTGAGAGAAGAAAAAACTTCTTTTGGGGAGGGTTAATGGGAGATTCGGTTTCAAATCATCCTATGGCTTGAGTTAAATGGAGTACCGCTCTTGCTTCATAGGAATTCGGGAATCTAAACATTGGGGGTCTTAGAGCAAAAAATCTAGGTTACTCTGTATATGGTGGTGGCGTTTTTTGGATAATCCTGATTCCTTTTGGGTTAGGACTATAAAGTACATTCATGAGGGAAGGTGGTCTAATGTGAGTTGAGAGAAATAGATGCAAGATAAGTAACTCGGCTTGGTCAAATATTATGAAGGTGGGTAACAGATTTGCAGTTAATTGGGATAAATTTCAAATATTCTTTTGTGAAAAATATTAGGTAATGGGTCTTCAATTAGATTTTGGAAAGATTATTGGGTGGGTTACTTTAGCTTAAAGCGATATATTTCCTAGACTTTACAACTTAAAAGTTGATAAGTAGGTTTGTGCATCAAATAGAGGGGAATGAATTGATGGTCGGCTCGTGGAACTCGTCATGGTCTTGGAATAGGCCACTACGTGGGCGGGCGGCTGATGATCTTGAACGCTTGGAATTTATGCTTCGGTTTTTGTCTACAATTGTTTCTTGCAGGGATCGTTTCCAATGGCGTCTAACCCAACATGGAGTTTTTTCGATAAAAGCTTTATCGTCTTTGATGGACGCAAAAATTCTCACGTCTGAGGCTATCCAAAGTGTTCCACGTTGGGTGAAGATCAACCCAAAAAAAGGTTAAATGGGGTTCGATCTAACATCTATTCTTTGTCCCGTTTACGAAGAAAAAGTTGGTACGATGGGTCATTGTTTAGTTCGATGTAGTGAGGCGTCAATTATATGGTCCAATGTGTTTAAATGGTGGGAGTTTGTAAGATTTCAACCTTTAGACAACAAGAAAAATATTTGAGCATAAAGGTCATCCGGGCATGCAAAAGAGCCTTGTAGATCAATGCATTGCAGTGATAAGTGCTACCAGTTATTTCATTTGGCATCGAAAAAACAGGTTCGTATGTGACACAGCTAAACCTTCAATTGGAGATAGTTTCTTTGAATTGCAACTTAAAGCTTATAGTCGGATTAAAAAGAAGATCGAAAGATTGCATCCCTTACAAAGTATGGTTGTCCTCTCCTATGAATGCTTATGCAGGTTCAAAAGTTTTGCATAGTATTGGGCTTTTGGCTCGTTGGGTTGATTCCAGATAGTTTGTTGGTTAGTTAGATTTATTGTGTTTTTTTGCTTTAGTTTGCATCTTGCAGATTATAGTCATAGTTAGGTTCGTTGGTAAATTGTTTGTATTGTTCCTTGCTTTCAATTTTGTATACTAGTTTTTGTTACCTTTATAAAAAAAATCCCTTACCGGCTTACCCATGATACAATGTCCGTAATCTTTACCCCTAACATAATGCATGTCTATGAGAGGGAGGGTTGATTTAAGTAATTTGGCAAAAAAAACATATAATGTCAAAGAAAAACCACTAGACGACAAACACATAATTTTGCAAACCATTTATAATAGTATAAAAAGACACGTGCAAGGTATAAGCCCTAGAATATTACATCAATTTCATTTTCCTCTCCCTCCCCTTTTTCACCCAAAAAAAAAACCTCCACTCCGTAAAAAGTGTCTAAGTCCTTAAACCATATACATACTTTCAATAAGCCATTACAGTTCTCACTAAATGTAACAAGGATGAAAACCAACTACGAATTGTTTTTTTTTTAAGTTGCCTACGCTACCACCTTATTATCCCGCACTACCACCTACGTGTCTCAATTGAGACTTGAATTCACAACCTCTTGGTTGGGGCAACACCTTGTAACAAGAATGAATACGCACTACAAATTAGTAGCCCACAACATAAGATTTATATACCCTAAACCTCCATGCTCTCTATCCATGTGCACAGCTTGCTACAGACTCCTCCGCTTATAATTACTTTTCTTGTAATATCACAGCACTAGATCGTCTATCTATTTAGATCAGATGTATGCCACTTTTCACTCTTTTACACTAAAACCCCGTAAAGTTGGTCGAAAACCTTCTACAATCTGTTCTTCCACGGTAATCCCCTTTATTTTGGTTTTACACATGGATCAACTAAAGCGTAACTAGCAATGGCACTAACAATTAACAAAATGTAAGATGACAACACTAGATCATTGATATGTGTGTGAAGTGAGAAAGAGCGAAGGAGACACACTTACTTAAAACAAGAACGGGCGCTTGCATAGCTTCAGATGCGAGTGTAAAATGCTACAAATGATGGAGGAGAAGTAAGTGTTCTTCACTGTCACTAGGGTTTCTTTCTCTTTTTTTAGCGTGTTATTCGGAAATGAGCCTGACGCCTCTCTCTCAAAAATTGGAATCTCCCTCTTCACTTCTGCTAGTTTTTCGCGTAATACTCGAATTTGAAAATGGGCCACTAGGCCCGTAACATCATTACGAATACCTTGGGCTTTGACTGGACTTTCAATTAAATAAAACAATGTTTTTCTTTTCATAGTTTGAACTTTGAAACAGTATTTTCTTGTGCCCTTGTTCGGTTTAAAAACTTTATTAATTTTTTTCATTTTCTATGATGATATAATACATGTCTTTATTCTTTTTTAAAAACTTTATAATTGTTTTGTAGGCTTTTTTTAATTGTGAACACATGATCCGACGGCTGAGATTAATCATATTTGATATCCGATGAAAACAATGGATGATTATAGTTTCTTAATTTTATTAATTTAATCAAATTGATAAATAAACCTTCTAAGATTATTTTGATCATTGTGTATAACTACCGTTTGTCATAGTGTAAAAAGCTAATAGCATTTAAAAACGTTTTAAAAAATCCTTTATATAATCATCACTTTTGGTTACAATTATAGTTTTGGATTGACATATTTTAATTTTTAATATTTTTTTAATTATTTATTTATAAAAATTCACTATCGTTATTGCAGATTTGTGCTTATAAAGCTAAAAATGAATTTTATTACTATTGATACATTTGTTATTATGTAATTGTATTACATATTCATCATTGTTATGATTTTTTTTCATTTATAACTGTTTTACATTATTGAAATAATAATAATAATAACACAAAGCAATAAATTTTATTTTTAATTTAATTAAAACAAACAGTCTATTCCTAAAATAATAATCCTAAAATGCATAAATAATTAAGATATTTAATTATCATAAATTGTTCAAAAATCCTTTAAATGACGTATTAATTTTTTAACTGATATAATTTGTAATTAGTCAACATAATGATCAAAGTAGTGTGTTCAAAATTAATTATTTATATCAAAAACAAGTTCTTATTTTATAATAAATAGTTTTTGTGATATAACTAAATAATGAGATATATAAATATTAGTTAATTGAAACGTTATAAACGTGGATAAAAAACAATGATTTGTTTGTAACATTTTAAGGATATGTTAACTTATTATATTTAAATAAGAAATAAAAGTTTTAATTGATAATATTAAGATCAAGATATTTTAAACAAATGTTGAAATTAGCTAACTGAAATCATAAAATCATGGAAAAGATAAGCATAAAAAATACATATATCTAATCCTACTTTTAAAAACTTCGCAGTAATGTACTCTGTTACATTTTCCGGTCGAAATACGGGAAAAGTCCAATCAATTATACTTTTTTTCTACAATAAGAATTGAACCACCAATTTTAGGGTCACGCTTATCACCATCAACATTTTAATAATTAGATTTTTTGTTTAAATAATTAATACATAAATTAATCATAACAAGATACATTAAATATCATTAGTATTGAAAGTTTGAATATCAATTTTTATTTTTAAGTTTATATAGTTTTATGAAAACAAATTTTTTAAGTTGTTCGTGTAATACACGGGATAATAAACTAGTTAGATAATAAAATAGATTACAATGGATGAGAGAAAACTTTATTACAAATAGATTTTTTTTCCTTTTCTTTTAGTTAACCAAACATACAAAAAAAATGAAATTTTCAATACAATTTCACAGAATTTTTCACAAATATGTGAAACAAACATGTCTTTATGGTCTTATTGTTGATTATACTCATATTTAATTATTCATCAATAACAATAACAAAATGTATGCTTATGTAGAGTTTGACTTATATTGCTTGTCGTAAGTTGTACAAACGCAATACACATATTATGTCGTAACTTATCTACAAACCATTACATTTAAATAAATTTATTTTAACGTGTAAATGACCCGAGCTTGAATCTAATCACAAGCTCGCGTCGTTTAAGTTTAGAGAGCTTGACATCTTAAGTTTGACTTATTCCGACTTTTATTGGTTATGTTTTGAGTTAGGCTTGTCACACAATTTTTGTAGGTTCTAGTTTGGTTTTGGTCTGAACTTTTATTACAAATAATATTTTTTTTATCTCAATAACAGCAATAAATTAAAACTTTTAGAAAATTACATATTTTATTTTCGAGTTCGAATTAGTTTTATTAAATTAACATACATTTTTTCAAATTTCTTATTCACGTTACATCTCTCGTCGTAGACCATTGTTGGTACCACACCACCGTGAACCACCACTGACAACCCACCCCCATCTCCAACACATATTGTTCATATCAAAATCAAAATATATCAAACACAAAGAAAAATCAAAACATATAGAAATCAAAATACACATAATTTGAGCAATCTATACATCTAAAAGCTAATAATTCATTTCCATAATAAAATCTAAAAATCTTAAAAACACAAATCATAAAACCCAGAATGGAAAAGAGAATCAATATAGAAACCGAAATCAAACCTTATAGATTTGGAAAAACTTTACTTGAAACACCATAATCACACTACAAATATGTAAAAATAACACTGCTTGAAAAATCTATAAGGAAATAAATATCACATATAGCACATATATGAGAAAATCATTATATGTACACAATAGATTTGCACAAATCCCATGAAATCATACACCGATGAGAGTAGTCTGGAAGATTCGAACAATAGTCATCAAAATCAAAAGACACGTACACAATGGCGATGGTCGTATCATAACAATGGTGATAATATGATTCTCGTATGTGTAGGATGAGAATGGGCGAGGTTTTGATGGATAAGGAGACTACGAGTCTAATTATTCATTTGTTTCAACGATGGTAGCTTAATTCGATGCAAATTAGTCAACGTGTTAGACATGATTTCTTATATTTAGATTGGTTAAGCATTTCCCCTCTGATTTTACATTTTAGTGAGGTTTCAAGATCAAATATTTTGATTTCTCATCTTTAACTTGTTTTTGACGTTCGTAGATATAATTTAAGTGGATTGTATTTATTGTTTGAAAATTTAATTTGTTGTTACTAATAAAATTATGAAATTATTGCAATTTTTGGTAATAAAATTAATTGATGACTTGTTATAACAAGTTTACATGACATGATTATAATTGATAAAAAATAGATAAATTGTTGTTATTAATGATAACAATTATTAAAATTGATGTTATTATTAATAAATGATAAATAATATAACAACTAATTATAAAATTACAAAAGTTGTTAGGGTTAACCCAAATAATCATTACTGACATGAATGTCGAATCAAAGCAGACCACATTGCATGTGCCATATATTTATAAATTAAGCCCTCAACATTTATTTATATACAAAAAAGAGAAAGAAAACCATATTCAACGACCACTGCTAAGTGCTAACGTATACAACGCTTTCCATCTTTCTCCTTGCTCTCTCCATATCACATGTGTAAGATCTCTCTCGCTTATCTATGTGATCGGTAAACATGTACATACAAATTTTTGTTTCTACACATATATTTGTTTCCGTGACTAACGATTTGAATTTTTTTTTTTTGGTTTGTTTTGCATTTCCCCAATTTTGTATTATCAGAAGAAGAAGATCGGAAGAAATCATCAGTTTACCTAGGGTTTTGGTCAATCTGATTACTTCTGAATCAATCAAATGGCCGCTCCACCAGCTAGAGCTCGAGCGGATTACGATTTTCTTATTAAACTTCTCTTAATCGGCGACAGCGGTACGTTTTCGTTTCTTTGTTTGTTTATTTCTTTTTTAAATATATATTTTCGTTGGAACCCGCTATGTGTTAATTTACTCTGTGCGATAATGTATTTGATTATCTGGAAACTTAGGTGTGATTTTTGTATATTCTATGGTGTTGAATTTTTTCAAATTTGGGTTTGATTACATTTGCGATGGCATGGGAAAGAGGGGAAATGGCGATGCTCTATTTAGTGATTCGGATGACATTGCAGATGTTTGGAATTTGTATGCATAAGGATCGTCAATTTCGTGTTTAGTTGTTTCCATAAGGTTTCAAAATGCCTTGGTTTTCTCTTTATTGAAGAATTTTAATCACTCAACACATGATAACGTCCCGGAAGAAACACAAAAATGATTTATTGCACCTTAGGTACTGAAATTGAAGTTAGATTTATCGAGACATTAGAGTAGCTTCATCAATCAATCTATAACCTAGAGTATTCAAATTTCATGGTCAGAGCAGTTTAGTTTGTATTTCCAAGAAAAAAGTTGAGATTTGTGTGGAAATTTTTGTTTTATGTTTCAGGTAATTAGCAAAGAGATGAAAACTTTAATTTTAGCTGCCATGCCTCATGACACTATTTTCTTTAGAAAAAAAGTTGCCACACTTAGTAATCAATTGTAACCTCATTTCTTCATCAATATACATCGTGCTAACTGCCAAGGGTGAAAAATCCATCACTGGAGTGTAAAATCAACTCCCATTGGTCATTTTTGGATGACATTATTCATCTGTCCACTTTCCACTGTAACAGTATGACATTTGCTTCTTTTGTCAAGATCATGTTTAATTTTGAGGCAATTTGTGGGCTATGAATATTTGTGGTTCCTGAAGACACTGACATCTTTTGCATCATGATATGTAACAACCCAGAACACAAATCAGGTACATGCAAGAAGTTTCAAAACTGACACAACATATACTGGATCAACTTCCAAATCAAAGACATCTACATATATTTACAATATAAGCAATGCTATCTCACATCATTTACACTACGAGATCATTCCACTAGACTAGTAGTCCAACTAGGCTGCTATGCACATTTTGAAGGCAAAGCAAACAAAACCTTCCACTTAAGTGTCATCTAAACATGGTAAGCAACATATAACAGGAATCCATCTTCCACAAGAAGCTGACATCACAAATTTTAACCAATAACCTGTACCTGGGATATATGCCACATCTAACATTAATACAACGACGTAAGCTTGCACTTTAGTGAGTAATGTGGTCTTTTTTTTTTGGATAACCAGTAATGTGGTTTTTGTGCCAACACCTAAGAAATCAATGGTAAGTTATTTAATTAAATTAAAGTATTGTATTATGCAATTTTAGGATGCAACACACCCTCCAAATCTCGGGATCTTGTCTGCCCTTCCCACAACCAACAACTCGGAGTGCAGTCCTAAGTCAACACTCATTGTGCATTTGTGATTAAATCCTATCCTAATGGGTTCATGATGACTGAACAATTCAGATCAAATCGTCACCATCACATTTGATACTTCAACGATATTCCCCAGGATTGTGTCGTCATTATCACCTTGATGGTTCTTCGACAACACCCCATATATAAAGACGGTCAACATGAATTCCCACATCATAGCACCGCAACACCTTTCCCACGCCATTACTACTAATTTTGCACACCATCTCTAATATATATGCAATGTGGAATGCAACATATATTAACGTCAACTTGTTTATACATATGAAAGGTTCAACGATTAAACAACATCACATGCTTTTCCTGCAACCACATTATGCAACAATTATAAACAAATAGCTTGCTTTTTCAGTTTATGTTTGTAATAAGATGTGGCATATACCCCATTTGAATATCACACAATTACCAACCTAGAACCACTGCATCCGAATCAAGTCGTCCTCTACATGACCACACTTCTAGTCTTCGATCCTACAATGTAAATAATTATCTTAGGCTCATAATCAGCTATGCAACACTACATCCTAGTATTACAAGAGCCATGAGAAAACAATTGAAAACACACAAACCAAGGGTCAAATGCTGCCATCCCATGACGCTATAACTGTAGAAATCCAGAATTCATCTACCATCAGCATCCTGCTAGCGTCGTGCAATGCTAGGCCGACACTGGCTGTAAAAAACTATCTTCTAGATTCTGTTTCAACCCTGTAGCAGCTATACATTCATACTTGACCATTTTCACCCCAATTTACCTTAATCATGTGCCATCAACAGGTACTGAAATATATCGAAAGTGTTATTGAACACTATATAAACACATCTAACTATCTATTGAAATCCATGCCAAAAACATCCCAATTTCCAGGTCATATAAAACCTAGATTCAAGATTACGACAAACACCACAAACTCTTTGCCATCAACGTCATTTTTCAACAAATAGGTCTATTGGCATCAATATTCATAATCATTGACCTCAATCAACATACACATACATAAATGACTACACAACCGTAAGGTCTCTTTGATTGTGGTTGATTTCTCCAAGTAGTCATACTATAACTGCTGTAACAACAATAATTAACAAGGTATGTCATCAAGCTGAAAGCTTCTTCCAGCATCCAGGATCTATTCTTAAAGGCTCTAGAACCGTACCCACAAAACACATCTTCACAAAGAGTCCCCAAATAATCAATTATACCCATTCCGCTAATGTTGGTAATTTATACAATTTAGTCCTCAACTTATAATAAAGCATAACAGTTCTATTGTATCTTCATTTGTCCATGTTAGACAATGTAATTAATAGTTTAATCCGCCAAATGGCTACACCTCTTTTAAAATCCAAATCCAAAACGTCTAACCCAAAAAACGGGGTGTTACATGATAAGAGCTGTTTCAATTTGCAATGGTTGGAGTTGAATCAATGTGATCTCAGCATGTCTCATTATCAATATTCTGGAAACTTGTAACACTGCATACTTGTAGAAATCAATTGAGCTTGACAAATTATACATGTACCCACAATTGACCAGGTATCAGAATGGCGGTAGCATTGAGATTCACATGTTATTATTGATATATGTATGATCAACTTATATATGTTTTTCTTTGTCACTCAGACATTTATTCTAATTTAACCATTTGTTGCAGGCGTTGGTAAGAGTTGTCTCCTTTTGCGGTTCTCAGACGGTTCCTTCACCACTAGTTTCATTACAACTATAGGGTTTGTATAATTAAATCTTTTTTTGGTCCTATTACTTCACTGAAAATAGACGTCAATTTGCATCAGAGAATAATAGTCATTTACAACACATGGTTTTACTATTATACAGTATTGATTTTAAGATAAGGACTGTCGAGCTTGATGGAAAAAGAATCAAACTCCAAATCTGGGACACTGCTGGTCAGGAGCGATTCAGGACAATCACAACTGGTAAGTCTGACGAAGAATTTTTCTGCTTTGCTTGATTGATGTAATTTTATATGCTCAATGTAATGAAAAGATACTTGCCGTCTATAACTAGTAAATCTAATGAGAAGAATAGAGTAGTAGTTTGGTAGTTAATCAGCATACTACAGTCACAGATTTAACAATGCTAGAACATGTCTAATTATTTATATTTGTCGAGGAACTATAAAAGAAAAACCTTACACAATGCGATATGTTGAATATGAAATTCTATGGAATAATAAGAATTGGATGTACCTTTGTAGTTATTAATAACCCTGAGGCACAAACTTTGATACCACTAAATTAGCTAAATTTGTAAATCTCTTTAAACTGCATGAAAATTTTGAAGCCTCCTATCTGCAACGAACCTTTGACTAGTACCCTTTCAGTTTTCAGGATGTCTATATTTATGCCTTGAATCTTATAACATGTTTGAAGTTTGAACATTGATCAATTAGATGGCGAATCTACTAATGTATTTTATTTTACCTTCACTTTTCTTTAGGTTAATTGCAGAAAAATTTCCATGCCACCCTCTCATATCCTTTCTCTTACACTGAATAAGTATACCACATTTGGTCTTCCAAATTATTCTATTGCAGCAAATAAAGAAGTGATTATGGTGAAAATAACAGGATAACAGATAAATGTTTATGCTTGGTATCAACCAATAGCGATTTTTATGTACTATTATTGTGGATTAAAAAATTTGGAATATTATACACTTTATTTTAACAAGGTACATTTCTAACTAATTGTGTTTCTGCAGCTTATTACCGTGGAGCCATGGGTATTCTGCTGGTATACGATGTAACTGATGAATCATCCTTTAACAGTAATTTCTCTCTCTCTCTCTCTACCCCCAACCCCCAACAGTAATTTACCTCTTTCATCATCTTACCTTTTATGGTAAGTAACTTTTTTTTTTTGTCTAGACATCAGGAATTGGATCCGCAATATTGAACAACATGCATCTGACAACGTAAACAAGATACTGGTTGGGAACAAGGCTGATATGGATGAAAGCAAAAGGGTCTGTTCTTTGTGTGTGTGTGTGTGTGTGTGTGTGTGTGTGTAATTAAGTTATCTGTGTATACACATCTTGTGTGTATTTGAATCTTCATTCATCCTCTTCCACACTGATTGTGTGCAAAACATGTTGTCCAGGCTGTTCCTACCTCAAAGGGTCAGGCACTTGCGGATGAATATGGCATCAAATTCTTCGAGACTGTAAGTACACTTTTTACTGCTTTTGGGACCTTTTGGATACGTACTGATCACTGAACTTGATTTTCACATTGATCAGAGTGCGAAAACGAATATGAATGTGGAAGAGGTCTTCTTTTCTATAGCTAGGGACATAAAACAAAGACTCTCTGAAACTGACTCAAAGGCTGAGGTACATTTCCATATATATGGTTTTATGACTATACAAAATCGCTTTTACTTTGCAAAGGTGGCTGAATTCATTGGTAGCCTTGTTTCAATAATTAGTGTCAATAGTTGATACTAGATGTGACAAATTTGATACTACCTAAAATGGGTCGGTTTGGGTTATATTTTATATCTAATGAGTCAAATAGGTAAGTTTAAAGCACCAGCTAAAAAGGAGTGGCATGAAATTTGTCTCACACACCCGAAGTGTATTCAAATGTATATAACCTCCTAATTCTTTTTATTAACTTTTATTGATTGTTATTGTAATGATAGTCTTTCTTGTCATAGTTAACACATCAATTATTTGTAGTTCTTTTTAAGAAGGACAAATATAAATATGTTTGTGGGTCAAACCGTCCCGACCCTACTAAAATGCATGTATTGACCCGAACATGGTACCTGGCACACCCATTTTGCCACGTCTAGCTGATAGAGATCCGTATCCAGTTTCAAAAGCAATTTGGTAGGGTTGATACCCAGGGTGTTCTAGTTAAATTATTCTCAAGGGGTTCTCTTTGTATATTGCAGCCTCAGACCATTAAGATTAACCAGCAAGACCAGGCAGCAGGGACTTCTGATGCTGGTCAGAAATCAGCATGTTGTGGCTCTTAACTTAATTATGAACCCGTAGCCGATTGCATCAGCAGGGTGGTCCATGACGTCTGCAGTGATCGAGGTTCCATGTATTTTTTTCTCTCTCGGTATTCACATTTTAAAAGTTGTTGGCATGATCAGAAATCAGTTGTTACATCATCTTAGTCATTCTTTGTCATTTCTAATTATCGTTGTTTCTTGCATTTAGGCTACTCTTTTCATGTATTTGTTGTCATTGATGTTACGTCGTGGGTATAACATAACGAAACCTTGGTGGGTTCGGTTTATTAATCTCTAGAAAAGGTAGAAAGGAAACAATAATAAAGATGGTCAATGAGGAGAATACTAGTTGCAACTTGTGACAAGGGTACGAAGATAATAAAGCAGTCAATAATGTATTAATGTTGGTGTGCATAATAATTGAAATTATAAAGTTATGGATCAAAGAGAAAACCTTTTTGCTTGATGCCAAATTGTTTAATGCCTCATGACTCTGAATTTGATTGGATATATGAGGCAACCTTTTATTTTATTTTTTTAAAATTCAAATATCCTTCTAAGTGGGCACATCTTTTGCATTATATACCCTGATGATTCATTAAGCAATATATGTATATCTGGCTTTTCGAATTTTATGATCTTCGAGTTATATCAGAGGGGTGCAGAAAATCAAAACCAGAAACAAAACTGATGGTTTGGTTTTTAGTTTATGAAATCTAAAAAGTTTCAAATTACAATGTTTTTTATCCAAATTTCTTTTTGCAAACACGCACATATACACCACTAGACCCTCCCTGGGTGAAAATTATTGGAAAAACACCAAAACCAATCATTTTGTGGGTGTTAAAAACGGAATTGAAACGAACCCTAAATTTACTATAACAACCTCATATCATCAAGAAGTGTTAGGTGTTATCAATTCTTTGAGGGGTCATTTTTGTAATTAGCAAACGTGAAATTTTGGAACGGGTTATGAATTTAGTAATCAACGGCAAGCATTTATCAATCAACACTGCAATCAGCTTTCAGTTACTTATCTAAAAGAACAACCCCTTACAAATAATTTATAGAATAGTTTTGAATATAAAATTAAGCACGAATAGGATAGTTAAAAAAGAAAAGTCAAATAGTCTTGTATGTGCTATGTCTAGTAGACTGACCATATTCATTTTAATACTAAATAATTTAAAGTTGGACTATATATATTCCTTTGTTTGTTTACTTTTATGTTATAATAATAAATGAGGAAATGGTTTGTATCAGATATAGCACACATTAGTGAAACATATTCGCCTCCTGTAGCAATGTATTTTTCTATATTATGTGTTAGTAAAGTAATACTATATATTTTTGCCTTTAAATTGCTTTGGATGATTGGATCTATAAATTAATTTCTTTTTTTCTTACCACTATTGGTATATTCTATTCTACACTAGCATTTTTTTTTTATCTTAAGTGAAACTTAAACCAATAAAAATATTTGGTTGAGAAAACATCTTGATATGGGCTAATTCTTTTATTTTGAAGGATGTATTAAGCTAAGTGTGTGATTAAATGAACAATACAAACCTATAACTCTAATGTAGTAATGTAGATATATTTATTTGAATGTTGCAATGTTTATTCAAAAACTACTAACAAATTTTCTTTTTAAAACTGATGCACACTTTTTTTAAATTGCGACACGTTAAAAGCGTCACATTTGTTGAAGCTTGAAAACTATACACATTTTGTTATCTATATTTTCAATCTTCTTTTATAACTAGATATTTATTTATTCTGTCCTTATTAATCTCTTTTTTTCTAAATTAACCTTCCAATTTTGTTTTCAAATTTAACTATTTTATTATCGGAATTTTTGTGCAAAAAAGCTCCAACTTGGACCATTTTTATGATTAAAACTTCCAACCATTTTTGTTGTTATAAAAACCTCCATCCGACTAAATTTATCAAAATATTGATTTTCCTCAAAAAGGTTATCTGCAGCCGGTCTAACTTGTTGTTTTTTGCTCCAGCCACCACCTTTTTCGGTAACCCTCTCAAGGAAAAACAATTTCAAATGAAAAAAACAAACAAATCAACAACCTAAAGCCTAACAGATCAAATCCAAAACCTAAATCAACAATTCGAGAATGAACAAATCGAAGCTTCAAGTGCTCTAAGGGTCATCAGAGGTGGATGTTTTACCATCGGGTTTAATTGCATCTAACTCTAAACGAGAAACCAAATCAGTCCTCAGAAAACTCGTCGGATGCTTCAACAGTTGGCAGAGGACTCGTCGGAGATGAAGGTAACTGGTTGCAACGGATGACATATCGGTTTCATGAGATTTTAGTTGGTTGAGGGTTTTCTGTAACAACAAAAATTGGTTAAGGATTTTAATCACAAAAATGATCCAACTTGAACACGCAAAAACCCTTTATTATTTAAACCATATGTGTTGGTTTTATAATTAATGTTGTAATCTTATTATATTTATGTAATCTTACTTTTAGGATTAAGATTTTTTTATAATTTAATCTTAATTTTATAACCAATTACTTCTTTTGTGGACAAGGGCTGCTTGGATTAGTTAACATGCATGTAACTAGGTAATGATAATGAAAACAAGCGTTGATGTTTTATAAAATATAATGAAATCATTTATTGTTGTATAATGAATAACAGACACAAGGGGAAAATTTTCTCTTTCAATTCTCATTTCATTTTCTTATATGTACAAATGTCCCGTCAAAAGAACAAATACTTATAAAAATTTTGGAAGGATGAAAATTCTGTTTTTCTTCCTATACCCCAAATTCCACTTTTTTTTTCTTTTCCTTTGTCTAGAACCCTATCAAAATTCTCTACATTTTGACTAGATCTCAATTTTCATCATCGTCCCCTATTGGCAATTGCCTTCCGTTTCTCTGTTTCTCATCTTTGTTAAATATGTTTTATCTTAATATTTATTTATAACAATTAGAATATAACAAATTTAGGGGGTGTTTGATTGTGACTTATTGGACTTAATAAAAAAAAACCGGTCAGCCCATCTAAATTAAACTTTGTTTGATGATGACTTATTTGAATAAAAACCAAATTCGGTCAGCCCACTTAATAAGTCTTAAAACTTTGTGTATTCCCCATTCAGTCAATTAATTTTCCATCGGTGCCCTTTTTCTCTTTCCCAACAGAAATATTAAAAAAAAAAAAAAAAAAGCGCTGACGTTCTACTCCTCCATCTAGCGCTGACCATTCCAACAGAAATTAAAAAGAAAAGGCCCTCCATTTAATGCGGCTCATGTGGTCTGGATTACAACTTCAAGAATTAAAGAATTGGATTGAGATAATTGCATTTTATTTTTAATGTGGTTTGGGTTTGCTTTTCTGCTTCTTTATTCAACATCCTTCTGTTTGGGTTTGCATTCCAAAGACATAATTGCAACTTCAAGAATTGGATTGAGATGATCATCTGATTAATATTAGGGTTAGAAGGGTAGCTTCCAATTATCTACTATAGAATTTAGGGGTTGCATTGCAATACATAATTTTATAAGAAAATGTAATATTCATGATCAATTATTTTTGGAATCCAACGACGAGACTAATGAAGAAGACGAACAAAACGGAGAAGGCAAAGTAGACGGAACTCAATAGGGTGCTCAAAGTACACAATATATGGCTAATTTTCGTGATGAAATTGTCAATCGATTGATATAGAATGAATCTTTTAATTGTCAATGGATGTTTTATTTTTAATTGTCAATGGAGCTTTCATGTTTAAATTATCAATTGATCTTTAAATTGTCAATGAATCATTTATGTTTAATCGTCATTGGATTTTTATGTTTAATTTTGATTTATATATGCTTTTAAATTGTTGAGAGTTTATACATTGATGTATATTATTAAATTATTTATTTTTATTAATTTAAATTCTTCATTCAGACTCTAATTTTAATTGAAAAAAAAAAACAGATTTTTAATCCAGACAGAAGGTTAAAATTGTCATTTTATTTTATTCAGACTGTTTAGTCAACAAAACAATCAAACGGTAATAATCTATTCAGTTATTTCTTTAATCAGTATTACTTAATCCAGACAGCTCACTAAATCTAGACAGCTCTTAATGGAAGATGCAATCAAACAGCCCATTAATCCTTACCGGCTGGAGTTTGATTTGATAGGATGCAAAGAGTGGGAACATATTTGAAGCTTTCATAACTCATGAGGTTCCATGGCTTTATTTTTGGTGTCTGATTGAATAAATGCAGATTCTCATACAGTACCAACTATCATGTTTATTTTGAAAAGCTAAATCAATATAATAAATAACCTTGTTTAAAAAATTAATACAATTCATAAACTAAAAAGAAAAAAATGGAATATAGAATCCGGATCCTCATCTCCTTCCCGCTTTAGTTTCACTCTTATCTCGGTTGCTAACCGGTGTGGGAGATGAAGCCGTCCCCGAAGCAAAGAAAGAGGAGCAGGAACAAGAGGTTGTCCTCTCCCGGCCCAGTAGTTCCGCAACTACTTTCATTTTTAAAAAAAAAAACGATGATAATTCACATGAATAAAATGCATTGCTTAAAAAGGATAAAGAATTATATTATTCCTAACAAATTATAATGGTTGGCTAAATCAAATGTTTGTATTGTATTTTGTGTTAAGATGCAAGTCAAATTAAAATTTTGAATGTTTCTAATTTAACTTATAACAAAATGTTGAAATACAAGATTTGATTAACAAAAGTATATTTCTAATCAATTTTATAAATCCATGTCTTAATAATAATATAATATGGTGAATATCAGTTTATAAATTTACTAATATATAGTTTAAATTTGTTTAAAATAATAAGAGGATGGTAATGTGCCATTTAAACACGCCATTATATTTACATATATACATTAATTTGTTTTTTCAATATATATTTTATATATTAAAACAATGGTTGTCTATTTTATGAATTTACAAGTGGTACATAAACAGGGGCGGATCCAGAAAATTTTGTCATCGGTGTCACTTTTTTAGAGTGAATTTAATACTTAATTTTTTTTAAAACGAATCGGGTCACCAAAACGGACTGTCAATACAAATTTAATAAATAACAAGATTTTTGGGCGTTTTTTTAAAATGTTTTGGGTTGATTATTTGTTTCTACTTTCTTCTTCTTTTTAACTTCTATTGAGATTTATTGTTTTAAAAAATTTTATGATTAAAACTCAGTAATATTTCAATAAATTTGGGTAATAATAAAAAACAACAAATTTAAATTTTATATGTGTATAATACTTTTATATATTTTTCATAGGTGTCACTAAAAAAATTGTTAGGTGTCACTCGAATTTTGATACATACGTAACTCAGTATTTTGAAAATTTATCGGTGTCGAGTGACACCCATATTATAAATGTAGATCCGCCCCTGTACATAAAATGGGGTTTTTAAATAGCATAATATATATCACGAATAAAACACTATTAATTTAACTTTATTTCAAGATTTGATATAAAGATAGATGACGTTTGACTTATAAGAAATTTAGTAATCGTTTTGGTTAATTTGTCAAGAGTTCAGGACTCCAATGATGCCAAAGGGATAGATGCAACCAAAACTATGCCGTTTAGTTCCATCACCAGTCACCACCCAAAACGGCATCATTTACAGAAATTCCATTTTACCTACAAATTAAAAACATAACAAAATTTGAATAAAATAATATCCAACTTTAGTTCTACGTTTATTAATGCATATATAAAATTTCTTTTAAAAGCACAAAAATTGACCCAAAAGCCCAAATCAATTGAATTATACAATACTAGAACTAATGATGTTCTTTAAGGAATCAATCGCGTATATTAATTACAAAGTCATCCCTATAAAATTTATTAAGACATATGTAACTTAATCATTAAATAAAACATATTTAGGCTTTGCGGTATACTAAAGCCGTTGATGACGGCGGCCTTGCCAGGAGGGATTTCCCCGGCGGGAACACCACCCCTCCCACCAGTGGCTCTGCTGATTTTTCGTCGCGGAATGGTTTGTTTCCCGCTCGGCTTCTCTCTCTCTACCTCTTCTCTCTTTCTCTCTAAAATTAATGGGTATATTAGTATTGGGATACAAAGTTAAGAATGATGAGTATTTTTAAAGTTTTAGAATGGAATTGGTGAAGAGTAAAAATTTATGAGGTGTCCAAAACGATGAATTTAAGAATGGTGGGTAGAACCACCACTCTTATTGATCACATACTAACCGGGTTAAATATCAGTACCCATATGACTAATATTTTATTCAATAATTTTGTCACCAATTATTTTTTTCTCTGGCGGAAGTAGTAAGCGTGTTCAAGTTTCAGCTATTCGGAAAATCATGCTCACGGGTTTGATTACCCGAAACAAGTCGGTTATTTGTGGTTCGGATCACGGTTAACTGTTATATATACTTTTAAAAGGTGTAACATATAATTGTATTGAAATTAAATTAACTTAAAAATTCAAGTTCTGCTTAATGAAGTTATCAGAAATCACAAACACTAAAAAAACATTCATCATAACAACTAAAATAAAAGAAATTCATACAGGTATATGATAAAGGTTTTTAATGATTTGGTTTTCTACAAATAATATTAGAAAATCAATCCATAATATATCAACTTTTTCAATTTCGTCGGATCAAACAGCTTAGCTCAGTTTTTATAACCCAACAGTCATATATATTACCCAACCAAACAAATCTATAAAAACTTAAATAGTGTTCAGAAACCAAAATACAACAAGGCAAAGATGGCAAAAGTAACGGATAAAGCAAATTTAATAATTTAATAAAAAGAATTCTAAAACAAATACATAAAATATCGTTTATAGAAATAGATGAAACAAGAAACGTCTCAACAAATCATTGTTGTTTAATATCTTTCCTACACTTTACGTGTATTCTTTTTTAATAATTTATTGAGCAATCTGTACATTGAATTTAAAACTTTTTTCAAAAATTAAAGAAGATCATAAAGGGGCATTTTAAAAGATTGGTAATCATCGTACATGCTTTACATTTTTAAGAACTTTGTAATAACATATCAAGAAACATTGCTAATAGACTAAGGGAGTTTAAATTTACATCTCGATACATTACATTTATAAAAGTGTGTCTTCAAAGTTAGCAAAGAGAAAAGCTATAATTATAACTTTAATAAAAATGGTTTATTATGAAAAAACCAACATGTTTTCACATTTTTGCGTTTTCGTGGTGTTACTTTTTTTTCCCATAAAAGTCCTCAATTGATTTTTTATTTTGGTTTAGTGAAACTTATACATTAGTCAAAATTCACCCAAAAAAAATTTAACTTCAGGGTTTTTTTTGGAAAAAAATTATAAAATTGAGAGATGAAAAAACAAAAACTGTAACATGTTGGTTTTATCATTAAAAACTCATAATAAAACTATATATTGAATGCTACATTTATAGAAGTGTGCTTCCAAATGTAGTACAAAGAAAAGCTATAAATTCAAACTTCAATAAAATTATATATTGAAAACAAAAAGGACTTGCAATAAAGCTTTTTTCATATTTTCAAAACACAAAGCTAATAATCATCTTAACCATCCATCCAAACGGGAGGTAATGGCTAACAAAACTTTCCCAAAAAAAGACATTATTGCTCACATCAAACCTGAGGTAATGGCTTTTGACTAATTTACTTGAAAACTTATACGGGTAAATAAATTTCGTAAAATCAAAATATTTACCTGTAAAAGAAATGAATCAAATACAGCAAACACGTCACAAACAAGTTAAAAGTCATTTAGATTTGATCTAGATGCTCATAAATTGTTTCACGGAATATAACTACATATTTTTTATTTTAATAAACGAATATACACCAGATAAATTATTTTTATTCAGAAAATGAATGTAGGTTGATCAAAGTCAACCACATACTAAAGGACTTGTAGATTGTAATGGTTAGGATTTGTGGTATTATTTTTTTAAAAGTGTTGTATACATGAGAAGCTTATTTATTAATGAATATTGTAAATGGCTTAAACGAGATGCACAAACATAAAAATATAATAATAATAATAATAATATAAAATAAATTCATGATATGTGCGTTACGATAGCAGTTTTTTTTTTACACAAACTGCTACAATATCTCTTCAAAGTTCAAATATCAACGACACGAATACTATGCAATCTATATAAGTTCCCTTGTCATTTGTGTACTGTGTTGCTTAGCCCACGGAACTGGCGAACTATACGACTAGAACCGTTTTAAGAAATCTTGGATCCATTCCAATTATGTATTATTTTTTTTTCTTTTGTAAAAGTCGTGAAATCGTACAGTTCCCATTGGCTTCACTTTCCAGTTTCAATATTGGACGGCTGCACACTGTACCGTTGTTGCTCTTGAACATGCACCCTATGCTCGTTAATTGTTAGGGATGTGCAAAACTCGGTGTTAGACAGACCATGAAACTGATTTGCCGAAGCTAGCACCAAATGATCCTGTTCTAGGTTTTGTTTTTGTTTTCAATTTTTTGGCTACGGGACTGGACCTTACTGAACCGGTACCATCCAATCCGGTTATAATTTTTTTTTTCTCCAAATTTTCAGTCAGGTACCGTCCTGTTCAAATATTCAGTCCGGGACTGTCCTGTCTAAGTGACACTAACACTTGGTATAAGGCATACATGTCAGCACACAACAAAGAAAACAACGGAACCCACGGCCACGGCCACAGCCACAATAAAATTAACAAATCTTGAAGCAAAGTTCTCGTAACAATGCAACAGTAGAATACATGACAACGTTCACCATACAAAATGAAAGAAGTTGCGTGGAGAACATATAAAATAGCCCATTGAACACTAAGATATACCAATGTCCTACACTATCATACCCCATAAAACCTTTTAAAAAAGTGGCTTCTGATTCAAACAGAAAGTAGTGCTTTCATACGCAACTCTCACTTTGCATTATTGCACTTCAACAAATCATACCGTATATGACTCAATAAATCGTATATCCATCTCGATATACGTTACGTGGACCATGTTAAAAAGTATAACCGTTTTAGGCTTTTTAATGTAACAGACTCTAAGAAAAGCGATAAATCCTATGATGAGGTCATGGAAGGCGTAAAGGCTGTTCATCTCGAGGGTGTTGTTACCCAATAACTAAAGAAAAACGACCCATTCGGTTTTAGGGTAAAAGGACTAACCCGCAACTCACTACGGAGGACAAAACTGTGAATACGAGTGGATCAATGAACAAAGAAACCAGACATCATTAAAGTAGATTCTTGATTCGAGTTAAAGCTTTAATGGTGAATTGCCTATGAGGAAAGCACAAATGGCAAACTATGGAATTATACGAAACAGTATGCTTTTGAGTGCCTACTGTTTTGTTTATGCCTAGGCCATTTTTATTTTGAGGGTGACACCACACATGTAATGCACGGGTTTTTGCTTTTAAGGTAATCAGCTTCGTCATGCCAACAGTCTGCTAACGTAAAATCTTACTACAACGAGAAGAAATCTTTTACCCCCAGTATAGAAGAATCAACTTTAAACCCTTCTTACCACCATTTTTAGATCACACCGTCTTACCAAAAACAATTTACATCGGTCAACAAAAAACTTACCAACAACCATATTGCAAAAACTCGACTTGCGTTCAATGTTTTAAGGTAGGGTCGCTGATTCTTCTAATCTCCCCCTGCAAAACAGCCAATATATGGTAATGTTATAACTATTATCCAAACTAGGGCCATGCTAAAAAGTTGAAGTTATTAAATCAATTTCCAATTTATAAAATTTAAAAAAAAATTGCATAATAAAGTAGTGACATTATTTTTTTTGCCTCGAGTGTTGTTTTCAGCATGAAAGTGGGGATGGGTAAACGTGCCAAGTATTTAAGAGCTTATTCTCTCTGCTGCCAAAGTGTTATATATAGACATAAGAGGGTAGCTATTTCCATACCATCATTGCAAGTTTATTTAAGCTGCTACAAGTAACAAGATGAACAAGCATGTATCGAGTGAGACTCTGAGCGGAATGTTTAGAAAGGGGAAACCCTTTTATGCTGTTATTTTCTTGCAGTTTGGGCTTGCAGGAATGGATGTCATTTCTAAAGTGGCTCTGAATCAAGGGATGAGCAACTATGTATATGTTGTTTACCGGCAAGCCGTTGCAACCATAGTCATGGCCCCTTTCGCCATCGTTCTAGACAAGTCTCTCTCTCTCTCTCTCTCTCTCTCTCTCTCTCTCTCTCTCTCACACACACAAATATATGCTTCTATATCCACATGCCTATATGTATTTCTGTCATCATTGCTGTTATTTGTTATCACACGATTGAGCTAAAGAATGATATGTCTTTGTAACAGGAAAGTAAGGCCAAAGATGACCATCTCAATCTTTGTCAAGCTTATGCTGCTTGCACTATTGGAGTAAGCTTCTCTTGATAATAAGTTAAAGCTGTGTTGGTCATCTAATGTAATAACTAAATCATGATCTTTTATGTCAATTGTTTGGCAGGCCAGTTATCGACCAAAACCTCTATTTTCTAGGGATGAAAGCCACAACAGCAACATTTGCTGTTTCAATGTGCAATGTTCTCCCTGCTATAACTTTTGTCATGGCCTGCATTTTGAGGTAATAACGAAAACACATTTAACAAGCACAAGAATGCACCTATAAACATGTGCATGGCAAAAGATGAAGAACAAATTAATACCAACATGATTAAAGGGACTGCCATTCCATTCACTGTCCCTCATCAGACTCCTAATTCAGATGACCAAAATAAAAAATAGATCTAGTAGAAAATATAGAACTAAGAATGTTTGTCAATACGCGAGGAATAACATTATATTAAGTTGGTGAATTTCGCTCGACTCAGGCTTGAGGAAGTAAACCTAAAGAGTATACGCAGCCAGGCCAAAGTAATTGGAACGATTACAACCGTTGCAGGAGCCATGCTTATGACACTGGTTAAAGGCCCAACTCTAGAGCTATTTTGGACAGAAGGAAGAACTAATAGTAACGTCATAAACAATGGGGTAGATCTCCATCACTCCCTCAAGGGTGCTATTATGATCACAGTTGGATGCTTCAGTTGGTCTTGCTTCATGGTTTTGCAAGTAAGAATCCATACAATTAGATAGTTACAGTAGTCAAATATAATAAACCTATCCTGAATTTGATCGTGTTTGTTTGTAATCTGTAGGCAATTACACTAAAATCTTATCCGGCTGAGCTCTCTCTAACTGCTTGGATATGCTTCTTGGGAACAGCTGAAGGAGCAATACTTGCATTGGTGATGGAGGGGGGGAAAACAGCAGTTTGGGCTATAAAGTGGGACACAACACTTTTAGCAACACTATACAGTGTAGGCAACTCTAATTTCCATTGGAAATTTCTTCAATGTTGTATAGTCATCTATATTACACAACCATACCCCCACCCTCACCCGGCCACCCCCACCACACACACACACACACACACAAATTCTCTCATCAATCACTCTCTAAAGTTGTCAGTTTGTCAGCTAAAATCCAAACACCTGCAGAGTGATAATCTGTCATTCATATATTGGATATACAAGCATGCTGTGCCACACACACATGCACACGTGCACACACACACATAAAACCAGAACAAATGAGAAACTAAAATATTCTTGAGAAGTGAATTTATTCAGTCATTTTTTAACATTGATTCAAAATTTAGTAAATCGGCCCAAATGTGTAAAATTGTGAATCAAAATGTACAAAGTTAGAGAATCAAAGTTTTTTCCAATATTTCTCACGGATACATAGTTTCTCAACGAATCTAAAGCCTATATATAAAAAGCGATAGCTAGAGATGGGCAACCCAGTTAAGGCCGGGCCAGAAGTCAGTCCAAATTACCCTGGCCTGCTTCAGGGCCCCGGACCGTCCATATATCCATGGTCAGTTAATACATCAGGTCAAGGACTGTTAAAGCCCGTTCAAGTTCGGTTCAAGGTGGTGTGTACTGTACATATTCAAGATCTCCAATTTCTTCATGTTATGCAGGGAATTATATGTTCGGGTCTTGCTTACTACATCCAAGGAATAATAATGAAAGAGAGGGGCCCAGTTTTTGTGACTGCATTCAGCCCGCTGAGCATGATAATTGTAGCTATCATGGGGTCAATTATTCTAGCCGAGCAAACGTACCTAGGAAGGTTAAAAAAAGATTTCCTGGCTCTTAATCATTTACTAAAAAGATGAACAAATGAATTGACAGCTAATTTATATTATCACAGGGTCATTGGAGCCATTGTCATAGTTGCAGGGCTCTATCTCGTTGTCTGGGGTAAAAGCAAGGATATAGAGCATTTATCCCCTTCTATTGATGAGCAAATAGCACCAGACAAGCAACTTCCAGGTAACGAATGTGAAGAAAAGTGTCGTCACAAGGTCATCACCATCAAAGCATCAGATGAACTTATGTCAACCAATGATAGAGTATGTGACAACACAATCTGACAGCTGACGCATGCTAACAGCAAATGTAAAACTCCAAGCACTCCCATCCATCTACTAAACACTTTCAACCAGAAATCTAATCACAAACTTGACTCTCTCTGTCTCTCTTAGATCGTGTTGTAAGAATTATGAACAAGGAGGTGGCATTAAACAAGGACATCTCTCTCTTGGTTTAGGGATAAGGATAGATGGTGGAAAGAGTAGGAGGTAGCAAACAATGTCATTAACCATAATGTACGAGATAATGAAGTTTTCTTACAGATGGTAGCTTTTTTGAACCTCTTTATGCCCATGGAAATACTAAAGTATTGTATCTAATATTACTATCATATTGTATGCCAATTTTTCAAAATCGGTGATTTTAAGATTAGAGGGGAAGACAAGCTAGTGTCCATTGTAACTTTAAGTTGATAATTATATATAAGCAGAAGATATCATTTCTATTAAGGATATTTTCTCTACCTATCTAGAGTAAGAGGGTCTTGCTAATTTGAGTACATGTATGTAGCATGTTACAATAGATAGCCTACATAAATGCATAGTTTCTGCTTAACCATGATACTGTTTGCTGCATCAAACACACAGTATAATTAGGACCATACAACTAATAATAATACCCTATCTAAAAGACTAAAATAATGCATAGAACCATGCATGAAAAGCATTGTCATACCTCAACAAAATCAGCTTCCTATGACACAATCTTTCCTTCTTCCTTCCCATATATCCTCTGAAGCTCACGAGTAGCAGCTAAGAATGAGTCTGAAGAAAGAGGAAGCAACATAATCATGAAGATGAATCGATTCTCACTACCTTGAGGAATTATATAAAGTTGACATATGGCTTCTGAACTCTGAAACATATTACTTGTCAAATGATTAGAAACAGCACCTTTCCAAAGTCGAAAAGATTTTTGGTTGATTGGTGATCCAGTTATGGTCTGAACCACTTCAAACAACAAACTCTGAGGCGTGTTCCGTAGCTCTTGAACAACCCCATAGATTGTTTTACCATTGTCGAAGTAAATATGATTATTTGGATGCTTTGTTTTGCAACCAGCATGACGCTCAAACTCATAAGCATTAATAGCCTTGAAATGACAAACAAATGGTTGTTAGGTGGGCAAGATTAAAATGTATCCCATAAGTAAAACCATACACAAAAAGCTCACCTTTGAAAAGGTACATGATTGACAGCCACAGAGATAGGCAGCACCTTTAATGACACCACGAAGCTCCTTCTACCATGCATATGAGTTATCACACATGAGCAAAAAATAGTGATTAACCTTAAGAAAATGACAATTTGCATCTACCTCTCTTGACCATGCAATATACTTCACAGGAATACCATCCAGCATACCAGTTGATAGCAGACTTCTGACATTTGTAGGAAAATTATTCGAAGGAGCCTTTTTAGTTGCCTTCTGCTCCTTTTTCTTTGAAATAGCATCTCCAGGAGAAGTTACTTGTAAGCCATCAACAAGTGCATCACTGGTAGAGTCAGAGAAATTCTTTGCTTCTGATCTTTGTACCGAAGGCTGTCCCGTCAAAAAGTCATAATTGCATACAAGCCTTCCTGAAGAATTCATGTTGTCAGCATCATCATTTAATCCACCAAAAGATATGATATTGCTTTCACCCTTGCTAAAAGAATGTATCATAGATAAACCGCTGCTGTCGGTTTTGCTCATTGACATTCTAAGATCATTTACCTTACCATAAGTGTTGTTGATTGATATTGTATTGTTGCAAATCCCTTCATTGAATTTACCTAGTGTAGTAACATTGCTAGCATCTTTACTGAAAACCTGATCCATCAATAAAGCATTACTGTGTTCGTTGAAGGCATCCATTGCTATGTTATTCTCATCCTCTTTGATGAAGGATTGAGTCGTTGTAATACTGCTATTATCCTTACTGGCAGATGGACCAACTGACATAGAACCAATATTCTCCCTGTAGGGGAAATCAATCGGAATATCATTTGTATGCCCCTTGTTATATGGCTCACCCATTGACGTGATACTGTTATCCCCCCTGTTGAAAGAGTCTGTCATTGATATCATGCCATCATTTCCTCGATCAAAAGAGAGCCCCATTGTTATAGACTCTTCATCAGCCTTGTTATAAGCATGCCCAGACATGGTACTATTATTTCCTGTGGAATAGCCATGTCCCAAAGATACAGATATAAAATCCTCAGAATCCTTGACTTGGCTGACTTTGACTTTTCTAATCCCACTGTAGCTAATACCTGGTCTGGGTTCTATCAGCGGATGAGATATCGAAAGTCCAAATGTGGAATCAATCCCGAATGGATCCTCAACAACCTTCCTTCCCACACTCATACTGCCTATGCCAACTGGTGGAAGGTTCCTGTCATCATAGTTGGTTGGCCTAGGCGTTTCATTGTCTAATCTTTCTGTGAATTGGCCTGCAACGTTGTGGAAACTAGAACTTCCCCAAGTAGAAATGTTTGAGTTTAAAAGAGCAGTGTATGATGTAGGGAGTGGAACTTCTACTGCCTGCTTTTTGCTAGGAAATAATTCTGCTTCGGCACCATCCATGAACCACTGATGACATCGTTTTGGCTCGCTTCCCATGGAATCACGGTGAGCTATTTCACCATCACCTATATTTCCCGGAGCTTTTGACATCCAGAAGTCCTTGTTCTGGAAAGACTAGGACAATGAGTAATTTCACAATCATACCATTCACTATTCAGATGTTCCCAACAGAGTCTATAACTGTCAATTAGCATCTATTGTCAATGAATCTGCTAAAATCCACTCATCTATGAACCAAAAATAGCAAATGAACATTATGTGTAGTGTGGAACATAGAATAAGTCTTTGCTGCTTATGTAGTTGCCTTGGCAAGAGTGTTTAAATTCAATTATGAGGCTTTCTTTTGTGGCTAACCTAATTTTAGGCATTAATTCATTTGTTTTCTTCTGTAACAACTTACAAGATTTCCAATTATACCAATACATTCATTTTCAGTGATGGCATACCAAATTCTGCATTTGGATAAATAAATTTAATGTGTCGTGTCCTTGATGATGGCAAATGCATGATAGTCAACCATAAGTTTGCCTCTATCCCTAAAAATTGCATTATATCATTAAACACATACTAAACAAGCGTTCGACCACTAGTGAATTGCCCCAAAATAGATGATGCTTTGGTGAATGAGCATTACTTCATGCCAAATTGATAGGAAATGTTCTTTGTTGATTATTTATTTTCCAAATAACTTGGTTAACAAAATGCATTATAACTCCTTTCAAAATGACAAAATTGTAAGCATATAAGTTATTTTAAGTTCACATTTTTCCAAGATATGAAACTTTGCAATTAATAGAGACATCCTATAATAGAATTTGTTGCAACCCTGTTGTAAAGGAGAGACTACTAAATTGCCTTGAATGTAACATTATATGACTATGTGGCATGTTGCACTGTAAGATGTAAGCTTATATCATCTCAATTGTTTAGTTGGACTAATTCTAACAAATAAAAAGTGTATGCATTCCATAGGGCTAGAAGTCAAGTTCGACAAAGAAGCTTATATGGGGGTTTCATGCACTTTGGAGCATGGAACCAGATTATTAAATCTAAGATCGTCTAGTATGCAAATTTCCTAGTGTAACATACATGAGTGATGACAATCAGATTATTTTGAATTTTCAAATTCGAAAGATGCCGAAGTTGAATATATATGGTTTGTAAATGCAATTCAGTATGGCAGTACATCACTCTTTGGTACAGATATGATTTTTTGTTTTCAACTCAAATATAAACCATCTTAAAAGACATTATAAAAAAAGAACTAAAGCAACTCAGCAAGCCAAATCTAAACAAAACAAACGTTCGACCAGCAAAAGTTGAAAATACCATATAGCCCTATTGATTAGAGCCCCCAGTTGACAAAAATACACCCATTTATTAGTTAGGGAAGCTTCTGGCAAAATTACACAACTCTCTTAATGCCTCAGCCAAACTAAGAATATTTACAATACAGCAAACATCACTGTGTTCTGTTGTTAACAAAGATACCTTACAAACAACTATGCATTCACATATATAATTAAATGCTTCATCAAACTAAAACCATAGTGACATTATCCATTTTTAAGCTACAGCAAGTCAACAACTAAGCATTAACAAAAGAGTGATCAGCAGATCCTTCGTGCTTAATATTAACTATATTCATGTTCGAAGTGCTAATCTGAATGACTAGTCGACAGAAAACACTTCAAAGTCAACTTCAGCCGATCACTTCAACGATGTAATGAACTTTTAATTCTCGCATCAAAATATATTCGACATTTTGCTTCTTATACTTCTTAACATTAAATGATGCAAAACCAATGAGACAAGGTCAAACCCTAGTAAAATGAAGCAACATAAATGTTCATTGCTTTACAGTTTACAACTCACATTATATAAATTGATAAACACATTGAAGTTAAACAAAAGTATTATATCTCTGATGAAGTTTACCAGCGGCTGTATGATCTCCGGGTAATAAACTCTCCGGCAGAAGTTGTACGGAAAGTGATCACGGCGAGATCTAAGCAGTGAAGGGCTTGAGTGGAATTTTTTGCTTTAGTTTAAAGGAAAGATCAGAGATGGTCCTCTGCACGATTAGGATCTGGATCATGCATCACACCTGTAAACATGGAGAAATCTGAATCGTTGCTTTCGTATATGGGCTGATGGATGTCTGTGGGCTGGAAACCGGAAGTTGTTTTGAAGGTGGAATTCGCTGCAGGGGATTATAATCTTTCATAGGCCTGTATCTAGCTCGGATGACACGTAGCGTAGCATCGAAATAAAATTTATTTCCGTAGCTTTCATTTAATCGTATCGGAAATGCTGACTTGACCCCGAGCTAAAATTTTTTTTTTTTTTTTGTTTTCTTTTCCTTCGAAGCTGTCCTACTTTTATTCCTAAACTTTTCTCTCTCACTTACATATTACCCCTCTTATCAAATGGACTAAACGGTAAAAGCTTCTGTGTTTAATCTTTTGCAAATTTGTAATTAAGTATGTAATCTTATAAATTTTCTTGTTACGTATATATTCTTCTAAACTTTTAAAACTCTTATATATGTCTAAATATCTAATTATTATTATTAATTCATTTAAAAATTCAATACTCTTTGTTAATTCTTTCATTAGTTAAATCTCTAAAGTATATCTCCTAAACCTAAACAAAAAAACTCATCGGTTTTCTAAAGCCAAAAAACGATTAAAATCTGGCATGTAGGTCTAATGATACACACATTGTATAACTACAATTAAACGCTTGTCACCAATTTATCGTCAATAATTTTTTTACATATATACAAAAAAATAAAGTACATTAAATGTGAATCCAGTTTTATATTTAAAAAATTAACTGACAAATAAAGAATTTTTATTAATATCAGTCGAATAAGACCAAACAATCTAAAAAGAATAAATGAAGTGTTTGTATTAATTTTATTTATATTTTTTATAAAAGATTTAACTAAAAAAAACGTTCGATTTTGAAACCAATTATTTTAACAAATTAATATGAATTTAATTAATGAAAAAATTAAAAAAAAAATTAATGTTTTGAATTTGTGAATGATTTGATGATAATAAATTAGATATCTTGACAAACAAAAAAGTTTTAAAGTTTAGGAGAATATATATGTGTGTAGTAAATAAATTTATATGATATATGCGTAATTGTGAAGTTTTACAAAGACTCAGGGGCGGAAACACTTTGTTTTTGTGAGGGTCAAACGACCCCAATAATTTTTTTGTTTTACGTGTTATGTATATGATCAAAAAATATTCGACCCCTGTGATTTTTTAAGTTTGACCCCGATATCCTTGTTAGTTTTTAAAATTTTTAAACATATAAAAAAATTTGTTACAAAATCTGAAAACCTAATAGTTTGTTACTCATTTAACAAATAATTTAAAAATGCATGTGTGGTGAACCTTTTATTGAGCTAATTCATTATTACACACTTCATTTTTGGGTTTAGACTAATATATTGTTAGTTTTATTACTACTTGTTTGGTGTTTGTAAGAATGTTTTTTTTTTGTTGTTTTAATATTTTAGATATTTGGATTATTATTTGTTTGAGACTTTAAGTGTTTAAATGGGTTTAATATGAAAAAATATATGTTTTTTCACATTTTTATGGTTTAGTCCCTCCGTGTTATTTTTTACCAATAAAATCCTTAAGTAATATACTTGTTTGTGATTTTTAGAATTTTTCTTTATTTTTTAAAAAAGATTTTCAAGTTTGTGGACTTTTCGTAGAAAAATAGTGAAAACATGTTTTTTGTGGAAAAAGTCAAAGTTGATTATGAAAAAAAAAAACAAAACTTTTTCGAAAATCGGATTGAAAACAATAACTTGAGGACTTTCTTAGGAAAAAATAACACGCAGGAACTAAATCGCAAAAAGTATGAAAACATGTTGGTTTTTTTAATATTAAAACACTTTAATACATGGTTGTTAAGATCACGAGTAAGATCATAGGATCAGTCGATCCTACAATCCTATCAAGTGATTTCGAGCAGGATCGGTGTAGGATCATTTCATAACAAAATCGTTCTTATGATCGTGGGATCGTACGTAGGATCGGTCACTGATCCGATCCTACATTTTACTCAGTCCGGACTCTTGGGATCGTTTACCGATTCGATCCAACCTTTTACCTAAATCCAATCATTTTATCCATTAGGATAGTGAGTCAAATTATAGGATGTTGATTGGTTGATTTTTTTGGATGACCATAAATATTATAATTATGAATGTACGTTGTTTTCGTATTTATTGTATAAATATTTTTTTGAAGTGTTATACAATTAATTTATGATATAAAATCACAAATTATAGTACCTAGAAAAAAAATTTTAAAAAGTAATCCTACGATCGATCCCGATCTTGCACAGACGAAAACGATCCTATGTAAGATCTTGATCCTGACAACCTTGCTTTAACAATATAAATCGATTTTTGAATATAAATTTTACAAAAATCTGAATTTTCATCAAAGTGAAAGAGATTACAATAATTCTCTATAAATTCCACAAGTAATTGTGCAATTCAATTGATGATGAATGATTGATTGACTGTTGCATTTACATTTTAAAGAAATCACTCAAAATTTTGGACGATGAAGTAAAAACTAATAACTTTGTTTCAAAAGTTGAAAACTCGTTGGCGACAACTATGAAATCTAATTTCTTTTAGTTTGTAACGATTAATGAGTTATAGAATTTATGCATTTCTTTTATTATATAACCAAGATAAACCTACTTGAACTTTTGAGGTGTAAAATTTTTTATAAAACCACAAACACTAGTAGTATCACATCGTGAAAATTCCGACCCAGATAAAAATTTTTCCTAGATCCATTGCTGTATGAAATGTGAACTTTTTTATAAAACCACAAACACCAGTAGTATCACAAACCTACTGGAAAGACGTGTATGAAATGTGCAATCATTATCATGTATGATGGTGCAATGCATGTTATGTCGTGCTTTGCTATTTTTACAGGCTAGTCTTTTCATATTGTTTTATAATATGTCAAGACTATTGTTTGATTATATAATTTATATATGATACTTTTCAATGTAACGATACACGTGTCACGTGGTGCATGTGTGTCATGATTGTGATTTGGGTCTAAAATGGAAGCGGAACGAACGAGTATATATTTATGTTCCCTCGTTTTATTTTAACCGAACAAATAAAAGAACACGAACATAAATAAACAGAAGATTTTTTATTCGTGTTCATACGTTAAGGATTTGGCTTTATTTGTATTCGTTTCTTTTCGTTCATTTAACTAATAATCGAAAATAAATGAACGAACATAAACAAATACAACTAAACAATAAAAAAACAAAAAAATGTTGAATAAAAACAAAACACACAACACACGATTCATAATTTTAAATTATGTTTGTACATATATAAAATTTATAAATGACTTCAAGCTACTACAATAATAACAAATTAATGTATTAAGAAACAAAATAGCTCAATTTCAAAACTAATGTAACAAAATTTAAGCATTTGAATATTTTTTTTTTTAATATTCATTCAATGTCATCAATAATATGGGTATTAGAGTTTGAAGTGTTTTTTTAAATTTATATTATTATTAATATATTATTTAAATATATTATGTAATACTAAAACAATATATTTATATTAAATATAATATCTTTGTTAAAAGTTATCATAAATGAACGAACGTAAACGAACGAACATAAATGAACAAACGAAACATATATTCATGTTCGCTCATTTAATTAAACAAACAACATTTTATGTTCATGTTCGTTCGTTTAATAAATGAACGGACATAAACGAACTATCCACCGAACGATTCGCTGAACGTTCGGTTTGTTAGGGGACAAAAGTAAAAACAAATTAAAATCACAAACAATCAATTTTAATTGTACTACTTTCGTTCTACTCGTTTGGATGAGTCGCAGCCCCATAATCATTTGCGCGAAAACGTTTTTAAGTTGAGGGACTTTTATGGAAACATTTTTCGTATAATGACTTATTCGAAAAATATTGATAGTATGTTAGTGTTTTACATGATTTTTCCTATCAAAGAAATACGATCATATTATTATTTTCATAAGTATAATTTCATAATATTTTATGAATTAATTATTTATAAAACATAAAAACAAAGAGTATTGGTTGATAAATAATAACACATGACCCAATTTATATTAAACAATAAGTTTATTGACTCGTATATTACGTTGATGCTTAACGATTTACAGACATTTATTTACGCAAAACGTATATAAAATATAAAAAAAAACTAAAACTTACGAACATTATTTTTAAAAAATATATAAAAATAATTGTCACCTATTTACGATTCATTCAAACCTTTTATTTATAAACTTATATATTTTAATTGATAAAAATTAAGATTTTTGTTTATATATGTAACATCCTCCCCGATCCCGGAAATGCCACGTCAATACAATACACAGGTGGCGATGTCTCAACAACTCTATCATGCACATGTCATAGGTTAAACCAACATCACTGATAATTAAAACTTTACATAAACGTCTCAAGGCTACAATTATTGTTAACACTAACATGTCCAAAAGCAAAAGCAGACACAAGGGTCTTCACTAACAGCAAGCTCCTAATCAACGAACCCAGCTACCGGTCCCTTCTCTTATACCCTGAACATGGTAGACTCGAATACGTAAACTCGAAAGCTCTTGAGTACGCGAGGGTTAGACTCTGCACAATAAACACATAACATGCGTACACATAGCACATACACACAACACAAACTCTATCTCTGTCCCTGGCAATCAACATCATAATGCAGGTATGAACACACAACATGAGATCCGAAGCCCTGCACACAGAATCACTAAGGGGGACCATTCGCCAGCTAACGACCGTGGCCGCGGTGGTTAGCTAAAACCCTGTAGCACGGGCGCGAACCGGCTACCGGCCCTGCCGTGTATACACGCCCCAAGGACTGTTATGGACAGTCAACCCGCGCGATCACTCATCGCGAATCACCGTCCGTATGGAACTCATCACGGACCCCTGGACTGGATCTCATCTCATGCACATATAACACATATGTGGGAAATAGAATCATACCTGTGCTCGCGTCCTTGTCTCATTCACAATACACAGTACACACATACACGATACTTAACTACACAGTTAAGACCCGTAAAACGATCCTGCGGTTTAGAAAAAGACTCGAGTACTCACCTGGTTAATCCACTAATCCCGAAATCTCTGACTCGGCTCGGCTCGCTGACTTGTTCCTGAAATCACACAGATCCCAAACTGTTAACACAACCCAGCTCGACGGATACACATAACAAACTCAACATGACTCCATAACTGACCCGGACTCGACAAGCAATCCCAACGAACCCCAAGACCCGAACCGAACTTGACCCAAAACCCTTACTAAACCCTGACCCGAAACCCCCGATCGCGGCCCGCGACCAACCATCATCCCGACCGCGCCCAAAGGGTCGCGACCGAGCTCAATCGGCGCCTGCTCTTCCCTGTTCTTCGATCTGGTCTGCCCAAGGGTGCCAAAACCCCTTTTTCTTCCCGATTCCAGCCAAGAAGATACACATATAAACCACACATAACACCCCATACATATCCCATATCCTTTCACATGATTTCAACAACACATATCTCAACTTTGAAACCAAAATTAGGGACTCTTACCTCAAATCCTCAAGAACACAAAGATGGAGAAGGTGAGGATGATCAATCCGAATTTCAGCAACTAATCTCTTGAATTTGAAATGGTTTCTTGCTGGATTCATACACCACACACACACGTACACCTTCACACACGTATACAACGTTTCTAGCTAAGGAAGGAAGAAAAAGGAGACGTAAATATATGTTTTCCACTTTAGACGGGTTCCGATCCCATAACCCGGACCCGATACCCTATTTTCACAATTAATATCCACTTAACCGAATTAACTCCACGAACCCAAATATATAATTAATCCACTAAATTAATTACCCGGCGCCACGTAACTCATAAACCCGACACATATATATCCACTATTCGGGCTATTATTGGACCCACACAATAATAATATATTAAACATCCACTAAATAATTACACGCAATTATCTCAAAAATGGGATGTTACAATATATAACATAATACTTGTTATTTATATATTTTATTATAATAAATAAAATATATAACACATGTTTTTACCAGTTACTTTTTATTTTTCAAACATTTAATAGTTTTGTATAATGTATAGTTATTTTAGTATAATTTAATAAATTTATAAATACACGAAATAAGTTTTTTTTTATTTAGATATATAGATAAATATAGATAGGATACATTTTAGTTTAAATTTAATCTACGATTTACATTCATAAACAAATAAAATATTTTTTAATCATGTTATCAAATATGTTTTTACTACTTATTTTTACTTTTCAAACATTTAATATTTTAATATATATTTTAATAAATTTATAAACACATAAGACGTTTTTCAATTAAATATACTCTATGCTTTATATTGATAAATACAAAAATTATGACAAATAAACATGTAAAACATTTTTTAAGAGTTTATTATAAAAGACCAACATGTTTTCATTTTTTTTTCATTTTCGTCACTCCATGTTATTTTTCTTTTCATAAAAGTCCTCAAGTTTATTTTTTCTTTTTTGGTTAAGTGAAATTTGGACATTAGAACCCAATTTACTAATTATCACCGAGTGTTAATACCCAAACTTCACTAAACCAAAAAGAAAAAATTAATTTGAGGACTTTTATGAAAAAAAATCAACATAGAGATACGAAAACACAAATAAACGTGAAAATATGTTGGTTTTTTCCATAATAAAACTCATTTTTTAATCATACAAACACGCAAAAATATAAAATTTTGATGCATTGAGAGAGCAATACAATGTCCCCATGGCAATATGATTCACGTTAAGAGAGCGACACATTTTTTATCCGTTTTATTTGTTGTAGACCCATTCATTTTGCCACCTATAGCAGTTGATAACAAAAAGGCCACAGGGAGTGGATGCCACCGATGCCACCCAAAATTGCCGCCACGTCAGCGCCACGTAAGTTTTGCCATTCTTTGCCATTTTGATGCCATTTCGAGGGTGTGGATGCCATTCGTTTTAATTTTTTTTGCATTTAAAACTTATAAAAAATTATTGAAATAAAAAATAATATTTAATTAATAATATTAAAATTAAACATAACATAAAACATTTCATTAATAATATTAAAATTTAACATAATTAAGACATTAAAACTAAAAAAAAACATACTTAAAAATACTTTAAAAGAACATTAAATACTTAAACTACATTAACCATTTTTTTTCTATCTCTTCCTTTCGTTTCATCATGAGCTCGAGTTGTTTTCCGGTCAAATGACTAACGTCTTTGGCATAAAATCGTAAGTCACGAGTTTTTTGTTTTTCGATAAGATCTTGTGTTTTTAAATCCAAATATTCGCCTAAACGATAAAATCTTGTTGGGTTCGTCGAACCGGAACCGGATGCCATTTGAATTTTTGAGAGAGATGAGAATGGAGGTTGATGAGAGTTGTGAGAAATTTTTTTTAAATTTTGAATGATTTGAATGTGGGTGTATTTTAAAAAATTATGTGTGTGTGTGTGTGTGTGTATATATATATATATATATATATATATATATATATATATATATATATATAGGTGGGTTCAATGGAGAACCTCCATGCACCACCACAAATGCATCACAATTCCTCCGTAATGCATCATTATTTCCACGTGATGCATCAAATTCTCGAGTGATGCATCGATTGTTACATTATTTCCACTTGATGTATCAAATTCCCGCGTAATGCATCGATTTCTACGTGATGCATTTCAGTTTTTCTAGCGATGCATCGTGGTTCTCCAGGATGCATAAGGTTCTCCATTGAACCCACCCCTATATATATGTGTATATATATATATATATATATACAACGGTCGAAAATGAGGAAAGGAGCTCGGCATTTCAATGCCGTTGCCGAGGGTCTTGATGCCGTTGCCGAGGCGACGGCGCGGTGTTCCAGCATTGCCGAGCTCGATGCCGAGGGGTGCCGAGCCCCACTCCCTGTGGCCCAAGGTACAAAGATTGATAACAACTCATTATTAAAATATACAAAAATTGTTGGGAACATCATCATCATGCCATCACCTTCAACTTGTTAAAAGAAATAAGTACACCCACCATAGTACACTACCATACCACCATCAAATTTAAACTATATATACTTTTCTATTTAGACATTCGTGGTAGTTAAACATCGACATTTGTACTAGTTAAATATTATTTTAAAATATTTATTATGAAAAACACCAACATGTTTTAACGGATTTTGCGTTTTCGTTCATCAATGTTTTTTTTTTCTAGAAAAATCCTTTAAGTTAAAAAAATTGTAGTTTTGTGAAAGTTAACTATTTGAGTCCGGTTATAATTAGTAGTAAACCGGGGCTTTTAAAAACTAAAAAAACGAGTTCTAACATCCAAAATCCACTAAACCAAAAAGAAAAAAATTAACATGAAGAACTTTTATGAAAAAAAGATAATATGGAGGGACGAAAACACAAAAAATGTGAAAACATGTTGATTTTTTTGATAATAAACCATCAATACATAAATTTCCTATTCTAATACCATTAATATTACATGATATAATTATAATGATAATGTTTCATTACAATAAAAATAAAGTTATGAGACCCCCAAGAACTATTACTACTGAATGCTCATACAAATATTTCAATCATTTACCTTGTCTCACCACCAAGCCATAAGAAACTTAGATACCACAATATAATGATTTTTTTAGTACAGTAATTAAAAAAAACTGTAATTTACTCAATGTTATATAACATCCCTGCTCATCAGTAGATGAGTGTTAATATTGAACTATATTAAGATCACAATATAAGAACACATAACGACATAATACGCTAAAAGCTCTCTTAAGTATTACCTTGATATATCCTTACTTCTTTAGTACACTCAAAAAACTTAATTAACATCTGCAAAAGGACTTCTGTTGGGAGATCCAGTGCTTAGTTGTTGATGATGATGCTTAACTTTGTTTCCGTTTTCCACACATTTTTGTTGGTTTTCAGAAGCAATGGTTGTTGCTGCTATGAGATCTGCAAAAGCAGGTGTTCGCATCGCCTCTATGAATGTCAAACTCGGCACATCTATATCACGTTTTCTTGGACAAGAATCACAATCAACCTGTCATTGTGTCATCACCAACTAGTCGTTATAAGTAACAAAAAGGATGATAAAAACCCCGATAGAAAAATCATGTATGATCGCTTTACCTGATAATCTTTCTTTAGGCACTCGACTTGGTTTAGCATGTTTTTTGTTCCGTTACCATGATCATCTTCTAAGCATGTCAGGTGGTCCAAGCATATCTTTGAGATGGAATCTAATTCCCTTTTCGTGTCTTGGTCCAGCATCAGTGAGTCTGTTTGTGATACAATTTTCACAATTGAGTTCGTTGGTTCACAAGTCCTTAAGGCTTAAACAAATTAGGAATTTGTGTACGATGATGATAGTTAAGGTTACCAATAACTGATGATTTCAGATCACTAGCGTCTGATTGGAATTTTGCGTCCATAGATGCATGTGTTGCAGCAATCTCTTCACTTCTGAGGCTGTTAACATGAATCGTTTCTCTGTACAAGTTAAGTTAACTGGTCAAAAAATGCAAAAGAAAAGAAAAGAAAAAAATGGAGGATTTATGATTAACAATGTTTGTAATATGTATACCTTAGAAACGATTCTGTCTCAATCATACTGCTCTCGTTAAGGCGGTGGATGGTTAACTGTGTATTATTCCAGTGTTGTAATGATTTCCCAACCTTATTTTTGCTGCATGAAGAAAAAGATTAGTGCCTTTTTGTAAACCAAATTGACTATCTGATATTTAATATGAAAAGTCTTACCACCCCTCAAGGCAATTCTCCATCAAAGCTTGATTTTCATTTGATACAAACATGGCTTCCGTAAAATGAGCTTTCGCCTTCTCTATATATTCATTCACCTCAATCTTGCCATTCTCTGATACTTGCTGGATGTTAGACACATCTTGCAGCAAGATTTTATTATCTTGTGAACTCAAGTTATCTAGGTTTCGTGATGCGTCAGAAACCTAATCATAAAATCAGATATCAATGTATGGATTGATGGATCTTTTTTTGTGATGATATATCATGAGAAGAAGAATTTTCCAGCTCACCCTTTTAGTCTGTTTTGATGTCAAGTTCCTTAAGATTGCCGAAATGGTTTCTATTGCCAACTGTTCTTCTTTGATTGCATCTTCCTGCGATTCAGAAAATACAGATTTTTTAGTTTTTGGATTCGTTACTTTTGTTAAGAGTAAACGTGTATCCCGGATTCCCGGTTCATTGATTTTATTTCTTCTTGACCTTGAAATTCTTCTCAAATGCTGCTAGCTGTTGAGATCTGATTTTGTGATTTTCTTCAAGAACTGCCATGAGTTTAGTAGCTCGTTGACTGAGGCTGTTGAAGAAATCAATGGTTGCCCTTGAAATTTCATGTGACGACATCAAACTTTTATGTAGAACCTATACAATCAGAAAGAAAATATGAAATCAAAACAAAATATTTTGCACAATTTTGTCCCAAATCTTTTGAGGGTCAAATGATGAAAGAAAAGATTAATGACGATATTACACTATGGAAAAGAGTGATACAATCGGAAAGTTGAGTGCAAAATAGGTACACTCATACCTCTTCTTGTTGTTGAGCAGATAAGGCCAGCATCTGCCTCTGATCGGTAACAGAGTTCTGAATATCACAAGTGACATTCTTAGCCTCAGAAATGGCATCCTCAAAGATCTGCATACAAAATGTAACAATCACATAAGCAATCACCTGCGGAGGTGCAATAACTTATTTCCTGTTATATTTATATCCAATGGAGGAAAGAAGTTTGTATAATATGCAAAAAAAAATGGATTCCCTACATTTTCAACTGCCGTTATCTGATCTGATATCCTGGACTTCATATGAACCAAGTCAGAAGAAGATTTTGTTTGCAGTGTTTCAAGAAGCTCCTTTAATGTTGTAATGCCTAAGGTATACGTGTCTGTTATGTTCTTGATCCTTGATTCCAAGACCTCGGTTTTCTGGATATCAAAGTAAAGGTAAATTAGCATTTCAATCATCGGTTTGATAACCATGGGATTAATTTCTTACTTCATGTTTACTATCAAGGAATGAAGAGACACATTCTTCCATGCTTCTCATTTGTTGTTGCTGTTGTAAAACTGAACTCGAAACAATTTTCTGCAGGTCTTTTAAGCTCTGATCGAGTTGACTACCAAACAACAGAAGCATCCCATGGTTTTCTGCTTCTAACTTGCTCTTATGATCTATACACAATTTTACCTTGTTAGTTATTGTTTACCAGGAAAAATTACACCATGCTTGTATGATAAAGTGAAAATTGCATATACCTATTTTTGAAAACAATTCAATCACGTCTTCTGATGCATCTTGTAGTTTGTTACGCAGACCTTTTGCATGTTCAACTAGACAGTTCTCTGTTTGTTTGATGAGGTTTAAAAATTTTCAGAATATATCGATTTTGTGAGGCAAAAAAGAGAAGAAAGGGGCTTAAAAATTCAAGATTATGTTTCACCTGAATCCAAAAGTTTGGAGATGATGAATTCCTTTTTCTTCAACATTGACATGGCTTCCCTATGTTTTGCTTGAATATCAAGTAAGGCCTTGTTACTGTTTTCCAAATTTTCCTGAAAGCAATACACACAGAAATTATGAGAAACTATAGGCAAAGTTTATATTCACTGCAAGCTTACTGCTTATTGCATTACCTTGCAATCCTTGAGATCGCTCTCAAAGTTCAACCTCTTTTCTTGTTCATTTTCATATAGTTCGTGATATTTATTTGCTTCCTACATTCAAAAACCAGATTCATTGATCAGTATTCAGTAATGCATCAAGTAACCTAGTGAAGGTAGAGAAGTTGTTGAATACAGAAGTTGTACTAAATCATTTTGCTGATAGGAGACAACAAATCAATCAAATTTGTTGGAAATACAGTATCTCTGCATTTGAGTTTGAGAGAGTTGGAAACTAATCATACCTTCTCGCTTATGGTTAGATCAGTCTCCAGTTGCTCAATCCTTTCATTCTTCAACTGTAAAAAATGATGCAATGATCAACTTAAACTGATATATATGTAAAAGATATTGTTGACCATGAACTTCGATAGTATGCTAAAAATTGGGCAGTAAGTAAATGGAATTGAAGTGAAACTTTGGAAAGGATAGATCCCTTGTTTAATAAATTTGTGAATGGAGTAATCATGACTTTGTTCTTCTATGAGCAAAAAAAACAAGTGCATATCTGATGCATCTTCTATAGCTATATCTTTTCATTCTTTGACTGTGGAAATTCATATAATGATATATAGAGAGAGATTTAGGTTCAAGGTAGAACCAAATTTAAAATTTTCTTCTAATAACATTTTCTAAATTCTTTAACATTCCAATGTTTGAATAAACATTATAAGACTATTTAAAAACGCATTTACATGTTTCCGAGTTTTGTAAGGTCTCCAAAATATCATGTGAAATTGTGAAATGGATGTAATGTGAATGTCAATGGACGGTGGTTTATGTGAATGTGTGTTTAAACGTACTTACAAAACTCGAAACCATGTGAATTTTCGTATAGGGAGTTTTAATGTTAGTTTAAGCAGATCTATGAAGGGTTAAGTACATATTTGACACTCCAACTTTTAGGGGGCGTTTGGCTCACGGAATGGAATTTGAAGAAATTGGAATTTAATTCATAGTATATAGTAGCTAAGGGTATGTAGTGCGTAAAATGTTAGGAATCTAAATTCATTTACAAATAGCAAACCACAAAATTTGATGGAATCTAAACCCATTTGTATTCACTATTTTTGTAATCCAAATTTCAAAATACACTATAAACAAATTCCAATTCCTTCAAAATCCATTCCGTGAGACAAAGGCCCCCTTAGACGGTGGTTGATGTGAATGCATGTTTTAACTTACTTACAAAACTCAAAACCATGTAAATTTCGTATATGGACTTTTAATGCTAGTTTAAGAAGATCTATGAAGGATTAAATACATATTTGATACTCCAACTTTTAGATTGTATACATTTAACCACTAAACTATTTTTTGTACACATTTTAGCCATTAAACTATTTTTTGTACACATTTAACCATTAAAATTGTACTCATTTAGCCACTAAACTATTTGTCTCATTTAGCCATTTAACTTTAGTCATTTTCTCCAAAATAGACTAGTAAACTAAAATTTAATGGCCAAATATGTACAGAAAAAAGTTTTGTGGCTAAATGAAGCAAATTTAATAGTTAGATGGTCACATATGTAATTATGTACTTAACCCGTAGATGTGATTCTACTGTAATGGTGTAAACCATATTCTCTCTCTCTCTCTGTGTGTGTGTGTGTGTGTATTGAAGTGGAATATCAAAGAGGTAGATGCACAATTTAATCATTTGTGGAAATGGAGTAAAAATTTATTTTCTTCTACGAGCAAGGAAACAACAAAATGTAATGATAACATGCTATATAAATATATGTGTATGCTTATCATCAAAGAAAATTTCAAGGCAGTTGCATATAGTGGAATACCTTTTTTTCAGCTTCATCCTGTGCATATCTTTCATTTGAAATATAGACACCGTTCTTTTCCCTAGCTGCTCGAAGATCTGCTTAGATTGTAAGAGAATTATTCATACGCAACATTACAAACTTCTGCCAAAAATTATAGATGATGCCAGTGTGAGTCAAACCTTGTTTCATTTTCTCAATTTCCAAGTACATATCTTTAAGCAGCATGGCTTTGGAAATTTTCTGATTTGCCTGTGATAAAGTATATAAATTCAACTACAGGTAATGTATGTAAATCAATAATCATAAGAGGTGATGGAGAATATTATCTTTGCTGACCTCAGGTTTGTTTTTAATGTTTTTAGCACGATGTGCATAATCTAGTGTGCTTAACGTTTCTTCTAGGCAATAAGCAGATGGAGAAACTGTAGCAATGATGCAAGTTTTGGTCTTCCCACCAAGTGAATCTCTTAGCAGTCTTGTCAGTTTACTGTCCCTGTATAATGCAACATATGAGAACATTAGCAAGAAAGAAGATAAATATCGTTCACTTGATTACTAGTATATTACAGAAAGTTAAGAGAAATATCATCAATGCATACCTGTAAGGCACATGAACGGAATGTTCCACAAGTGCATTAATGACACGGCCCAATGTCAGCAAACTTTTGTTTATTTCTCCAGCTTCTCTTGCTCTACCCTACAATGAACGAAACATGTTTTCCATCACAATTGGTAAAAAGGAAACCAGAAATGAAGCCTTTTGAATATATAAGAAGAGATATTTGTTTCCTTACATCTCTGGCTCCTGAGCGGGAAATATTTTCTGATCCTGCTAGATCGACAAGATTAAGCTTTCCATATTTGATGAGTTCCTCACTGCCAACAGTCGCTTGTTTGATATGTACGGTTATTGTAAACACGGAATGTGAACGGCTGCAAAAGGAACGAACTGCCCTTAGCAACAGGTGGAATGTCTTCTAAGAGAAAATCAAGCGTAAGAATAAACAAGTCTACCTGCTACGCTTGTTTAACAAGGTGTCTGCCGTACGCCTTTTGGCTGCGCCTCGTTCTAAGAGATTATATATATCATTTGCACTGTATACAGCTTCTTCTTCCAAACCTCTTACAAGGACACAACCTTTCCCATCCTCCATCAATGAAATTGGTTTCTTTTGCCTCTCCTCCAAAGATCGGGAGTTGTCTTCTGTGGTAAGAAGATCAATTATTTCTTCATTGTAAAGTTCCAAGAAAGTCACTTTCATGCTGTAATCAGCATTTTGAGCCTCTAGTGCATCAAAAATCTGACGAACTGCTCTTGGAATTACTCCAGCCTCAGCAGGTAACTCTCCGCCCTTAAATATGAGTAATATAGTTAATATCACAAGAAATATTACCTTCTCCAATGTCATAAGGTATGTATAAACGAAATGGGGACTATTGTGCTACCTTATTTCTCATCCCTCCCTCCATTGTGTATGTTTTACCAGTACCCGTCTGACCATATGCAAACACTGTGCAATTGAAGCCCTCAAGAACTTCATTCACGATAGGAAAAATTGCTTGGTCGTATATTGATCTTTGTTGTGCTTTGGGACCGAAAACCTTTAAAAGGATGGAAAAACAAGATAAGATATTATATTACAACAAAGTCTTACATGTATCTTTACATTAGATCATGGTAACATACCTTGTCAAAGGTGAAGACTTTGTCTACTTGCTTGTTAGCAACATTTTGCAATATTGTGACTTCTCTTTTGTGCTCGTTGCACGTTATCACCTTTGGTACATTACACTTTTGTTCCTCGTCACTTAACGGCCTATGAATATGTTATAAAAAGCTAAGACTAGGAAGATACGTTAATTTGCTTTAGTGTGTTTGGCAGGATGGAATCACAAGGAAAGGAAAATTATTGGTTTGAATAATTGTATCACTCATACGTTTTGATATTTATTCCCTTGATTCTTAAGTTGATAGCAAAAGAGACTCAAATAAACACTAAAAGTTCATTTCTCATCATTTGTCGTGGTGAACTGAGTAAACACTATAAATCGATAAAAAGAATGTAATTCAAAGTTTTGGTTAGGATATTCTCAATTCTCATAGTTAGAAAAACAATGTAGATTCCATTCGCAATGATTCCACCCTACCAATCGTATCCTAACTTGATAACCCAGTAAATGACACATGGAAAACATACATGATTGATGGAACAAGAAACGAATTTGTCATGTAAAATTTATTGAAAAAGGGATGAAATTTTGTAAATCAATCCATCAGAAAACAATTGCAGAATAGAAACAGATCCCTAATTTGACTACTATCCAAATCCCAACACAATGGACAAAGTAAATAAATAATCTGTTATGAATTTGCATGTTGCTACAAGCTGAATTCTAACAAATCCTAAAACATATGAAACTAAACACGAAGCTAGAAAGTGGGAAACAAAATAAAAGAACCTGTTACCTGCATCTGAGCAGAACTTGAATATTAACTTCACCACGATCTTTATCATTCTTACTCGAACTCCAATCGATGCCTCTGGAATCCGGCCGTCTCCTTTCGGGTCTAGGAGTAAGAAAAGGCAACGGATTAGCCACCATTCCAACTCCCACTTTTCCACTATGATCCGGTGTCATTGACGTCGTACTCCTTTTGTACTCCATGGATACAAATTTGAAATCCCAAAAAAAAAAAAAACACCTCTTATTTACGATCGTCGATCAAAGTCCTAAACAAACAAAAACACCAAATGCAACGCGATTACACAGCGTTTTGCCTATTGTTGAATAAGAATAACGATTCAAGATGGAAAATTTTGATTTTTGTCTGGTAGGTTGAAATTGGCTTGGCCAGAGAGAGAGAGAGAGGAGAAAATGATGATTTGGGTATCCTAACGGCTACAAAGAGTGCGTATTTATTTGACGAATTTGGAAGAAGTGGGCCCATTTGAGCTTTGCTATAAAAAAAAATTCAAATGTTACAACGAGGCGCCTTGCCACTACTGGTGCCCTGTTTAGTAATTTTCAACCAATATTTTTATCCAACAAATGATTTAAAAAAAAGTTATTTTTCAAGTTTAAAACTGATATTTATTGTCTTGGATTTAAATTTTTTGTTTTACTTCATTGTTCATCATCCATGGAATCCGTCCTTTCATGATCTTGTTGGAATTCCGTCAAAAAACCAAATCTGAACAATAAATTAACAAAAAGAAACCAACTTGATTTCGGTTGTAACCTCGGAATTCTTCATTGTAGTGAGATGATGTGAAATTGACACCATAGAAAGAAGAAAAAAAATCAAAGATGGCATCCATTAAAGTTTTCGTTCATATGTAGATCTCTCGTTTTGATTGGAGGATTCTGTGAATGCACAAAGAGAAATTAGGGATAACTTAATGGTGGTGTTGATGGTATTCATTCTTGTAGAAGGCCCGAAGAAGAAGCAAGGGTCGTGAAGTGAAGAAGAAGCACCGGGTGAGATGGATATGAAGCAAGGTGCTACTTCTCGGTTGTGGTACGATTTACGCTAACAAATATGGTTTTTATTTTGACCATTAAACTATTATATTTGTCTTATTTTAACCACTAAATTATTAAAATGTTCGTTTAAACTATTAAACCATTAAAAACGTCCCTTTTCAGCCATTATTTTTTTTAATTATAATCGATTTTACTATCATTTGTCATGTTATTTAAATGAAAAGAAACAATAATATTAGTTTATTATATTAAACTGGATAATGATAACATGGATGTTGTGTGTAAATACAAATATAAAATATTTTTGGCATCAAGTTAGTATTTGATATTACCTGTTACAATTGTCGTCCGTCACTAGCAACTAAACCGGACACTTTTATGATATGTGTATGATGGAGGAATGAAAGTGGTATGTTTATTGGTAGTGACATAAGACAATTTTATCTAGGAATATTAAAAAGTTAATTAATGTCACAAAATTCTATATTATCATGATGGTTAAATTTAATGGCTGAAAAATGTTATTTTTTAATAGTCTCATAGCTTAACTGAACATTTTAATAGTTTAGTGGCTAAAATGACAAATATAATGATGTGATGGTCAAAATAAGACACCACTTTAGTACACATGACATTCACATCTAGGGATGTTATTCAGGCGGGTTAATTGGGCATCGAGTTATTCGGGTTTGAGCGTGTGGGTTAGCTAGCCGAACCCGAACCAAATAAAGGGATAGGAAAATCGGTTACGGTTTAAATGGGTATCGGGTTATTCTGTTTTTGAAAATCATATGTTAGTGGTTAGTTATTAGCACCGATGTTAGACACATTGATGGTGAGAAACTGAGAACCAAATCTCACACCTCCACCTAAAGAGAAACACCCTTAGCAAGACTCGAACTTAAGACCTCAACCAAAGGGAACCCCTCCTACCTTGGTGGCCACTTCATCTATGTCAAGTGGTTAATGAAAGCAATTAACTTGGAGAATGTTGAAAGCAAGATTTAAACCATAATAATAATAAAAACAATGTAGAAACAAAAAAGAACACCCACGACTTTGGATCTAGGTTTTGGATGGATGGTAGATGATCGACTCTAGGTTTACCTATCAATTAATTAAAAACGCAATCGTTTAGTTATCTTCGTAACATAACCACATTGACATGATTATGACAATCGAATCTATTACAACCATATATTGAGCACGAATCATGTCATATTCACATTCCGTCTTTACTCCTACGCACCCTCCCGAGCATTGGCAAAATATTTATGTTTTGCATGAGCAGGGTTGCACACCCATCTACGCATCAAGTTCTTAAAAAGTCTGAAATTTGGACAATTTGCTCCTGACTCCGTTTCCATCATGTAGAAGGAATATCACTAGTTGTCACTTCATATTTAGTGTGTATTAACTATCATTCTTTCCTACCTTCAATAACCCAATAAACAATTAAGTGTATGCATACTCCATGACTTTATATAGAAAATAACATTAATTAAGTATATTAAATTCTTAAGAAATAAGATGATCACACGTCCTTATTTTCAAATGGGGAAAAAATAAATTATTTTATTTTTAAAAATTTTGAACGAAAAAAACTATAATTAATTATCAATTTTAAATTTCCTAGATAAAAAAAAACAAAAAAAGATTCGGATTTTCAATAAGTAATTGAAAAAAATTACGAACAAGGTCTAATATATAATAACCTTAAACAAATAAATGTAGTAATACATAAAAAAATTATTGCTAATAATAACAATAAACATACAAATAATAATAAAAAAATAGTAACAAAAGAAAAATAAAAAAATAAAATAAAAGATTAAATAATCTAAGAAATATATATGAAATAAATTATAATATAAGAAAAAGAGAAAAACAATAAAAAAGTATTGGACAAAAATACACAAATAGTCACTGAAAGGCAGCATGACAAAGATACCCCTAAGGTTAACGGTTTAAGTTAACTGTCGTTAGTTTTACGGACCAAAATATTACTAATTTTCGATTTAGGGACCTGCGCCGTAATAATTTTTTTTAAAGACTAAAACCATAATTTCATATAAATTGAAGAGACCATATTGTATAATTTAGTAAAAAAAAAGGCTTAGAGAGTGTTTGGTTTTGCATTATGATGAAGATTATTACGTTACAACAACGTAAAATTTTTTTTAAAGTGTTTGACTTGCAATAATTAATAAGTGATTACCTGCATTTAGAATTAATTCCACCGCACTTTTTCATAACTTGAAAAATGTAGTTTATTTGCTTAATAAGTGATTATTTGGTCATTTTACAAGTTAAAACGTGAATCCAAACACAATAAAAACTGATTATTTGATAATAGTAATAGCGAACAACAAGTAGTAAACTTCTGACAATATTTTTTGTTACAACTATTATTTAATTATTAATTTTTAAAAACTACAAACATTTTTAAATGCAAATCCAAACATGTTGTTGCTGTAAAGTGGTGACTGCTACGCAAGGAAAATATGCTGATTGACTTGTCAAGGCCCTTTTGAGATTGCTACGGCCTACGGGCCCAATAGTGTGTTCTAGGAAGCCCAATTACTTTCCATTTGAGAATCTTGCTGTCGATGCCCCATAACAGAAAAAGGAAAAACAGCTCTCGATCCTCACGTCACGTGCAGCTAAAGAGAAGCATCACGTGCCAACGCCTAACCATGGTCAAAACCAACCCACGGAGTTAAGATTTTAACTTAACCATGGTTACTTTCTGCCTCATCTCCCATTTTCCTTTATCCCTCTCAATTAAATCTAGGGTTCGTGCGAATCCGACGATCTTTCACGACAGAAATTGCTTAAAGTTCATCTGAATCTGAATCTATGTATGTTTCTAAAGCTTAATTTCAGACACGGCGGTACGTGATGGAGACGCAGAGGATCTTGGAGTTTCCTCACAAAAACATGGATAAGCGACCGAGGAAACGGCCTCGATTGGCTTGGGACATGCCTGCCCCTGTTCCTCCTCCTCCAAAGGTTTATATTTATTTATAATCTTCAAGTTTTTGGTGAATATTTGTGTTTGTTTATTGGGGACTTGAATTTAGGAATCTGCCATGAGAAACAGTGAAATGAGAGTTATTTGTGTTTTGTGATCTTATGGTTTTTGTTTGTAGAATATAGATCTTGATATAATTTAACAAATTAACATGCTATGAATGTGCTATTATTATGAAAGACATACAAAATTGTTTTTATATTTGATTTCTCAATTACATCTCATTTATGACCTCATCCAATTTTGTGAAATTTCAAAAGATATATTCAAATTTGTTACGAAGTACAAACTCAGGAGTAAATTCAGGAAGTGGATCTATTAACTGTTTTGCAGATAGTAGAGAAATATATGAATTAACAGTTATATGAACAATTCACTTTTAGATCTGTCTGGCTTATGTAACACTAGATCAATGAGTGACTAAGACAGAATGAGGCGTGCTTTCTGGAATAGACTCATAAGACATAAGTAGCGGATCTCCAAAGTTTTTTAGCAGTGGCTGATCTTAGGGTGATTGGAGTCGGGGCCAAGAGTTGGGAATGGTGTTCCTGCCGTTGGAAACATACGTGGAGCCTCCACCCCGCTGGGCGGGGGAGGGACTCCGCCTGCTCTTAGAAGACATTTCTCCAGAGGCACCATGTATGTGGGTGGTCATCTGGAATTGGGTCGGGCTATATGCTTTTGCAATTTTATTTCAACTCAAACCAAATATGAATTTTGAATTCAGTCAAAAAATTAATTTTCACCATGGACTTTTAAAATATTCAATAATACTTTACCAGTGTAAGTATCAACCCCAATTTAATAAATTGACGGCATATTCTATTTAAAATGAAGAATAATAAACTATGTTATATAATTTAGTAAAAAAAATACCGCATTTATACTAAAGTAAAAACATTATCTTAGAATAATGCTTAGTGTTTGATCATCAACATGGTTTATCATAACAATTAATAAGTTATCATAAATATTCCCATTTGTATTAATGATTTAATGTAGCGAAGTGACAAATGCTAACAATTTGACTTAATAATTTAGGTAACTAGGTAACAAACCCTAAAAACTTGGCCAAATATTTTAACGAATTAACAATTTTACCAACTTAAATAACCAATAAAATGATAGACAACATACTCAAAAACATGATTAGAGCGCATAAAATTTATTATCATCATAAAATTGACTGGGGACATGTGCGCCTACTTTATACTTGTAATATAATCCACCAATGAACTCATCCATGATCCATCAACTAAGGATACCTTGATCTGTACATTTAATTCTTTTGAATTCATAGGAGCAGCAGGAGGTCACAACTCACAATTGAATCAACAGTGAACTACTTACAAAATATTTTTGCTGTTAGATGAGATGCATATTATAAAAAAAAACTACTAGTAGGACTATTATCTAGTTTATTCATACAAGGTTACGATACGTGTCTATTATTTATGATTTTACAAAATCGGGTTGTGCAGATGTTGATCTATAGTACTTTAATGCTTGTTTGTCACTCAGGTACTTCCAGCTTTATACTGCAGGCAAGAGTTTATAAATGGGGCAGTCCCCAATTTTTCCTACTCTTCAATATATTACAAAGGGATACCTCACAATGGTTCCCCTCCATGGAGACCAGATGACAAAGAAGGCCACTACATATTTGCAGTAGGAGAGAATATAACTCCTCGATGTAAGCACAACAACTGCCTAAAGTCCTAGCTTCCTGTTGACTGCACTTTCATGCATTATAGTTGTGTTTCAATGTGGTAATGAGGAAACCAGTGTGAGTACACTGTCTTAGACTGGCACAGTTGTTGGTAATTATAGGGTGCCTATGGTATATTGGTAGTTCCCTATTGGACCGCGTGCCTGTAGTGTGTGTTTTCGTCTAACTCTTTCTAGTTCTTTAGGTTGAAACGACTCTGGTTTTGGTGTTAGCTTTTTATTTGTGTTAATCCTCATAGCCCATGAGCCTCTAAAGAGGGAGCTGTTTGAAATATGTTCTTTTATTATATATCATGCTTTTAGGTGGCAGTTTATAGCATGATTGCATGAGCTTGGATTTGTTGATGTAATGCGCATAATGGTTGCAAGGATACTTGGAACGGGGTAGCTTTTTCTGTTATGAAATGGTTTCTGCATGTATTTGAATATCTTTTTGGTATTTATATATGTTATATCTTCTTAGGAACTTTGTACGTGGGTAACTTCCGTAGGATTTTGGTTTCATCTTTTGATTTATTACACGTACGCATAATGCGTTAACGACGTTTTATTTTTCAATTGCAGATAGAATATTGAGCAAAATGGGTGAAGGTTAGTTGTTATCCACCATTCTACATCTCTGAAGACTATCATAATCTTATAACCATGATTTTCTGTTCTTTTCTGCCTTAGTTCATAACTAGTCTTCATTGGTGATTTATTGATGAAATCAAATTAGGTACTTTTGGGCAAGTTTTGGAATGTTTGGACAATGAAAAGAAAGAGCCTGTAGCAATTAAAATTGTTCGTTCAATAAACAAGTATCGTGAAGCTGCTATGATTGAAATTGATGTTTTACAGAAGCTTGCCAGACATGATGTTAGTGGCTCACGGTAGGTTTCTGTATCCTTTCTTTTTCACTTGGTTGTAGAAATTGAAGTGATCTTTGTGTAAGCGGTTTTATTTTTGCAGTTGTGTGCAAATACGGAATTGGTTTGACTATCGTAATCATATTTGTATTGTAAGTATTTATTGGTGCTTGAGATTTGATTAATTTGCAATGGCAATGGCGCTATCTCATGCTTGGATTACCAGTGAGTTAAAAGCTTGCGAATGGGTTTAAATGGTCTTAACAGGTTTTTGAGAAGCTTGGTCCAAGCTTATACGATTTTCTCCGCAAAAACAACTATCGTTCATTTCCCATTGATCTTGTTCGGGAGTTTGGCAGACAACTTTTGGAATCTGTCGCATGTGTGTGAAAAAAACTTGTACCAGCTTTTTTTTGCTGTCCCTTCTTTCTGTATTTTTGTAGGCAATATGTGTCTTTCTGATGGACTCTTATCATCCCTACACTCGTATTACCTTTATTCCAAGAAATTTGTTCATATAATTTTTTGTTTTCTCTTTTTCATGCTTTTAGCAATGTCATCATCATCATATTTTCTTTGGCTTTTCTAAATTGTGTTGCCTCTTTTCCTTGCAGTTATGCATGATCTACGCCTTATACATACTGATTTAAAACCCGAAAACATTCTTCTGGTTTCGTCAGAGTATATCAAGGTTCCAGATTATAAGGTAATATGCTCATGTATGCAAATCTCAGTAGCCTGTTTGTCAATTTGTACCTTCATGTCCAAAATGTCCATGTGAATTGTCATCGGAGCTTAGACTTTGCCCTACTAATTACGTTTTACCCCCCTTGTTAGTTGCACTCTCACCCCTTTTATTTGGTCATTGATCCCTTCTACGTTTATTGGTTACATGAACAATGCTGATGTCTATTAAGTATGAATGTATGCATAGTTTATATACTTCAGTAGTTTTCATATGGTAAAAATTGCAGGTGTTTTGCGCTTCAGCCAAATGTTAGCAATAATGTTTAGTTCGTTATTTTCTTATAATTGAGTGAAACTTCTGATGGCAATTGTTTCTTTCTACCTTCCTGTAATCAAGTTTCTGTCACGATCCGGAAAAGATGGTTCTTACTTCAAGAATTTGCCAAAAACAAGCGCTATTAAGCTTATTGATTTTGGGAGTACTACATTTGAACACCAAGATCACAGCTATGTTGTATCAACACGCCATTATCGTGCCCCAGAGGTTATACTAGGTAAGTGTCGTCTACAATCATGTGGTGTCGGTGTGTGGCTGGAAATGCTATCAGTTACATTTGAGTTTCATTATTTTGTGGCAAACAGGCCTTGGATGGAACTATCCATGCGATTTGTGGAGTGTGGGTTGCATACTCGTTGAACTTTGCTCTGTAAGTCTGAATCGGATGCCATTTTTGAAATTACTTCTCCATTCTGCTTTTCATGTTAGTAGCAGCAATTATATTGTTTCACAAATATTTCAGTATATAGTACTTGTGCGTCAACCCTGAAGTTATATACATCATATATTAGTGCGATAATTTGCTCTTTCAGCTATTAGGTAAAGCTTACGACAACTGGTTCTAACGGCCTATGTAATTTGTTTGCTCTTTTTGTTCCTTTTCAATTAGGGTGAGGCTCTATTCCAGACTCATGAAAACTTGGAACATCTTGCTATGATGGAACGAGTGTTGGGGCCGCTTCCTCAGCATATGATTATCAGAGCCGAGTAAGATATCATTTATCGTTACTAATAGTTCCACGGATACGAAAAAACCTCTTATGTAAACCTGAAACTTTGCAGTCGTCGGTCTGAAAAATATTTTAGAAGGGGTGCACGATTAGATTGGCCTGAGGGTGCAACCTCAAGAGAAAGTATGAGGGCGGTGTGGAAACTTCCACGCCTGCAGGTAATTAAGTGGTTATAGATTTCTGTTTCTGAATTCTTACTGTCTGTGTGTTTCCGTTCTTGAGCTTTTTCTTTATTGGTCTTTCAAGTAAGTAATTTCACATATGTTAAAATAAAGCTACGATGCTTATTTAGTCCCAATACTCATCATCGTAGGGCAACTATAGTTTCACATCAGCATAATCCGAGTGCACCTAGGTAAACCAATAGTAAATAAGTTATACCATAGAACAAATGACTTGATATTAAACACACATTAAAGGGAAACCTACATACGACGAATAGTGTACAGCGTGTGAGAGAAATTCTTTGGAATGCAGAACCTGGTAATGCAGCATGTGGATCACTCTGCTGGGGTCCTGATTGATCTGTTGCAGGGGCTCCTGAGGTTCGACCCATCAGAACGACTGAAAGCTAGGGAAGCTTTACGGCACCCTTTCTTCACAGGAGATATTAGACGATACGGGTACCCTTTGTAATTGGAAAATTGGACCCACCCTCCTAGCTAGTGAGGGTAGCGAGTCCGAGTCTGTCTCTTCTATGCTATGGATAAAGTTAAATAGAAAAGTTTGTTTGATGATGGTTTTTTTTTTGGCCTTGTGTTTAAATGTTTTGATGTATATTTTTTTGTCTACATCATGCTTCCGAGTCTTCTTGCTTTTGAATGAGTTGGATTCCTTTTATTTTTCGTTATATGTATTGGGTCTGCTTTTTTTTCACATTTTATTAAAAGATATTGAAACCCATGACCAATAAAGCCAGTAGCTTGATGTTGATACCTTGTTAGGGATGTAGTATTCTTAGTGGGCGTTTGGTTCGTAGATTTTTTTCTCTGGGATTTACATTTTTTCAAAGAATTTGCATCATGTAGCATTTGCGGTTTGTCAGGATTTTGTCTAAGAATCTACATTATCTTATAGAAAAAAGTTGCTAATATGAAGAATGCAAGGTAACTGTGATTTAAAATCCTAAGGGGGAGGCTGAGTTTTAAATTACAAAGAAAGAATGGATTTATGAAATCCTGAGATTTTAAATCCTTACTGAAATCTGTGAACCAAACACAGTATTTTAAATGCAAATCCCAGTGAATCCCAGGAAATCCGCGAACGGAACACCCCATTTGTATTCTTTCAACATTGTCATTTTGTAACCAAGAGAGATCAACGACATGTTTGATAAAAACAAGCTCAAACATCTTTTAGTAGATGTATTTGATAAAATAGTTAAAGCTGGTAAATATATTAAAGTTATAATTATAATTAATTATAAATTATTTTGGTAATTTTATTTTTCATAAGCTCAAACTATGTAGTCTATGACTCTATGGTTAAGAGCTTAGGGGTGGTTGATATGTTGTAATGTAGTAACTCATTATGTTACGATAAAAGAACATGTTTGCATGTCCTAGATAGGATTCGAATAACTCCTCATTAGTTATTCGGAAAGGAACGTGTTCACTTCACTTTTTATGAGTTTCATGGATTTTCATTCTTTGTGAGGAGAGTTTTCTTTTTCATATTTTCCAAGGAATTCAATGAATTACAATATAACACTTTTAATTTTCTATATTAATTTGTGTACAAAACTTTGACATTAATATATTAATCTTCTTATATATCTACAAAATATATATTTTTGTGTTATAATATTATATATATGTATGTATTTATAAGTGTGTACGTCTACATGTATAAGTGTGTGTGTGAGAGTGATATTTAGTTTTATAGTTTACAAAATTTCGATTTTCATTCAATAAAATTTATAATAGAATCCATGAGGTGTTTTTAATATACAATATATTTAAAGAATAAATCCGATTCATTCTTTTCCTTTATAACCAATTAGTTGTTAACCCAATATTACGTGAACATTTTTATAAAAAATTTATATAAAAAGCATATAAGTTCAAAAATAAGACATAAAATTAATTTTTAGAAAAAAATACAAGAAAAGAATTATTTGTCTTGCCTTTTTAGATACATGTGATTTGTAACTATTTATATCATTCTTTTAAGTTTTTTACTTTTAAATTTATATGCTTCTATTAGATAATTTGAGAATTTAGTTTCAGATAGAACATTTTGTTTTTATATTTTAGTACAATTAAAACAAAAGTTATGGAAGATGTTTGACTAATATTTTTACATTTTAAATATCTAATATTGTTCGTATGATATGTATTTATTTCTAATGTATTTTATACAATTTATAAACATATAAAATATTTTTTAATTAGATATATAGATAATATAAGATTTAGATGCGAATTTTAATTTTAATTTGTATTAGATTGATGCTAAAATATTTATTAATTAGATATAGATAAATAATGATTATCTTACACCATATTAGAACGGTGACAAAATTACATGAATATCAAAATATAGTGTATTGAGAGAGCAACACGTGACACATTTTGTTCACTTTTATATAAATGTAAGACTTTATTGACAATAATTTATAGATATTCCAATATGCTTGTTTTATTTGACAGATTTAGAATACAGTTATAATACATACACAATTCATTTCATATTTATTACATTTACTTCTACGTCTTTTTTAACCTAATCAACCAAACCTTATACTATACACTTCAATTCATGGTTTTCCATATTTTTGAATTTGTGGTTTTTATCGTCCTAGGCTCCTAGCTTCGTACCATGAGTACAAATGTGTTAAATACAATAAACATACATACATACATAAAACTTTCTTTTAGGTGTTGTTTGTTTTTTAAGAAGTTGATGTCTGCCATCTGCGGACATAGCTGTAGAAAATCTGTGGTCAGAAGAGATGGCCTAAAAGCCTACAGACTTCCGTAGACGCGGGAAGACGTCCGCAGACGCGGGAAGACGTTCGCAGACGTGGGAAGACCGAAAAAAAAAAACAAACATACTTTTATATAAAACATCTTCCCGTGTCTTCGAATTCGCAGACTTAAGAGGTTCAAAAATCTTTAAAAAAACAAACAAACAAACAAGGCCTTAGATTATTTTGTGCTCTTTTTGAAACCATCTGAAAAGTCGATGTGGAAAATGTTGGCATTTTCTTAAAGCCAATTCAAACCGATTGGATTAAAATTTTGTGAAAATATAAAAAGTTAACCAGGCATATTATTATATGAATTTTATATAACTCATGTGTCAATAATTTATCTATACTATTAAAAGAGTAACTAAATGCCACATGACATGCTCTCATTTAATTTGCCACATGTTGCTATCTCCTTTTGTCATGTCATCTACTGATTTTATCTTTAAATTTTAAAGCAAATCAAATCTATGTAAATATAATATGAATTAAATTAATAACTAACTAACTAAAATTAAGCAAACTTTATTATTCATACAATTATTATATTATACATACATACATATATATATATATATATATATATATATATATATATATATATATATATATATATATATATATATATATATATATAGATTTGGGTTCAAATGAGTACCACTAGTTTTGCGGAGTACCGGAGGTACCTCGCTTAAAACCATTTTTTTTTGAATTTTTTTTCATAATCATGTTTAAATTAATAATACAAGACTACTTACAAAAAATCACACATAAACACACACTAGAACTATGTGAAACGTGTGTGTTCACATGAACTCTGCTGTTGTAAACGTGTGTTCACAACTAAGCATGTTCACATGAATTTTTTCACGTTCACATGACTTTTAAGATGTTAGAAAATGTGAATGTATATAATTTTTTACGAATAGTCTTATATTATTTGTATCTAAATGAATATGAAAAAAAATTTAAAAAAAAAAAAACTTTTTTCGGAGCAAGTTCACATCTGAAATTCGTGTGTTCACAGGTACTCACGGTACTCTACATTTTTTAGGTACTCACACGAACCATATTCTATATATATATATATATATATATATATATATATATATATATATATATATATATATCAATTTCTAAATTTAAACCATGTATAATGTAATACATGGGTAATAACCTAGTATTAAGTATTTTGTGTATTAAAATATTAAATCCAGCATATTTTTACTTTTATATTAGGGTGGGTTTTTACTGACTTTGTCCCTCGATGTGGGCCCAATTTCACGTGGGCCGAGAGCCACGTCGAAAGGCTAGGCTGCCTAAAAATCCTCCTAATCCCTCTTAGCCAATCAAATTCATCGTCGCACGTGGGAGTTGGGACCCACGACCATCACCATATTTTATATTTTATTAATTAATAATTAAAATATTGTTTAATCTCCATTATGGGTGTTTTGTCATCTTTTATTTCGCTTTCTAAACAAGGGAAATATACAGCAAATCCATGTGGTTTTCCTGAAAATCGCAATTTACATTTCTAAACATTTTTTTACATCAATTATGAGCAGAGATTCATTTAAAAGTAAAGAGTTTATAATAATTTTATTAAAAGACAAACAAATATCATTTAATTCAAAATATTTAAACATATAATTGCTATTGATAAAATAATCAGAAGATGTGATCCAAGGTGATAATTTATATATCAGTTATTAAATGAATATAAGTTACACATGTGTAGTTATTTTGAATAAAAATATATATGTACGATGTTTTAGCAAACATATATCTTTTTTAGTTTATTTCTGAAAAATACTACTTTTGATAACAATAAAAAATAGAGCAGAAATATCAAAGTCCATCTCGATCATTCTATTTAATAAGATAAAAAATGGCTCCTCACATTAGAAAGTATATTAATTAAAGATTTAATTTTCAACAAGGCCGGTTTAATCATTTTCAAGAGTTCAGTCAAAAGCTTAAAAGGGGTCGCATAAATATATATGTATTTTCAAAATAAACAAATTCAAGTAAAAATGATAAATAAAAAACAAAAAACTTATAATTATATAAACCAAAAATTTTAGTAAATTAATAACATTGTTTGATCGTTAATAAACCGAAGTATATATAATAGTTTTCTTGAAAATAAGTTTTCAACAGTTGTCTGTATTATCCTTACGTCCTGTTCCACAATTAAGTGAAAGATAATTAAGAACCATTTAACAAATTATAAAAAAAAAAGAGAAATTAAATATTGAATCTTATGGGATGGATGGCCGTATATTTATTACCAAGTCAGAGTACACAACCATCTTTACTTTCTTCAAGAACGAAGGTAACTGCATATCTCTCTCTCTCTCTGTGGAAGAGAAGAAGAAGAAAAGGGTGGGTGTTATAAAAATGGCGGATTCTTCTGCTTCGTACATTCACATGGTATGATAATTCTTCCTTAATTATCCTACCTTTCTTATTCTAATTAATAATTTATATATAAGCATATATATGTTATATGTATGTATATATGTATCAAGTCATTCAATTCATCACACACACACATGTGTGTGTGTCTATATATATATATATATATATGCGCATTATTATGTGTATATCACATCACTCCTGTACGTCAGCTACGTACTAATTGATGATCTGATCATGTGTGTGTGTGTGTATATATATATATATATATGATTACACCATATATAAAATATATATAGATATATATATATGATGAAAGAAATCCTTCATATATTAATTTTTAATTATAATTTGAAAATAGAAATGGTTGAATTGGTTGGTTGCAGGTGCATCATCTGATAGAGGAATGTCTATTATTCAAAATGAGCAAAGACGAATGCATGGAAGCCCTTTCTAAGCATGCAAACATCTTGCCTGCCATCACTTCTACTGGTTCCTATCTTCCCTCCCTCTCCCTCTCCCTCTCCTCAACCACAACACTATCAATTAATCAAACACATTAACCCAATTTGTAATTTAATTTATTGATGTTTCTATATATATATATATATATATATATATATATATATATATATATATATATATATATATATATATATATATAATATTTTAACATGGCCGTCTCATGGATTTTAAGGGCATGTGCTCTTGAATATTTTAAATAGTAAATTGGTAACTTTGAGACTCAATTTTAATAGGTAAAGTCGAGTTCGTGAATAACCAAAAAAACTGATTAGCTAGAAAATAAAATAAGCAATATGAATAAAATTGAATTTGACATGAATTCCATTTTAACACAACGATGCACAACGTCTACATGTCAAATACAGAAATTTTTATTGGTCTAAAGTTATATTTTTATTATAACCGTAAGGCCCTGTGAAATTGGGGGCCCTGTGCGGTCGAGTCTTCCGCACACCCTAAAAGCCACCAATGTATTTGAAAAAATCTACAGGTGTAGTATATATATATATATATATATATATATATATATATATATATATATATCATTAGATTTTGTATATATTAATTGTTTTGTAATCATACAATAATATTATTAAAGAAATATAAAGTTTCTAACTAATATAGTAATAAATAATAGAGGGAATATAATTATATATATAACAAGGGGGTAAGCCATTCTTATTGTCCGTCATCTTTATTGCAAGTGGCAAAAATTAATGTATTAATTATATGTGCCGTTTCTTTTTAACATACTCGTAATATTATAATATGTAAAGTAATGCCAATTAATGAGAAATTAGGCATGACAAATTGCTTTCTAAGTCCTCTCTCTCTCTCTCTCTACACACACACACACATATATATATATATATATATATATATATATATATATATATATATATATATATATATATATATATATATATATAATATACAGTGAGAACTTAGTAACCTGATCTTTGGATTAATAGAAAAATTTCATTTAGACATTTTATTACATGATATGTAACTGATATAAAATATACCAATAACACATTTTTAAACAAAAAAACCATTAATCTTGTTAATCGTAAACAAAAACTTTTTTAACAAAAAACATTTAGAGGGTGTTTGGATTTGCGTTTGAAAAAGTGCTGTAGCGTTTTGGAAACTAATAATCAGATAATAGCTGTAACAAAAAGTGCTGCAGGAAATGTAATGTTTGGTTTAGCTTCTGCTGTTTGCTATCATAATTATCAAATAATCAGTTTTTAAAGTGTTTGGATTTGCGTTTTTACTTGTAAAATGACCAAATAATCACTTATGAAGCAAATAAGCTACAATTTTTAACTTATGAAAAAGTGTGGTAAGATTAACGCTAAACGCAAATAATCACTTATCAACGTATGCAATCCAAACACTTTAAACTAATTATTTGCGTTATTGTAACGCAATAAGCTGATAATCTGGTTCATAACGCAAAACCAAACACCCTCTTAATAACTGTAACATTCATTATAAATCTAATATTTTACAAATAATCTTCATTATAAAACATAGAAAATGATGACGTGTTTATATTTGGATTGGTTTGTTATAATGTTTTGAGAGTTGAATAATTTAAGATAACATTTTTAAACTTTCTGGTGGATACAATAAAAAATGTGGAGAGAGAAAGATAATATTTTTAATTCAAAAAATATATTCTTTTGATTCAAATGCTCTAAAATGTTTTTAAGTTCTCACAATCTTTGGGTATCGTCTATATGTTAGAACTATAGACTTTAATATTAATATTGGAAACGGAAGTGTGTATTAATTAGCTTTTGGAAACTTTATCCTCTTTGACCCTTTGACTAGCATGGCATATTTGGTTGATTTTAACGGTTAATGTCCAAGAAAACTACTTCCATAAAACTGCCTTATCCATATTTAGTTTTCGTTTTTTTCGTCCAGAATTGACACGGTATATATATAGGGTCTTAAGGGTTGAATATTGATTAGATTTTTTCAGATAAGAACACTTCCAAAAACCAGAATTGTTTGACGTTCATGGAAGGCTTTCGATCGCTGCGTTTGCCTTTATCGAGGGGATTCCTGGGAGAATGATTGTCTGGATACCACCAGCGATATAGTGAGGGCAATCAATTCTTAAGGAAAGTGATTCTAATCACGTCCTCGATTTAGTTTACTTGTTTAAAGCAAAGGATCAAGCTTTACATATGTATACTTGCTTAAAACAAAGGATCAAGCTTTTGAATTCTTTAAAAGCTATAAGGCCGAAGTTGAAACACAAATAGGCAAGAAAATACAAGTATTAAGAAGTGATCGAGGTGGTGAGTATTTCCCCAATGATTTTTCTTCCTTTTGTGAATCACATGGTATTATTCATCAAAGGACCGCACCTTATACACCACAACAAAATGGTGTGGCGGAAAGGAAGAATGGAACATTGCAAGATATGATTAATGCAATGTTAGTCAATGCTAAATTGCCTAATAATTTGTGGGGAGAAGCTTTGCTTACCGCGTGTCATGTTAGTAATCGTATAATTTCTAAGAAATTAAAAGTTGCACCTTATGAGCTTTGGAAAGGAAGAAAGCCGAATATTTCTTACTTTAGAGTTTGGGGTTGTTTGGCTTACTACAAAATTCCTCTACCTAAAGCTAGTAAACTTGGACCTAAAGCTTTGAAGAGTATATTTGTGGGTTATGCAGAAAATTCAAAAGCATATCGTCTTTTGGATTTGGAGTCTAATGTTATAGTTGAATCAAGGGATGTTGAATTTTTTGAAAATAAATTTCGATATGATTCAACTAGTGACTTAAATATTCAAATGCCACAAAATTGTTCTAGTCCAACTTTGATCTCTAATAATAAAAGAGATGTTCCCGAATCTTCTAATGCACCTAGAAGAAGTGAACGGGCTAGAAAAGAAAAAACATTTGGTCCAGATTTCGTTGATCCTCAAGCTATTACTTTCTTAGTTGAAGGTGATAGAAATAATAAAGTTTTGAATAAAATACCCATTCTTCTGAATATTGAAGATGATACACCTAAAACATATCAAGAAGCTATCACTTCAAGAAATTCAGCTTTTTGGAAAGAGGCTATAAATGATGAAATGGATTCATTGATCTCTAATAATACTTGGGAAATCTCTGAATTGCCTCCAGCTTCGAAAGCAATTGGGTGTAGATGGGTATTTAGAATAAAACGGAACACGGATGGATCTATACAAACTTTCAAAGCAAGACTAGTAATTCAAGGTTTTAGTCAAAGGCAAGGTGTAGATTATTTTGATACTTATGCACCGGTAGCTAAGATTACATCGATTAGAATACTATTCGCCTTAGCTTCAATTTATAACTTGCCTATACATCAAATGGATGTAAAAACAGCTTTTTTGAATGGAGACCTTGATGAAGAGGTCTATATGAAACAACCTGAAGGGTTTGTTTTACCTGGAAATGAAAATAAGGTTTGTAAACTAAATAAGTCGTTGTATGGGTTGAAGCAAGCACCAAAGAAATGGCATGAAAAATTTGATTCAGCGGTGCTTTCTAATGGTTTCATTCATAACTCTTCTGATAGATGTATCTATTCTAAATTTACCAATGATTTTGGTGTCATACTATGTCTATATGTTGATGATATATTAATTTTTGGCACCAATATGGTTGGTATAAATAATACTAAAGATTTCTTAAGTTCATGCTTTCAGATGAAAGATATGAATGAAGTTGATACCATATTAGGTATAAAAGTTAAAAGGCATAGTGGGGGTTATTCCTTGAATCAATGTCATTACATTGATAAGATTGTAGAAAAGTTCAAACATTTAAACATAAAAGAAGCCAATACCCCTTATGATTCTTCATGTAGATTGATGAAGAATAATGGTAGAGCCGTAGCACAATTAGAATATGCTAGTGCAATTGGTTGTTTAATGTATGCTACACATTGCACTAGGCCAGACATTGCATATGCAGTATGTAAGTTGTCTAGATTCACAAGTAACCCAAATAATGATCATTGGAAAGCAATTGGAAGAGTTCTTGGATATATTAAAAGAACTAGAAAGCTAGCTTTACATTATGAATGATTTCCATCTGTGCTTGAATGTTACTCTGATGCTAGTTGGATTACTAGTGGTAATGATAATAAATCCACAACTGGTTGGATTTTTATGCTTGGTGGAGGTGCTGTTTCTTGGGCTTCTAAAAAACAAACGTGTATTACGCATTCTACCATGGAAGCCGAATTTTTGGCTTTAGCCGCAGCCGGTAAGGAAGCCGAATGGCTAAGAAATATGTTATTAGATATTAAGTTGTGGCCACAAGCAATGCCAGCCATTTCCTTACACTGCGACAGTGAGGCTACATTGTCTAGAGCGTATAATAAGATGTACAATGGTAAATCTAGACATATAAGTCTTAGACATGGATATGTACAACAATTGATATCTGATGGTATTATAACTGTTGTGTACATACGCTCTTGTAGTAATCTTGCTGACCCGTTCACGAAAGGCCTTTCAAGAGATTTAGTTGCAAGAACTACAAAAGAGATGGGTTTAAAACCTATTGATTGAATGGCAACGATAGGAACCCAACCTTCATTTAAACAAAATTTACTTGAAGGTTTAATGTGGTAAAAACAAGTCGTTGATAACTATTCAGACATTAGTTTAGATAATTACATTAAATAAACTAGTGAATCGTTTTGAGGGTGAACTTTAGGTTCTTAATGAAGAACTCTTTAGGGGATTTAAGGAGAACTTCACCTATGTGGACCATGTAGAGTGGTGCCGCTCTAAAGATGGAACAATCTTTAAGGGTGTCCATGAAACCGGGATGAGCACATGGCCATAATAGTGCTACCAATTATGAACGTTAAATTTTGGATTATGTGTGTTATTTCTCCGAGTCTAACATAAGGAATCATGGCTCAAATGCTGCAAGCCGCCACTGATTTCGTTAGATTATTTGAGGAATATACACTATGTAAAAGTCCAAAGCGAAAGCTACTTTTATTTATGCATAATACGATTTGTTAATGTTAAAGTCTAAGTGGGGGATTGTTAGAACTATAGACTTTAATATTAATATTGGAAACGGAAGTGTGTATTAATTAGCTTTTGGAAACTTTATCCTCTTTGACCCTTTGACTAGCATGGCATATTTGGTTGATTTTAACGGTTAATGTCCAAGAAAACTACTTCCATAAAACTGCCTTATCCATATTTAGTTTTCGTTTTTTTCGTCCAGAATTGACACGGAATATATATAGGGTCTTAAGGGTTGAATATTGATTAGATTTTTTCAGATAAGAACACTTCCAAAAACCAGAATTGTTTGACGTTCATGGAAGGCTTTCGATCGCTGCGTTTGCCTTTATCGAGGGGATTCCTGGGAGAATGATTGTCTGGATACCACCAGCGATATAGTGAGGGCAATCAATTCTTAAGGAAAGTGATTCTAATCACGTCCTCGATTTAGTTTACTTGTCGATTTTCTCGATTTCTTGTTTGTTTTCTTCATATTCTCCTATACTATATAGTCATTTTTATGTATACATAAAAATTTATTTGTATAAAACGAGGGAATTTGCTCGCGTTTCGCGGCGAGGTTTATGTCATACAAAAAAATTAAAAATATATAAAAACATATTAACATAACATTTGATATCTGAAGCAAAATGTTATGTTATTTCTATTAAATATATTACAATTTTTGAAAGTATGCGTTATTGAAATTGAATTCAATATTCAATTTCAACATACCATCACCATCAAAACCCTTTTGAATATAACTTTCTCTTCTTACATTGAATCTTCACGTAACTCTAGATTCATAAGAGTGAAAACTGATTCAAATTTATCTCCCGCTTTGCACCGCCAATTCCATACTTTCATCCAAAATGAGTCCAACATTGGACTTTCTTGTTTTACAATATTTTTGACTGATTATGTGTGTAAAAATCAAAACCATCTTATTGTTTGATCTAGTTTCAAACCACATAATAAATCATAATGGAAATTAACACACAATGCATGCATTAATTCTATTATTGTTTTTATATTAATAAATAAATAATTAAAATATTGTAATTAAAATATTTGATTTATATTAAAGTTTACTAGAAATACATTTAAGAAATAAAATGTTTACTAGAATATTAGTTTAATTTATATTAACGTAATATTTTAAAATTAGAATACATTAGATTAATTCAACATATGAAAAACTAATTGAGCAATATTCTTCTATCATGTGGTTTGAACCTATGACCTCTCATATAACGAGACACATGTTAGCCAATTGAGCTACAAACTTTTTCATTAAATATTACACAAACATTTATATATTATTATTTTAGTTTTACTATTCCTATGAATAGCTTATGAATAGCAACATTTACTTTGGTAAATGTTATATATTTAATTAATGTATATAAGTAAAATTAAAAGCACATAATTATTAATTAATAAATAATATAAGAATACATGATAATTATTAGTTTTCTAAATTTATAAATTGATATAATTAAATAGTAACCGTTTAAACGGTTTCTTTTATACTTTTATTTTTGATTTAGTATATTTTAATTGATATAACTGAGATTTTAGTTAATATGTAATATAATACTTATATATTTTATTACAATTTAATTTAATACTTAAAAGTTACACGCTTTCAGAAACTCTGTTCAAAAGCTTAATGTGAAGAGATTTTTGTGTAAAAGAACCCAAAATTGTCGGTCTTTTTTATTACTATCTTAATTATTTTTATTATAAGATTTAAAAACATATAAAAAAATTTTTGACACGTAGATAATATGTGTGTCAGCTCATAATGTTTTACCATGTGGACGTCTCATGTGTCTACGTAATCACGGTAACCAATTGCGACATACTAAAGTTGTGAGTTTTTATTGGTCGGATGTTTTTGAGAGAAAAAAATATGATCGATTAAAAGTTTTAATAAAAAAAGATCTAACTTGGGATTTTTTTCCTTAATATTTAATTCTACTAAAAGATGTTTGTAGTATCGAATTTATGTAGATTTTTTTGTTGCCGTTTTGCTAATTGCATTATATATGTTTGGTATGATTGTGAAATTAGTGTGGAGTGAGCTTGAAAAAGAGAATAAAGACTTCTTTGAGGCATACAAGAACACAAGAAATCATGAAAAACGAAGTCCTTCTGCTTCTGCTTCTGCTTCTTCATCGTCGTCATCGTCTACCTCTTAAACACACCGATTGTGTATGGTGTTAGGATTTTTAGTATTTGGAGTTAATTTACAGACTTTGTGAAGGTTTAGTGATACGTATAGTACGAAATTTAGATTGTATTCATAAAGGAGTAGGCCGGAAGTGTACAAATATAAATATATATATATTGAACTCGATCATATGTCTTTAATTTGTAATCATTAATTAGTTTCTATTCTTCATGTTGAATATATAATTATGGATTTATGGGCTTAAAAAAATTTTGTGGCGTTTGTTATGTTGGTAATCAATGTAAAAAAAAATGTTTTGAAGAAAATTCTAAAACATAAAACTATTTGGGGTTTGTTTTGCTTTATTTTCGAATGAAATCTATATATCCATCCCAAAAAATGGAACTTACATATCTATCAATCAATCATGACTGTGTAACGTGGGTTCGGATGAGACATGATGTTAATTTATAGGTCATGAAATATTGTAATTTTAGTTTTATTGGAATTAGCTATCAAGAAAAAGTTTTTCAACACTGAATTTTGATGAAATTTTAAATAAAATATCTATTTTTTTAAATTTATTTACGAGTCAAATCGGATACTTATGATGTTTAAATCATTCTAATAGTGTGTTTAGCGGTGGGCAGTATTTGGTCCAACACCAAGAAAACCGAAAACCAAACCAACCCGAATTCGATTAAAACCAAACCAAATTTAAAATTTAGTTTTTTGTTTGGTTTCAGACCAAACCGATTATAATACTCGGTTTTTAGATTGGTTTATGGTCTAGCCGATAGCAGCCCAAATAATTCACTTTCTCATTTTCTCTCAAAATTTAACAGATGAAAAATCACGCACGAATGTGATTCAATGTTTCTTATAAATCAATATTGTTGATTGTGTGAACAATTAATTATGAACCGAATGTTTGTATTAATTATGAATTACCAATGTCGTGAATCACACAATTTGAAGTCGTGAATCATACATGTTTGAGTCGTGGATCATACCCTTATATTTATTGTGAATTGTCGGTGGTGTCGTGAACCATGCCAGTATCACAAATCATCGGTGATGCGGTGAACCACAATAATGATGCGAATCATTGACGATATTGTGAACCATAGCAGTGTCATGAATCTCCAGAGAAAGAGAGATTGAGTGTGTGTGTGTGTAATTTGGTAAGTGAGAAAATCATGAATTGATTGTCTAATTTAATTTTTTTTTAGTTCAAATTAATAGTGATGAGATGTTAAGTTTCATTGATTCTTGTCGTCTTCATTTTAAGAATGGTACTCACGTTAACACTACCCTATATATATAATACTTATACGTGTATGTATACAAAAATATTTTTTATTTTACCTTCCTGCATAAGTTAAAAGAATCAATTATACATTATTTATTTTAATAATTTATGAAATTTGAGGACATGTGAAATTTTGAGCAGTCGTCTCGTTTTGGCGCCACCCCGTCGCATGTGTCGCGCCTAGCTGTTTAAGGTTCTGCGGGAATGGGACGCGTGTTTGCTGCATGCCAATCCGTCCTTCTTTGCACCATGACTCGTGTACACACGTGGTACATTCTTTTCTTTCTTTGTTTTTGTGTTTTACCTTATTTTCTTCACAATTCGATATATATATATATATATAGGGTTGGGTTCACATAAGAACCTCTCGTTACCGTGAAAACGTAAGAACCCTTCAAAATGCACAAATTTATATATCAGATGCACAAATTTTAAAATTAAATTTATAACTTAAAACCATTATTGGTTTTCAATATTAATAAATATCATGATCTAACATTAAAATTACTTTTAAAATTTAAATTTATCAAATTTTACACTAAATGCACAAATTTGAACATTAAATGCACAAATTTTGTCAAATGAATGAATTCGTATATAAAGTGGACAAATGTATCATGATATGCGTAAATTTTTATATCAAATGCATAAATTTATCAAACGTATAAATTGTAACATTAAATGCATAATTTTATACATAAAATGTACAAATTGTAGAGTGGTTCTCACGGTAATGAGGGTTCTTACCAGAACCCAACCCTATATATATATATATATATATATATATATATATATATATATATATATATATATATATATATAGGGAGGTTCAATCGAGAACTTTTATGTATCGAGATACAAAAGAACCTATATGTTAAATAATAATAATAATGTTGCTCTATATGTTAAAAAAAAATTAAAAATTTGTTAGTGTTTTAGAAGTTGACCCTATTTTTTAAAACATAACATGATTACATTAATTTGTAACAAAAAATGTGTTTTTTATTCTTCTAGTTTTTAAGGTGAACGAACAGTAATAAAAACGAAACTAAAATATTTTCTAAATGGATTTTGAGAAGATGGAGAAGAAAAGGAAAAAAAAACAGCGGACCCCAGCCACTCCACAGCCCTCTTTTCTTTTCTGGGCCTGAGCCTAGGTCTCCTTAGCAGCCCATAACATTTAAATTGGTTTTTACCCAAAATCATTTCAGCCCAGTTATCAGATAAGTCCAAATATACATATAGCCCTATACCCCTATGGCCCTATGACACAATCACATTAATTAAGGATGATCCATCAATGTTAACGAGTTTTTATCTACTTTCTTGTTACAACATTCAATAACTAGTTTATTTACCCGTATAAATTTAAGGGTGACAATTTGAGCCCGTTCAAGCAGACGGGTCAAACGGGTTGACGACCAAAAGTCATAAGTTTTACATAATTTTAAAATTTTTTTCAAAGAACAATTTTTTTAATACATCGTTTTATAGATATTCTTTTTTTAAAAAAAATTATGTTCTATCTAAGTTTTTTAAAATGGGTCCATTTAACTCTTCGGCCCGTTGGGTCAAGATTGCCACCTCTACGTATAATATACAGATATTTGAATAATAAATTTTTGTCATGATCCTTAAAACTATTACGATCATGACTTACATTAATTTTAATTACCATTGAAAATTAAAAGTCTGAAAAATAAAAAATGTTTCATGCTAATACGTTTTTTATCCTCTATTCTTATCATCGTACACCTGACTATTTTACTATACTTGTGCATACCAGGATAGAAAGATCTTATGATCTCAACAATGCCGGAGAAAAAGTAAGATCACCCACAAAGATTTGGAGATATTATCTGGTACATTGATGTTTCTTTTGGATGCAAACTTTGATGTTTATCGTGCTGTACGTTACTAGTTAAAATCTTACGCTACTAGTTAAAATCTTTTGGAGCATAAATAAATGACATAATCATGATGTATAAAAATTTAATATTAATGTGTCATCTTGGATAGAAATGTCTTTTACCAGTTGCTCGATGTTTAGTCCTTCAGTTTTCACTAAGTTGGTTATATGATCAGTTTTTTTACTTAGTTTTTATCTATGCAGCATCTGGAGGCCTGTTCTCTAAATGTTAAATTTTGTTACAAGGCTTCGCTCTGGTGGGGCTTGGGTCTTTTACTTATGTTGTGTTGCCTATGATTAGATTTATCATGTTTTTAATTTTTGCAGTGTAGGTGTTACGTGTTAGTTTTTTCTTTGCAGATTGATTCAAGTTTGTCATTCTTGGCCTTTTCCCACGTCTTTTTATTTCTTGTAAAAGGGTATTGCACCCTTCTTGTGTTTTATGGAGTTAATTTATGTTTCCATTAAAAATAAGTCTTAATTCAAGTTTTTAAATATCAAACTGTGTAATACTTTTATTATACCTTAGAACTGTGTTAACGGTTTGAGCCTTTAGGAGTAAATTGCAGAAATCATCGTCTTTAAAATTTGCATAAATGATCCCTAAAACCATTATTTATATGCATAATCGAATTAAATTTTTGTTAATGACAATTTTACCTTTTAAAATTCCGTCTCTTAACTTTCTGAATAATATTATTGTTGTCCCTAACACAATTTTTATTTTTCTAAGTTTTAAATTTGTTAATTCTTTTAAATACAATAATCTCAAATACATATATGTAAATAATTTATTTTTTTATAGATCATATTTATATCAATGCGTAAATTAATTATATAATCATAGCATATTTGTTTCATATTGTGCTAATTTGACATGTCTTGTATGCAATCTAATTGTTCATTAAGCGTAAGCTTACATTTCATTGATTTAAAGCATTTTCAAGAAAGAATATAAAGAAATGACGTCGTCTCTCAGGGTTGAGGTTTAGCAAACAGTTAGAAGATCATTGTCCCAAATTAGACGATAAAGTTTTGATTTTTAATACGTAGCAGTTAGGGTAGTTTTTTTGTGTAATAATTATGATCCTTGCGGATTTAATGGTGTAGTCATGAACTTATGTGGCACTTAACATGTGGATATTTTAAATTTAGCTTGTAATCTAGGCTTGATGCTTAATGATAGTTGTGTTGTATTTAGTAAATGTATCCTGGGAGTTTAACTTATTTATTATTGGAACTTTGGAAGGTGCTTCAGAATGACATTAGAGATCGTTGATTTAGTCGAGCCAAAATAGAAATTGAAAACCCAAACACAAATCAAACTTAATTAAACATAAACAAATTTGTATATCAATCACGAAACCCACAAATTTACAAGATTTAAAACAAACAAATCGTTAAATAACATATGAAACCAAACGAACAAATCTAGCAAATCATTGAAATCAATACAAATTTGAGATCAAACATCCATTGAACACACACAATCAATCGAAAACTAAAATCAATTTTAGCACACACAACTTAAACCAATTAGAAAAATCTATTGATCACACAATGAATAGAAGAGTAGAATACACACAACTAAAATCTATTATAAATTGAACATTAGATTAAAACCACATTTGAGTTATAAGATCTATCACCAACTAAATTACGTATATAAGATCTATTACGAAACTAGGCCTCGTGATTAATCGTAACACCCAAAAATCAAATTAGGGTTGATCAAACCTCTATAAGGCGAACTCACAGTAGAGATTAGATCAAGGTTGTGGTTGTGGTAGCGATGGACTTAGGGTATCTTTATAGGAGCTAATGCACCGCATATTGAATTAGAATTCTTCTATTTTCATTTATGGTTTTAAAACCATGATGTTCATCACAAATCACATAAAAAGAATCAAATTTCAAAGACAAGTCGATTTGACAGTGATGATTTGAGTCGAACAGATCGTCATATAGAGCGAGTCAGTATCAAATTGAACCAAATTGAGTCGGTCGATGGTTTCTTTGGAAAAGCTTTAGATCAAATAAATGGAGTTGGCAGTGATTTGATCGACTAGATCACCATAGAAAAAAAGACATGATGGTAAAGAGATGGTCGTCACAGGTAGAAGGGGTCGGCTTCGGAGGGTGTGTGTGTGTGTGTTTATGGTGTTATACTGTGTGTAATGGTCGCTAGCAGAGGTGGATAGACGGATCAAAACGGAAAAAGGAGGGGTCACTAGTGAATCATGACAGTGACATCAAAAGATAATCAGTAGGAGGCATTCACGCCAGTCAGGGTTAGGTTATATGATCTAGAAGTGTATATGCGTATAACAAACATATAATAACAATTACATAATACATGTATATAATAATATAATATAATAGTTATAATTAATGAAAAATGTAACCATAAGGGTAAAAGGGGTCTTTTGAAAAGTTTAATGGACTAGGCATTAAAGTTAATGGAAAAAAGACCGTTTATACAAGTTAAACAATGTTTTTAGGGGTCGTTTATAAAAGCTAAAGATAAGGGTATCATGTCTATAATTTTGAACGAACCAAAGGACCATTTTTGTAATTTACTTTAGTAGAACAATTTTTCAATTTTCCAAAACTAGAAGGACGTAAAGTGTAAAATTAAAACAGGTAACGCTTATTCCGTATTCGCCTGGGGTTTATAACTTCAAAGCATATTCTCCCCATTCCACCATTATCACCGCTAGTCCGCGACCAGGGTTTAGCTCCTCCTCTCGATCAACACCTCCACCGCCGTCGCAGCCGCTGCAGCGACTGCCACCACCAGCATTAGCGTACCAATGGAATTGGCTCTTACAAATGTTACCTACCGCCACCAACCACACCCTCTCACCTTCCTCCACCACCACCGCCGCCGTCCATCCTCCAAATCCTTCGCTTTCCCCAAATCAACTTCGTTTTCATCATTAACACCAATCAGAGCATCCTTCCGTAACCCTAGTTTCGAAATTCCTAAACATCATGCAAAGAACATCGTTAACCCTAACTCACTATCTTCCTTCCTCCAAACAACCTTCATCACCGGCGTCACTGTCGCCACAATCTTCCTCTCACGTTTCACCGTCAAACCTTCAATTGCCGCCCCAATCTCTTCACCCCCACCTCCCGCTACCGTAGAAACCGCCGATTCTACCATCGAACAACAACAAGAAGAAAAAAACCTGGAAGAATATCTCTGCTCTCATCCGGAAGACGCCAACGCTCTCAAAAGCCTAATGGAAGTCAAAATTAAGAACGGGAAGGTTCAGGAAGCGATTGGGATACTTAATCAGTTGATTAATCTCGAACCAGAAGACAGCGAATGGCAATTACTTAAATATCATTTACATTCGTATGGCGGGGATCACGAATCTGCGAAATTAGGGTTTGAAGAGATTCTAACAAAAGATCCTTTACGCGTGGAAGCTTATCATGGTTTAGTCATGGCTGCTTCTGCAAAAGAATCTCCCGATGAATTGAAAGATGTGGAGAAGAGGATACTGGAAGGGATGGAAAAGTGTAAGAAACAAAAAAAGAAGGATGATGTGAGGGATTTTAAGCTTTTGTTAGCTCAAATTCGTGTAATTCAAGGGGATTACAATGATGCTTTAAAGATTTATCAAGAGTTATCTAAAGAAGAACCTCGAGATTTTAGGCCATATTTATGTCAAGGGATTATATATACATTGCTAGGAAAGAATGATGATGCTGAGAAGAGTTTTGAAAAGTATAGAAGGCTTGTACCTAAGGGACATCCTTATACTAGATATTTTGATGATAATATGGTTGCAACAAAGGTTTTTGCGCAGAAGGTGGAGAATGAACGAGCTTATTCGAAGAGTTGATATATGAAGGCGCAGAATCGTGTATAGCAAAGGTTCTATTTCGATACCCTGCTGTGCTTCTTGTTTATCGATTGATAGTCGGATTATGGAGAATTTATGGTGTTTTATTCTTAGTAGGGTTAATGTCTTATTTTTCCAATTGGGGTCAATTGGAATTGCAAAATTTGGGTAATGTTTAAATTTTGATGGGATTTTGTTTAGTGACTAATGTAGCATTTGTTTTTTAAATGTTGAAATGAGCAAGTTGTTGCTTCAATTCATCAGATGTTTTCTGAAATGCTGGTTGTGTGGTTCCTCACTGACATGAATGACCTTACTGTACTTTGTGGTTAAAATAATAGAAACTTAGGTTCAACAGTATATTGAAATGTCGGAATCATATGTGGAACTTTTGGCATACTTTCCTACTCGTAGAAGTCACCGCACATTCCCTGGAATGGAGTGTTGTAGTGTGGCTTGGTTTGTATTTTTGTTGATTGGTTTGAGTTATTGTTGTCAAAGTTGAATGCCTGGGTCTCTAGTCCCTCAGGCAAGCCGATGATGGCCAAATCGACTTGACACATGTCAATCTCGGTGGACTAGCTTGGAGTGATCGAGTTGGTGGACTCCTGCATGAGGTGATGCCGTGATGCTTTTCTAGGCGACGTGACCACTTTTTTGGCTTAAATTTTCTTGCAATTAATTTGTGAGGCAATTATTATTTCTCTGGCAGTGACTAATTTTAGACAAATAGTTTATAAGACATCTCTATGTATAGAAAGAAAAAAAAAGTTCTTGAATATGATTCAAATTGTGTATCATTGTGAACTATTTCTCTATTTATGTTTCTATTTGTTCATATTTTGCTCTTATTCTATGTTTCCATGTCAAATTGTGTCACATACACAAGCTGACAAGATGTAAAGTTTTATCAGCTTGCATCACTTTGGCCTCACCTTTTTGGTCTCTCGCATAAGGCAAGATGCAGCCAGGCAGGGCTAGTTGCCTCATGTGTGACTTTCGCTTTTTACTACCTTCAATTTCCAAGTATGATGATAATACCAAATAAGGCTTATTGAGCCTTTATGATGTTGAACAAAGCACGATCTGTTTAAACATTTGCCTTTAACGGGAATGAAATTTCTAGTATTGTGTGCTTAGTGTAATTGTTACTATTTAGGCATTTGCCATTTTCAAAATTAGGGCTTTATTTTTACGGTGTGAGAAGAACTGTGAATTTAATTACTTGATTTAAAGAGAAACTTAGATAGGCCATAGAGTGAAGAATGCATCTTGAAGGCAAATTGGTATGAACGAATGATGCGACTCTCATAAGGTTGATCTCGTTAAGATTGGAGAGTGAGTGCTCAAGTTGTGAGTGGTTTACAAGCATGGGGTCGAGCTCAAAGTCGTTTATATAAGGGAATTTCAAGTTAAGCTCGGGTTTGCCTAAAACTTGAGCTTTTTTGGAGCTTGAGTACTCTTTTTTTTACATCATAGCCTTTGGGGATACTAGAAGACTTTTGTAAAGGTGAGTAAGCTGATAGAATGAGGTCCTTTTAACTTGGGAAAAACTTCAATTATGTCTTCCTGGTGTGGATATACCATTTGGAATTCAAGTAAAATTCAGGTGCAACGAGTCAAGTTTTATGAAGTCGTGAGGCTCTGTTTTAGGTATAATTCAAACTATTCAGCTGCATTGATGAGGGACTGTCCACTTATATATTAAGTAAATGGGTCACATGTACTTAAATTGTTGACGTTCATTTCAACTTTTAAGGGAAGGGGGATGACTGGTGGGCTAAGGAAGGATGTACAGGCTTTAGTTATCTACTGTTTAATGTTTTTCGGTTACGAAAGACTTGGAGATGCTGTTGTTGCCCAGCTTAACATTCACTTTCATGTACTATATGTATATTGATTCCGGAACTTTAGATCAGGATTGGTGAAGCACTGAATTATGCATGGGTTTTTCATGCTGGTGTTTTTTCATACTAGATCTGGCAAACTGCTAAGACTGAACCTATCGATTTCGCAATTGCGGGCCCGGCCACCAAAGGAACCCGTATTGATATTGGAACTTTAGATTTCTGATGCAACATATAAAAGTCATTGTACTTTACTATTTCAGTTAATGGAGAAGGAAGTAATGATCTCTTCTTCTTTTAAGAATTAATTTTTAAATGGTCAGGTCATAAACCTATAGTTTGTTCAAGTCAAAATTATTTGTTAAACAGCAACACACCTATGACCTATCCTTCCAAAAAGCCCCTTTTAATCCCATCTATGAACAAACTAACATTCTATTTGTGTTTAATTATTGCAGTTGCTTCTTTTGTCATGCTTCTATTGGCTTAAACTTCTTTTTTACCCACCTCCCTTCTACTTCTACCCACATAACCTTTTTTATTTTTATTTTTATTTTTATTTTATGTTTTAAGTCATTGAAATGTTAATAAAAATAAATATATTTTTTATGTTTAGATTGATTGATAATGTATTTACATTCTGATTCACACATATTTGAAAATTAGGTAAGTAAATATTCATATGAATTGAATATCATAATTCTTTTAAAATTACTCACATACTTAAATTGATGATACAGATATTATAAACCTGTTAAGTCATCAAACTGTTATGCATGATATAATATTTTAAATCATATGGACACACACACACATATATATATATATATATATAAAAGTTGTATTTTATGATTTTTTTAAACTTTTTATTTTTAGTTTGATATAGTTTAATTGATATAAATTGAGATTTTAGTTTATTTTAATGTAATACTTATATATTTCATTACAAAGTAATATCTATAGATTAAAAAATAATAGTGTCTTTATCTTTTCTTATTAATAGATTAAAAAAATAATAGAATTTATTTATTTTTTTAAAAACAATATACTGTGTTTATCATTTCTTATCTATACTACGGTATAAAGCACTAGTTTACTACCAACATATTACACAAGTATTTTAAAATATAGTTGTTTATATTAAGTACACTGTACATATAAACTAAGAACTAAAAAAGAATAGTATTACTTTTATTACAAAAATAAATACTAGAAATATATTATTATTATTTGTCATACACTATAATTTATCTAGACTTTTAAATGTATATGAATAATAATAAGTTTTTTTTTTCACATATAAACTTTCTATTATATTGTAATAACCAATTATTAAAATATGAATATTTTCTTTGAATTGAATTTAAATCTTATTATATTAGATGTAAATTTAGAAAGATATGATTTTGATATTATTTGTTTTTCCTAGAATATAACTGGTCACGTGTGAATTGCTGAGATGTCATATAACATTACGAGAAATAAGTAAAGTTATTTATTTATTTTTATGTATCAATAGGATTAAAACATATAACATTTAATTTAAAATTTAAAAATAAAAAAGTGTTTCATAAATCAATTATGTAATTTTAAATAAAATATTTTAGGTAATTAGAGGTTAAATTAAGATGTATTTAAAAAACATTTAATTATATTCTTTTAGTTTCTTTATAAATCAATTTTATAGGTTGATTGAAAGAGATATATTAGACAAAATGAATGGGAAAATAGAATTTTTAGAGCTGATGAATGACACATGACACAAATTATTTTGCTTTATTAATATACTAGTATATTAACCCGTGTATTACACGGATAACTTTAATAAATTTGTTTTCTTAAAACTATATAAACTTAAAATTAAAAATTAAAATTCAAACTTTTAACACTAATGATATTTAATATATTTTATTATAATTAATTTATGTATAAATCATTTAAACAAAAAAAACTAATCAATTAATAACTTTTAGTTTTATTATTAGTATTATTATTGTTATTATAATTATTAATCAAAAAATATTCTAAATAATATTTGTTGCGTGATTTAAGTACCTAACCATAATCTTATCTTAAAATAATCAGATTTAAAATTTTAATTTAATCTTGAAATAGCAATTAACATTTGTCATTAGTAGAAGATGCCACTTGTCGTCATGAGAAGATGACAAATGACAATTATGTTTTTTAATAGTATTTATAGATATAGATTAATAAAGAAGATAATTTTGTCATATTTCACTCTTTTGTGACATCCCAATTTCATTTTCCCGTCTATTTTATTACCATAATTTCCATTCTAATATTAAGTAAAGTAAAACCAATAACTCTAATTATCTTTAATAAATTATTTATGATATTTTATTTTTATTTTTTATTAAAACATTTAATAAATCTATATATATAGTTAGAAATCTATGAATCAACATTCTAATTCAGTCAATAAAATCTTTATTTATCCATATATTATGTATTTTAGTTTCATAGTTTATATCGTTTAGATAACTTACTTTTGAGTTTTAATATTAGCATTTAATTATTATAAATTTACAATTGTAAAGATATCTCATGTAATATATGGGTCAATAAGTAGTATTAGACTATTTTATATCTGTGCGTTGCAACGAGATTGCAATTTTTTTCCCGGACTTTAGTTGATTGGTAAAGAAATTTAAAATGCATAGAAGAATTATAAATTAATAATTACAATCAACTAAAACTTTTAAATAAATTAAATGTATTAAAATTTTAATAAAAAAAATTTAAAAGTAAATTACAACTTTCATCACTTTGATTTGTGAAAATTATGAATTTGGCTATTAGACTTTTATTACACTAGTAATTCTTATATTTAATTTTTGATACATATTTGATCAATTGACTGTTTAATGTTGACTAAATTTTAAAAAATAATCATTTTATCCTTTTACTTGATGTACATTCAGCCCCTAAAGTTTGTTCGTTACTTTCATACAAGTCCTTATTTCAAAACTCTATTTTATATTTGTTTTATATTTTATTCATTATTTTAATTATACCAAATATTTTTCATTATAAATATAATTAGTTTTATATTTTTAAAAAAATTCATATCTATGCAAATGTAATTTTATTTTTACTATTTTCATTGTATTGTTATATATATAAATATCTTTAGGAATAATATTAATATTTTTTTATGTTACTTATACAATTTTGTTTTATTTCTTATTTGGTATTTATATATTAAATTAATGAACATGATACTAATAATTTATTAGAATATTTTAAGGGGTGTTTGCTTCACATATTTTTTTATTGGGATATTTTGTAAAGAATTTGCGTTATGTAATATTTAAATTTATCAGGACTTTATCAAAGAATCTGCATTATCCTTTAGAAAAAATTTGCTAATCTGAACCCGTAAATACACACACACATAGAAGAAATAATTATTTTTTAATATACCTATATAATACATGGATCAATATACTAGTAAATAAATATGTCACATTTCTTTTTCTCTTTTATTGTCATGTCTTATCATCCCCTTTTGTCATGACACTTATCAAAATCTAATTTAAAATTGTATTCAATCCAAATCAAATCCAATAAATTCAAATACAATCTACGTTAACGATGTTTGTCCCGCATATCACTAGATCGATCGGTATCTTTACAAATTTATAAAGCTTTCGTCATTTAATTGCTAATTAATGAAAACTTAATAAATTTAAATTTTTGTAATCATCTATGTATCTTTATAAAGAGTTAAGATCACATAACAACCTTTTAAAAAAATTATTAAATTAAAAATTTTAAGAACAAAGGCTAAAAATTTAGTTTGGTTGATTGATTATACTTAAACATGATATGTCATATATTAATTTAGGTTTGATTAAAAAAAACCATTTTTGATTGTTTTTTTGTTGTTTTTAATAACAAAGTTTTTCTAAATCACCAGTTCAACATTTTTGAATCAATAATAAGAAGATAAAATTATAATAATTGAATTGAATCAATTGTTTGAATATATTGAACCACATACGTAAGAATCACTATATTTTTTTAAAAACAAGAATAACTTATGATTTAATATATTTAAACTGTTAATTCAGATACTTTGAATCACATCTTAATCATCTTTTGACTTACACATCGATTTAGAGTCATTAATTTTTTACCACAGACTCGATAATTTTTCAATTGTGTTATCTTTTTAATGATTTTATTATATCTTAATTTAAGTAAAATTTTAAAGGTTATTAAGTGATCACATCTTTTTATAAATATTTAACTTATAAATAATTTTTGTATCAATCCATGTAATATATAAATATTAACATAGTTTACATATAATGCTTATCATTTGGTTTGTAATATTTTCAAACCATTTTATTAAACCATGTCAAAATAATACAAAATACTAAAAATAGATGGATAGGTGGACTATTATGATTTCATCAAAGTTAAATGAAACAAACCAATACTATTTAAATTATATATCAATTCATATAATGACTATCATGTTCTTAAAAACTAAATCAATTTTTATAAATAACACTCTGGATACTCTAATGGACAATAAAATGTGATGGTTCCTAATGTTTAATTTATAAAACTAAAAAATTACATATGAATAGGAATGGATGTTTTAGAAATAATAAAAATTAGTGTATTAATTATAAAATAGTGTTAATTATAAATAATAAATAAAATGTAAAACAAATAAAAAATCAAGTTTTTGCAAACGACCATACATGAAATTAATTAACAAACTTTAGAGATGCGTGATAATTAAAAGGTCAAGATAGTTATTTTCAAAAGTTTAACCTAGGTAAAATAGTCAAATGATCAAATGCATAAAAAAATCTTAAAATAAGAACTACCAGAATAATAAATGAAGTCAATAAATCAAATCCACAATTTTCATCAAACTACAGAGACGAAATTTATAATTCACTCTAAGCTAAAATTAAATATCACACATTTCTTGAATAACATGTAGCATATAGAATTAAGTTTTAATAAAACTAATAATGTTTCTAATTTTTTTAAACACAATAACCTAACAATAACCTAATTATTATTTAAAATATAATAAATTAATCAAATAAGAATGTTATGTAATATATTCCATTCAAAGTAACTTCTACTTTCATCGACGGTTTAAAAGTTTAAACCATATCTTTTTAATAAATAGATTAATAATAAAAATTCAACATAAAAAATTAAAAGAATTAATCAAAATTAAACTAATAAAAATTTAAAAATAAAACAGGTCTGAGAAAAACAAATAATTCCCGACCAAAGAATATAGATACACGTTTATCATCTATCGTAATTATTACAATAAACAAAAGTATACGTTTTTCCCCAAAGCGTGTTCACCACCAAAAAATTGAATATCTTATCTTATAATGATAACTAGCCAATTTCTGTCGTTTTTTGCCGGACAAACAATACTTCGTTTTTTTTTCCCGACCTTTGTATTGTAAAAAACAGACAAAAAAAGAAGAAGATATGATTCAACCTCAGACTTATTTGAATGTTGAAGGTTGCATTAATGATAAAGATCTTTGGGGAAACCGCTAAAACCCTCATAGTATGCATTTCTTATAAAGATGACTTCATTTCTGCTAGGGATGTGGATTTTATGATATACAACTAAAAATGATGTTAAATGAATAATATATTAAAACAAATTTTTTTCTTAAATATTTTGTTGGTGTCAATATTGAAATAATAAAAATATTAATATAAACAAATTTCAATAAACTAAACACTACAAACTAGTTAAAATGAATAAAATATTATGTTAATTTTTTTTTTTTAACTTGAAAGGTTAGTGTGTGCTTGACATCAGTTTAAAGTTCATATCCAGTGTGATAAGTAATTATAGGATCACACATACGCGCATCAATAGGATAAGCTTGATTTACTCATTGGATGATTAAATTGGACGCATTAGAATTAAGGAACTAAAACACAATGTTAGATATTAGTAGGGATACTAATAACAAATATGTTAAATAAATATTATTCGGCCAAACTTAAACCCAGAAGGGTTTATTCATGATCTGATCGTGTTTTTGACGAGATCTAATCTTGTAGTCTAAATGTACAACGTGTGTGAATTACTTGTAGTAGTCGTTCATGCGCTCTATATGGTTAATAATGTTTTCTGGTTAACAGAGTGATCCACAATGTTTACTTTTTTTTTTCTTTTATCCATTGTGTAAGACGGTGTATGAATTTCGTTAAAAGCCCTTCATACTAAATACAAAAAAATCAAAATAAAACATTAGAATTATAATTCTAATAAAGCAAAAATTATAATAACAAAAAATAAATTTTATTTTTAAAATTTCTAATAATAAATTAGTATTTAAACAAATTAAATTCAAATTATAAAATTTAACAAGAAGTAAATATTCTAATTACATCTCTACAACATCACAACAAACATCATACATAAATTTTTTTTCTTTTCATTTTTATGTGAGAGGATCAAAATAACAAAACTTACTTATGAATAATATTTTAAACAATTATTTTTATAGATAACTAATAAAATATATAACAACACACATTAGCAAAATCTATCAATACATAGTGTTTTATAAAAGTTTCTTGTAGTGCATTTTAACACAATAAAGTTTATTAATACTTACATTTGTTTCTCTAACATATTTTAGCAAATCTCATGATTAAATTATTTTTCATTGTTGATGTGACAAAATAACAAAATCAAATATTTGGACAATTATTTTGGTTAGCGTAAATGTTTTGGTAATACCGAAAAAATATATTAAAAATTAAATGGATAACTATATGAAAAAGTACAGATACATTGTACGTTTGTGCTTAAATTGATAATTAAAACCTACATTTATTTCCACAAAGATAGAATAAAATTCTAATTCACGAAAGAATATGTTTTTAATGGAAATTTAATCATGGATCAATTAATTTCCATGTCATTCTGAAAATTTACACTAAATTGTGAGAATTTTATTTGAAACTTTTACTATTTATATTCTATATACATTATATATATATATAATAAATAATAAATATGAATCACTTATTGATATTAATACAATAAATATATATAGGTTTGTAATACAATTATGATTTGATAAAATAGAATTTATTATTTAAGAAATTAAAAACATTATCTATTTATTTGGTAATATCCTTATTACTGAACCATGAGTTTTGACTTTTGTTATTATTTATGGTTTAATAAATACATTCGCATAACAGTCAAATATTATTTAATAACGAGGGTAATTATGATTTCATTGCTATGGAAATATGTAAGTAACATGTAATTCTATATTTTTTTTATCTACATAATCATCTTCATAATTCTATGCTGATAATATCTCATATTCTCAAAATAACAATAATAAAAGTAGTAAAAAAGGTTGAATTAAGAATTTTGTGATTGTAAAATAAGTCATTGTTATATGAAAAAAAACAACATGTTTTCATCTTTTTGCGATTTAGTCTATCTGTTTTAATTTTTCCTAAGAAAGTCCCCAAGTTATTGTTTTCAATTCGGTTTTTGAAAAATTTATATATATTTTCGTAATTAACCCTGACTATTTCCACAAAAAACTAACATGTTTTTACTATTTTTTTTCGAAAAGTCCACATATTTTTTTTCGAAAAGTCCACAATCTTGAAGACTTTTTCGAAAAAAATAAAAAAATTCAAAAATCACAAACAAAAATATTATTTAAGGATTTTATTGGTAAAAAAATAACACGGATGGACTAAATAGCGAAACGTGAAAAATATGTTGGTTTTTTTTCATATTAAACCCTAATATATATTGATAACAAAAAATAACGATGTTGATATCTTACGAAAGAAAAAAGATAAAAGGTAAGCTTAATTAAAAAAATTTGTGGTACTAGGTTTACCTCCAATAATAGATACAATGCATATAGTGATAAATGATTATAACTTAATTGTATAAAATGGTAAGTGATTACAAGATTATTATATTGATTGCTAAAAAAATTAATTATTATATAAATCCGTAAACATGATAAAGTTTGTTGCATAAAATGCATTTAATCATTTTTATAAGTAAATATTCTAAATTAAACATTAAAATTTTAACAGGATTAAAATAGTAATAAATCAATATGATAAAGATGTTGTTGTGGTGTTTATTAAAGTTCCATAAAAGTGTCAATTAAATACTTCATTAATTTTTCTAAATTTAAATTTAAATAACAATTATAGTAATGCATTAATTCGTTAATAATATTTATAAAAAAAATACAAAAATGTTTATAAATAGGTTTTTTTTTGGCATGTTTGTACCAACTTCAAAACACATTTACTCATTTACATTTATGCCAATTAGATTTAAGTCTAAAGGTACTAATAAACATTTAAATATATTTATTTCTCGTGATGTCACGTGTCATCATCAATAATCAACACACAACGATTATACTTTTTTTTAAATATTACAGCCATGTATATCAGAATCTAATATGATATATATCTGAATCTAATAATTATTTAAATTCAAAATAGTTGAACCATATAATTATATGTTTTCTTAGTTTATGTATATTTTTATAAAAATCATTATTTATATGGTTTAATTTTTATTTATTTATATATTTTACTTAAGTAACCATGTATTAAAATTAAAAATATCAAATAAACTTAGTATTTAATATCAAAGGGGTCGGAAGGATTACGTGGCATTATCAGGTCGTGACAATTGGATGTAGGACCCATCACTTACCCGCGAAAGTCCCCGGTTTCTATTATTTCCACTCTCATTCTCATTCTTTACTTGTAATGCTTTCATTTGAAACTTCAAAAAAAATTAATAAAAATAAAAATCAGTTTCTCTCTGAATCAATCGGAGCAGCCATTAATGTAAGATTTTCTCTCTCCAAAATCTCGTTTTCTCTCTCTACGTATCTTTGCTTTTTTAAATCGAATTCATTGTTATGCTAACTAGATTTTGTTTTTGTGTGTTTATTACATGGTGTAGGTTTGTCATTTGTGCTTTGGATTAGATGAAGTAATTTTGAAAAGAAAATCAGCGCACGAGTCATTTCCGTTCTTCTGCAAATTTTATAGGAACTTTCTTCATTATTTTGTTGACGAAACCACAAGGAGATAAGTTTGTGTTGAGCTTGATTTAAAAAAACTAGTTGAAAAATGGAGGGAGTTAAGAGGAGGAGATTGAAGTTTCGTTGCCTTTTTGGAGGTAGAATTCTGTTTTCTTCTGTCTCTTTTGTATATGTATATATATTATAGCTATGAATTTATTTTGTTGTTGATGACTTGACGGAAGCGAGCAGTTTTCAATCGGAAAAAAAGCATGATGCATTCTGATAAGTTTTAAGTTACGATGAATCTGTTTCAAACCCAAGACATTTTTGGCTCAGAATATTGATCATTTTTTTAAACGTCTTTCTACTGATTGATGATGAAATTGAGTAGAAACGAAAACAGGAAACGTAAAGATAAGAAATTAATTCGTGTTCTGTTTCGTGAATTCTATGCAAACTATGAAACATGGAATTTAGTTTTGCTGGGGTTATGTTTTATCATTTCATAACCTTCTGATGTCAGATTTTCTGCAATTTTCATGTTTTTAATGGCAAACATTACGGTTCTTAGGTTCAAAATAAGGTCAAAATTGGATCCCTATCCCTACCGCTTTGATTTTAATTTCTCTATTTACAAAAGTGTATTTATAAGCATACCCTATTTGGAATGTAGATGTATATTGTGTTTTTTTTTTTTTTCTTTTAGAATCTGCTTTATAAGCAATTAAGCATAATGAATTATTGAACTTACCAAGGACCATTGCAGGTTTTAGCATTGCCGGTATGTAAAGTAGGTTTTGTATTTCAGTAGAATGGAGTAGAGGCATGAGTATGATTTTGTTTATCATCTAGCTTAAATTTCTGTGTTGTTATGAATTATCATCATTGCAGCCCATACTGCTCTCCTACCCTGTCTATTGAGTTTGTGTATAGCTAGCCAATGTGTCCAAATGGTTTGTGTATTGTTTCTACATTTTTGACTTGAAACTTCCTACTTTAAGTTAACCTGTTTCCTTACATTTCTACTTTAAGCTGGCCAATCTGAGTAAAAGCTAAACATATGTAAACTTTCCAGGGAATGAGGAAAGCCCGAAACGGAGAACTGTGCAATGTTGGTCCCCCGCTAATGATACCTCTGACCCAAGTCCGGTGAGTTGGATTTCTTTCTACCTCATTGTATGAATACATTATTCACTATGCTTTATCACTTATGTATCGTCAAAAATTATTTTCGAAGTATTGATGAGGATGGTTAATTTTCTAAGATATGGTCATTACAATTATTCTGTCTTTCTATATACACAATCATGAAAGTGTTACCTTGTTAATTGTAGTTCAAGTTTGAAGTTGGAAATAGCACTTCTAGACAGCATAACGTGAAACCAATGAAGAGGTTGTCGGCTAAAGGAATATCAAATGAAAGCTCAGCCAAAAAACGGTCAATTTTAGCCAAGCTAATGGGCAGAGGTAGAGTGGCTGCTGCTCGACCTATCCTCAAACAAGAGAGGAGGTTGACGGAAAACTGTAGCAAGGGCACTGCATTACCCGGAGGTGAAAGGAATGAGTATCCATTCAATCACCACTCGGTTAAAATAAGAACAAATGAGCAGCAACATATCAAGGCTTCATACAAAGATCCAGAAGCATCACATGTTGCAAATCAACATTACTCGTTACAGTCGTGTGCAAAAAAGAAGTTACAGATAAAAGAATCGAGGAACGTGCATGAAATTGCAGATTCAGTTTGTAAATTCGAAAGTATTCGTTGGACGACAGACTCCAATTCTGATCTGATGCTGAAATTTCTTAAGCAGCCTGTTCCACTGTTCGTAAAACATCTGCATGATAGCCAAAGCACCCCTTCCAGTTCCCTTTGCAATCACATAGCAATTCCGAGTCCATCGAATTCTGTCAGACACATAGACTATCACAAAGGCTGGAAAGAAGAGGAAGAAACATCAACATATCAAGATCCATTTGCTCATCAAGGAAATGGGGACGAGGCTTTGAATTACTTTAGTCACAGAATTCATCATTCTCACAAGTCATCTAGAGTCAAGTTAAAAGGGAAGGAGGTGTGTGACTCAGACATTCCTCCAAAAAAGATTGCCATACTGCAGCCAAACACCACAAATGCTAACAACGTATATCATTCTTTTGTTGAGGGTACGGAAATTAAAGAATGTTTTAGCAGTGTGATTGATGAGGGAGATTCTTGGAAGGATAAAGAGTCACCAGGCGAAGTCAGATTTTCTCGACTCGGGTGCATAGATGCCAGAGAGACCACAAAGGAGATGACTGGTCGAATGAAAGAGAGCTTTGAAAGTGGGCATGTTACTTTATTTGAATATGACCGTCAAGGATATTTTGGGGATGAGATGTTTCACTTACCTAGAAGTGTCTCTGCTTGTAAAACAGGAGAGACACCAATGCCTTTCAGAATTACCTTTGACCAAAATGATCGGCTCACAAGTTCACTATCAAACTTGTCTGAACCGTCTCTGATTAGGGAGGCAAAGAATAGAATATCTGAAAGATGGAAGACGACTCGCATGCAAGAAGATGCTGGAATGGTCGGTAAGGGTAGTATGCTGGGAGAAATGCTTTCTTTTCCTGACAAACAAATGAAACCTGCAGAATTGGATAGGGTGATGGGTTTAGTTGCAGGCAATGATGAATATCTCACAAATAGATCAAGGTCAACGTCTCTTCCTCCATCTTTTCATGACCCAAATCTTAATATGAGTGTCTGTCATGAAGCTGATGCTGATGAGAAGGTAGTGGTATATAGTGAGCCCCTTAATCAAGGTAGAAGAAAGGTAGAGGGAATTTTCAAACATGATGAGGATATACCATCAAAAAAGGAAAGATACAATAAAAGGTGTCAGGCCTCCCAATGTAGCAATGCCGCTACTTCCGAATTTGGTATTCAATTATCAGAAAGTGATTCGAGCCAAACATCAACTGTTACTTATTTTGTGAATGAGGGTCCTCCTGCATATCAGCCACTGATTTCTGATGTTGATAATGGTGCCACCCACACTGCTTCTCTTGTTAATCCAATGGCTGGCTTCGAGATTGAAATGTCTTTTGGAACTTCCAACAAGTTGAACCCAGAGCTTGCTAGTTGCATGGTAGGAGGTGCAAATTCCACTTGGGTTGATGAAAATAGTTCCAGTTCCCAGGTTAGATTACATTCCTATCTGAACTATTAATTAAAATTTGTTAAATGTAATGCTTGTTAATAAGGTATAACTGTGAACTCCTTTTGTTTGTATATTTTATTTGGTAATACCTGCATTCAAGCTCACACTATAAACATGTAAAATGCGTACTGGACCACTGGTTACTTCTTATTAGGGGAAGTCGTGTCGTTCATATGCATGGAAACATGGTTATATGTGATAAACTATACATTTATTCTATATTTGGAAAAGTTGTCTCGTTAATGTTGATAAATAGTTGTGTCATGTGATAAACATGTATAGGGACTTATTGATGTAATTAATGTAATCCAGTTGGTATATTTTGCTGTGAATGTGTGATGGTCAATCTCATCTCTCTCTTTTCTTACGTATGGAAACACATAAAACTTAGTAAATAACTTTCTTGTCTTCATAGCCTCATGGTCAGACTTGGGTTTCGGGGTCACTCGTCAATCATTTCTTTGCTCCTGCCTCCTTCTGGCCTCCATGTTATTTAGAGTTCCTGGCATTAGAGAAGTGGTCTATCAAATGTTATCAAATGAGATTGAAATCATCAAGTTGTTCTCAGTAACACATACATGAAGTTTTCTATAAAATATCAAATCATAATGAGGTTTATTTCTAAATCAAGACTGCAGTTTACTTGTTACCTTGAGAATATATGTTACTATTTTACTTTTATCATTTGACTTTTATTAAAGATAATTATATAAACGATATCTCTTTCCATTTCAAGATCTAAACCTTTATTCATGTCATAGGAACCATTGACTGCAATATCAGGAGGTACGGTTTCCATTCAGTTGTCTGGACCTGAATCAGAATATCCTGATCAAAGCTTAAAGGAGGTTGATAATTCTAGTCGATTTTCAGTTCTGGAAGTTCCTCCTACATCTGATATATCATCTGATTCTGATACCTTCAAGAGACTAGATTCTCAACTTCAAGGTAATTACTAAACTATTATAATATCTATGTTTTATTCAGAACCTATTGGAATTATTTGGCACGTCTCATCTTTATTCATTCGGTGTTTAGAAAGCTTTCATTAATTGCTATATATGAGTGAGCTGTTTTCTTTCTCAATTTATATTGCTATATATCATGGTAAATTCCAGTAAACTAAATGCATTCCTACATTCTATTCACAAATCACATACATAGAAATTTTATTCGGTATGGATCAATGTATATGAACTATATGCCTGTCACGAAAAAGTTTCTGCAATGACAATATAACACAATTTATGATTTGGTGAGTATAGAGATATACACATTGATGACGTGCAGTATAGTGGAAAAGAACTTATACCAGGAGAGGCAATATAATGTTGTAAATATAAACAATACAAGAACACCTAACACAAATCGTTAACAACTTTGGAAAACGTGATTTTAACCAATACTCAACAGATTAACGTTATTATTGTATCAAGCGAAAACACAACTTGTGAGAATTCTTTTAGTCATCTATCCTTGAACTATAACGTTACCTTTTATCTTGAGGAAATTTGAGCCTCTACGTAGATGGAGGTGGCAATGAACTTGGTGGTTGCTGGATGAAGATAGAAGGCGGCACTAGGTGGTTGATGACTCGACATAGAATGTTGATCGGAGATGTAGAATCATCGGAGGGGAGTGTTTACTAATTTAGGGAAATAATAACATTTAGAAGGGCAACACCCATGTTTATTACTTAAAATTTCTGAATTTATCTGGTGGGATGAGGTCTGTTGAATCATTTACTTATTATAATGACGAAATGTCCAGTCTTATGATGAGTCGTAAATATATAAACCTGCAGCATGCTGGCAACATAAATTCGACAGAACTCTTTTACACATCAGAAACGCTAATAGTTACGACAGTCCATAATGATACATTGGCTTTATATATCTGATTAATCTAGTGACATTGCAAATTGCAGTAGAAAGATTCATCTATTTTAAAACAAAGGCTTTATGATTATTTTCTTTCCTGTTTCGTCTTATATAGATATTCAAATAAAAGTCTTCCAATATGCAAATTGTGTGGTTCAAAATTTTCTTCATGTGCTTTACATTAAAACCCTTTAATCCATTTTTGTTTTTAAAATTTCTACACCAATTCAGAGCTAAAGAAGCAACTTCACCTGCTGAAAATTGATTCTCTGTCAACTTCTAATGGCCTCACACCTGTCCAAAATGCCAATCAATCTTCAGTTGCAGCCCCAGAGCCTGTCGGATGGGAATCTTCATTCTTGGCACATATCCTACAGTCTTCAGATACTTATGACAACATCGACAATGACCCTCATGCCTACACAGCTCCATGGCACAACGTTCATCATCCTACAGACCCAAGGTTATTTTATCGCATTGAGAAGCATTTTTTTGGAGGAGCAACATTGTCAAGATCTGAAAAACACCTGTTTTATGACTATGTCGAACAAACATTCATTAGAACCTCCAAGTCAATGACTGCAAACTCATGGGTCAGTCCTGAGAAAAGGGAAGGTAGACTGACACTAAGGAAGTTCAGCATCGAGGATCAGGTTCGCAAGGTGGTCGATGAGATAGATAAGGAAGATGATGAGATTAATAATAAAAGATGCAATCTATATCGGGCATATGATTATGACAAGGACCCAGAATGGCTCCAACCAACAAACGAAGTCGACATTTTAGGTAAGGTACTAGCAGAACTAATCCTGACTGATTTAGTATTGGAGTTTATTATGTAAGTTTTTTAACCATATAAACTGAAACTAGCTATCAGTAACAGTTGGAAAGGGCAGAACATAAATTACCTTTTCTAGAGCTAAAATTACCAAATCTAAGAGAAATTGTGATAACAATGCGCACTTCATGCGAGGAAAGTTGTACATTACTCTGGATTTGGTTTCTTCGCTCTGGAACACATCAAAATCTTTTGAATGACTCACAAAGACCTTACAGTACATTTTTGGTTTTGATCCATTTGGATTTATGGATGTTTCTTGGTTTGGAACACATTGGAAATTATGAAACAATTTGTCATAAAAGATTTTGTGGACATCTTGTTTTGTTTACTTGGTTTAATATGCTGCATGATTTGCCATTGTATGGATTTTCCCAGGTTGTTGCCTATTATGTAGAGATGCGTAGAACTCGGACCGGACTGAAAAACCGAAACCTGACTGGAGCCGATACCATACCAATCTGGTTATCGGTTCTGGTTTATTTCTTTCACTTATTTGGTTTCAATTTTGGTTTGGTCAGTCTGGTTTTGTATTCTTACATTGTAAAACTCGGGAAAAATATGAGTTGGATTCGGCTCGTTCTCAGTTTCAATATATATTTTTTTAGTTTGGTCAGGTTTTGAACCACTATGCATAACTACTACTCTGGGTTGCAAGATTTGATGAGGTCAGACCAAACATAATGATTAGGTTTTTAAAATCATGAAACTTGACGTTTAGCTGTTAACTGATAATACGTAACTAAATGAATGAAAAGAAGTTTGAATATTTATAAAACAAACTATTAGTTTTAAACGTGTAAATTGTTCAACTGTTTTGACTTTAATAATTTATTTTATGGTTCAAATATAGTTTTGTGTTAAATTATCTAATTTATAAAGTCCAAAGGTATACATTACATACCCTATAATGATAATAAGAAATAATGATGATAACCTTAGAAAGTTAGAATTATTGATATAAAATTATTTGACAACATAGGTATTTATAAATTTGAAATTAAATATGTAATTAGATTTTAGATTTATTTGTACAGAATTCAACTTCTCAACATTATTTCTTTTATCAATATATATATGACTTCTTGCTAGCTTTTCTACGAGTTTTTGCAAAAGCTTGTATTAGTTACTCTACGTTATATTTTTTACTTTCAAGTGTTTCAAGTTTCTGTAACTTTTCTTTACACTTATTTGTTTTGGAGTTTTGGGTCTAAAAACATTAAAAAAATTCTTAACACTCTGTTCTCAGATTGGAAATGAAAAGAAAGGAAAGCAAAACAAATGAAAGAAAGATAAGGAAAAGAAAATTATTTTTAGTGTTTGTGTTTTTAAGAAGAAAGAAAGAAAAAAAAAAGGAAGGAAGATTTAAAAGTTACGTCGATATTTATCTTTCATTCTTTTTCTTTCCATACATGGGTGGAAGATTTTGAGGAAAAAAACACTCAATTTTCCCTTCTAATCTTTCATTTCCTTAAAAATTGTAAAAGAACACATCCTTTTTTTTTTTTTTTTTTTTTTCATTTCTCTCATTTTTCCTAACTTTCCATTGCTTTCCTTCATTTTTATAGAAAGGAGAACACAGTGTAAGACTTTACTGTTTTGGAAAAAAACGTACACAACACCTAAAAACAAACTTTAGCAGAATACATTAATATTTCTACACCACCAATAATATTTTTATAGCAAGATGACGTTAAAAAAATAATATTAATCCATTTTATTATTATCTCTCTCGTATTGACATATAAATAAAACATTGGTCTATAAATATTATTTAACACATTATCAAAAACAAAAATGACATCAACATACGTTGTCATGTAGATTTTTTTGGATATGGCAAGGATGACCGAAACTAATGGTTACTTAACAAGTTTGGTTTCGAACCAACTTAAGAAGATGATGATATTGTTGCAGGAGTCAAGATTTTTGCGTTTTTAACCTTCATCACACTTGTGAGAACCGCTAACGGCGTCACATCTCCCACTACCGTCACCTTCTTAGCCGCAAAATCTATTTTGAATGATGTTATGCCTGAAAAATGAAAATACATCATAAGATATATTTTCTCTATGAAACAAACAAATACAATTGATTTTAAGATTAAACCTGAATAATGGCAGTTTTATTCGACTTCAAGTTCTAGAGTCACAAACAAAAAAGCGTTAAATTTATCTAATTAATTAAAATAGGGCAATTTTATACGCACAACCCCCTCAGTTGCTAATCACACGCCCCATTTCTTAATGTGAAAGGAGATCAACTTTTAATTATTGAGTCTTACATCATTAACAAAACTCATGTGACTAAGAGGGCATGTGATTAGTAAAAATTAAGGAAAGAGGTGTACATATAACAATACCCTTAAAACATACCAATAGTCTTCATTATTATTTAATTTTTTGAAATTTACGGGAGTTAGAATTCAAGAACTTTAAGAATTCCACTAAACCATCCCTTTAACATTAGTGAGCATCACTATTATTCATTATTAATGATTATAACTTGGTTTTTTCTTATTTAGCAACAAATGTGAAAATTTAATAACAAATTTTGGCTCTTGAAATTTGATTGTTTAATCATATCTTATTGTATTGATGATTTATGTTATATTATTTATTTTTAATTTTATCAAACAATAGTTTAACCTATGTAATTAATCATTGACATGATCAATATACGTAGCTAAAAATAGCAAAATAGACGAAAAAAATAACATAAAATTTAAAGTTTAACAATAAAATAATTGTAAAACTTTTTTACACCAGAAAAAAATCACGAAATTATATTTTTATAAAAAAAGACATGATTTTATTTTTTAAGACCGAGAATGGACAGCCAAATGTTTTTTTAGAGAAATTTAGGGGGCGTTTAGTTTATGAAATTTCCAAAATTTTCATCTCTCTTTTCAACAAAAATGAAAACTTGTTTACTTAGTAACAATTTCATAAATTTTCATTTCACTTTTTTAAACACCACTTTTCATATTCTCTTTCTTGCTTTTTCATTATCTACCCTATTTTTTTATAATACTCTCTTTCTCTCTCTTACTTTTCCATCACCTATCCTATTTTTTTATTTTATAATCACCCATCTTATTTTTCTTAAAACTAAAACATCATCATCTAAACAAGTTTTCACTTTTCATAAAAATATAACTTGAAAACTGAAATTGAAAAATGACTAGTTTTCGTTTATATTTTTCATCTTCTTAATTGCTATGGATACTAATTCTTACCAAGTAACCGTTTGGGTTGCTAATTAATCCTTTTCTAATTTCTTTAATAATTAAAAGTTAGAATTGCAAATACCTTGAATTTTGGAGATGTGTTTCTTCATTTTCCTTTCACAGCCTCTGCAGTGCAATGAAACCTCTAGGACAACCACCTTCTCGGAAGAGGCAGGGGGTGAAGGTGGTTTAGGGGTGGCGGAGGACGGTGGATCATCATCATGCTGTTTGTTGTCGAAATCCCGATTATAATAATTCAGAGGTTCAGGTGGTGGCAACGGCGGAGGTTTAGGAGGAGAATAAGATGCTGAATCATCATCATCATCGTCATCGTCCTCGTCCTCGTCGTTGAGAAACCAGAAACGCTGATCACGGGGCGGGGGGGATGGCGGTGGTGGAGGTAAGGACACTAATAAATCATCATCTTTTTTCTTGATCAAAGTCTTTCCACATTTAAATTTGAGTGGGTCAAGTGGTAGTGATGGTGGCGGTGGCGGTGCAAGAACATGGTCAAACTCAGATGAGAAATTGAAGGTAGATAATTTGTCACCCAACAAGCACCTTGAAGAACTTGTTGGGCTAATAAAACCACCATCACTACCGTTAAACACAATACTCTTTTTCTTCTTATCACCGCCTTCTGCTGCCGGCGTAAGGTTCTGGCGGTGGTCCGGGGTTGTGGCAGAAGTGATGGTAATGGTGGAGTTAGAAGGAAAGATGATACGACGACCGTGGCCTAGTCTGTTTTCATCTCTGATGATGGGGTTGTGACGGTCGATTGCTCGACCGCCACCGTCGTAAGAGGCGGAAGAGGAAGGTTCTTCAAGAACAATGGAATCCTCCTTCATGATATTGGTATGGGTGGAGCTTGACTGGCGCCGAATATATGAAACACCTTTCATTTCATACAGGTGGAGTAGCTTTCGAATTATTTTAGGTGGGTATCGCATGAATTTAAAATGATGGATTTTAAAATGATAAGATTTTGAAATCTTTAAGGGGATGGATGGATTATCAAATGTGGAGAGCCGGAGAATATGAAATCTTAAATGGGCTAAATCCTTTCTCTTAATTTTTTATCCAAACATGACAATGAAGTATTTCTAAATCCAAATTCTAAATGAGTTATTTAAATCCTTTAAACCAAACGACACCTTAGTTTTGATTTTTATGTATAATTAAAATTCATTTTCTTTTATTGGTTATATTATTTTCTTATGGTTTAGAATAATATTATATTTCAAAACTCGTTTAAATTTCATAATTATCCTGTTTTATTAATCAATACATATTGTCACTTTTATTAATTCTTTTTACCTTTGATGATATTTTGTATGATGTGTCCAAATTGTTTTAACCAGGACTTCTAAGTATCTTTTTAGATGTCTAGAGCTTAATTGAGTTGTTTCTAATTAATTTTGGTAACATCTATGACGATGGATGATCGGCTGATGCTTGGGCAATCTTTCGAAATGAAGTCAAGTGACCGAGGTAAAGTGGGTTAGGAATTTAGTGGTCCATCTTGTTACTAACAACTAAAATGGTTATAGATGGTACAGTGTTTTTAGACATCGATCATATGACTAAAAAGTTGTGGGATCGAACCATCACCATGATCATGTGATGATGCATCATGATCGATATTGCTATGCCACGTGGGATAACACATTCAGATGTCATGACCGAACATTCTTTTTTTTTTTTTTTTTTTAACAAATTTTTTTAGTCTAGCTATTATTGATAAAATCAAATATTCATGAGAAGTGTGAGAAATGTTGAATAAAAGAACATACATGTTGAATCAACGTGTTATTAGTTGATACGTACGTCTTTTAAACTTAATCGAGTTCGAATATCATAAAGTCATAAAAAGGACATTCATCAATAAAGTGTTGATGGAATTGTATTCTTATATTCCAATACAACTAACATATTCTCATCGATTTGATGCCAAAGCACACATATACATAACCATGTAATAATTTGTTATCTTTATCACACATGTACTTTAATGATCAAAGAATCATGCTACTTTTACCCTACAAATTAGGGGAAACAAAGCCACTTTCCTCTTCATCCTCAAAAACAAGAATTAGATTCCTACTCCAATTTTCTGTTTTTCCTAAATTCATCGTTGAATTATCATCATCTACGGACTAACATAGTAGATAAGTTCCAACAAATTATAGGAAAAACATGCATTTTAGAAGAGAAACATGATATGACAACTTTTTTAAAAATTTATTGAACTGTTTATTAAGTTAAAGATTAGATTTTTCAAAATAAAGTTTTAGATTCAAATCCTACCTACCGGCTTCAACTTTAAGATCACAATGGAATCCTATTTTTGAATGGGCGGTATGTCCGGTCCCATGAGTTTGCAGGATATTAATGAAACCCAAGTTTGGGCCAGTTAACAAAACCGGATAACTTAGGATAACTGGTTAAAAAATAAAATATTATGCTATGAATCAATGTCACAAGAAATATTAAAAAATTATGAGTCTTTTTTTTTAAAGTAACGATGATTCATGATACATGATGTTTTGTTTAACTAAAAGGAAAATGTTAGGCAATAATCCGATCAAAGCCTTTACGCCAACTCCACCTAGGTTCGAGTCGAATCTATACTATACATGTTGCATAAATAAACAAAGGTATGCATACAAGTTGTTGAATCTATATCATAACTACTAATAAATAAATAAACAGATGATGGTTTTTGGTTTTGCGGTTTCTCGATCATTTGTTGATTTCGCCTTCTTCTTCTTGCATGATTCGTTCTCTGAAATCAGACGCCATTCGTGGCAAACCCTCTCGAAGCGTAATCTTTGGCTCCCAATTTAACAGCTCTTTCGCTTTGCTAATATCTGGTTTCCGTTTCTGAGGATCATCAGCCGTGTTCTCTCTGAATTCTATCGTAGCATTTGCATCTATCGTTTCTTTCACCACCTAAAAAAGAATCAACTCGATCTGAAGAGTAGAACTAGAAAGCAAAAGGAATTCCTAGTGACAATTAATTGTTTTAGCCAAAACGGCGATCGATAAGGGCTCCTCCGGCCATAGTTAGCTTCACGAGAGTTAACAAACCTGAGCGAGTTCTAACATCGTGAACTCTCCTGGATTGCCCAAGTTGAAAGGTCCAATATGTTGGCCTTCCATCAGTGCCATCAATCCATCAACCTGAAATTTTACACAAATCTCGTTCAATCTACGTACGTTCTACAAAGCATTAGAACGAAAAATACTAGATCACGCCGGCCGGCCTGTCCTAAATGAGATTACATTCGGTACTCAAACAAAAAGAATCAGCGGCCAATAATTTGAAATGATATATCCACAAAAAATTTTTGAACAACAGATGTTAGTGGTTAGTTGTTAGCACCATTGTTAGACACGTTAAGGGTGAGGACCAAACCCACACCTCCACCTAAGGAGAAAAACGCCCTTAGCAAGGCTCAAACCCCAGACCTCAACCAAGGGGAACCCCTCCCACCTTTGGTGGTGGCCAGTGGCCACTTGATCTAAGTCAAGTGGTTGATATACAAAGAAATAGAGCATATACCAAATCTGCAACGTATTGAAAACTTCTTGTTTGCTTTCCATCACCATAAACAGTCATCGGTTGCTTACGAATAGCCTGCAAAACAACGCTAGCTATGTGTGTGTGAATTTTTATACAATTTACGTAATCTAGTAAGATAAGCGATCTTTTTACTTGTGAAACAAAGTTGCTAACAACACGACCATCGTCTAGGCACATTCGAGGACCATATGTGTTAAAAATACGAGCAATCCGGACCTGCAAAACAAGAATTCTAGACACTATGAATTCAATCAATGATGCTTAATCGAAAACTTTGCTTGCAATTAATAATATCACCTCAACACCTTCATTTCGATGATAATCAACCGTCAATGTTTCGGCTGTTCTTTTCCCTTCATCATAGCAGCTTCTAACACCTACATTATATCATATCATAATCATCATAACAGAAACACAGATTAATGCAGCAATAACGAAATAAAAAGGGACAAAAACGTCGACCTATTGGATTCACGTGACCCCAATACGTTTCCTTTTGAGGATGCTCGATAGGGTCTCCGTAAACCTCACTAGTACTCGTAATCAAGAACCGTGCCTTGAGTCTTTTCGCGAGTCCGAGCATGTTTAGGGTGCCTAACACATTTGTCTTGTAACTGCCCGAGTCAAGGGTCACCCATATTTCAATAGAAAACAACCAAAACCTCATTAAAGACAGACACATAATTGATTACATTAGTGCAAAGACTAGCCTGATTATTTACATTTGGAAGGATTATTAGCAGAAAAACCTAATTAACTAAGTTGTTGGGTTTCTAAAATAGGTGCTTCAAACGAGTCAACCTACTTAGACCAGCTTGTGTTCGGCTCAGTAGCTCAACGAGCTTTCTAGACACAGTAAGGATGGTGGGTATACCTACCTTTCCCATTTTCTATCTTTTTAGATATCTTAACGTAACATCAGTTTTTCTCTTTTCACTCTTTCTATCTTTCTAAGTTAGAAATACTAATTTGTCTGTCCTGATACCTTTTTCATAAAAAACATAAAAACATAAAGAGAGACAGGGAGGGAGGGAGGAAGAAAGAGAAATACACTATTTGGAGGTGGGGAGACCGAGCCGGCCTCACATTTGTCCGGGCCGCTTAGCCGGGGCGATGAGCCTGCCGGCTTTTGTCCTAGATGACAATGCTGCAGGTCCGTCGGCTTTGGTATACCACTAAATTTGAGTTGTTTGATAAAAGTCATGTGACTAGAATGTTTGAAACGATTAAAAAAAAACAAAAAAAAACTTGATTACATCTGGATTATTTAGAGTCTCAACAACAACAACAACAACAACAACAACAACAACAACAATATTAGTAAGAAGAAAATTGAGAGAAGGATATGATAGTCTTGACAGGATTATACTTGTAATGAACAGGGGAAGCAGGAGAAGCTAAATGATAAATCTGATCAACCTCCAACAAAATGGGCTGAACAACATCATGCCTGATTAATTCAAATCTTGGGTTTTCTAAATGATGCAACACATTTTCTTTCCTACCAGTGAAAAAATTATCAATCACAATCACTTCATCGCCTCTAGCAATCAATCCATCCACCAAATGACTACCCACAAACCCTGCTCCGCCGCTCACCATCGTCCGCATCCTCCTCCATCTGATACTCGCCGGAACCCGTTCTTGATTCAGCGGTCGCCGGTGGAGGTGTTTGGAGATTGAAATTGGTCTGGGCAGCAAGGGAGGAAATTCGTGGCGGGTAATGGTGGGTTGGAAAATGAAGAAGAAGATGGAACCGATCAAGATTCCGATGATGATGAAGAGAAATCGTTGTTCGTTGAAGATGTAATTAATGGGTTTGTGGAGGGATCTTGGATGTTTAAATGATGATTTGGGTGAGTATGGTGGTGGGGTTTGGATTTGATTGTTGGGCATTTCTTCATCTCGTCTTTGATGTGATTGTTTGTGTAATTGTTTTATGTTCATCATTTTGTTCTTCAAGGAATTCTGGATGTTTGATTTCTTCAAGATTTTCTTCTTCTTTGTTGTTTCAAGTTGAGGAGGGAAATTGATGAAAAATCAACATACCTAGTTCTAATGGAGTCAAATTGATTAGAATATATATATATATATATAGGGGTGGGTTCAATGGAAAACCACTATGCACCTGAAAACCATGGAAACCTACGCCTACCGTCCGATTTGGTGTATTTCATGAAAAACGCGGTGGCATGATCGTAAATAAGGTGATGCATCACGCAGGATTTTGTTGCATCACGCGAGAAATTTGATGCATCACGCGGGATTTTGATGCATTACGCGGGGAATTTGATGCATTTGTGGTGGTGCAGTGCGGTTTTCACAAGTTTTCCGATGCATGGTGGTTTTCCATTGAACCTTCCTCTATATATATATATATATATATATATATATATATATATATATATATATATATATATATATATATATATATATATATATATATATATCACGAGTAGGGTTCAACGTTGAATCTCCATGCATCGAAGAGTATCGAATAACCTCCATGCATCACTACAAATGCATTAAAATCTCGCGTGATGCATCATTATTTTCACGTGATGCATCGACTTCCCGCGTGATGAGAATTACGATTTTCATGCGATTCATTGTGGTTCTCCAAAATTCTTCGATGCATGTAGGTTCTCCATTGAACTCACCCCTATATGTCACCATAAAAATATTTAGGTATGTTATTTCCGATGTTTCGGATATAATTAATAAGTGTGACAAAACAAAATTCTCCAAACCTCTATAATGCATAAAACATACATTTTCTTATTAAAAATATTTTAAATCATGATAACAGTTAATTAAAATAAAGCATACTACAATTTTATGACGACAGTTTTACAAAAAATATTATTGGCACTCGTCTTGTAGACCCTTGTTGAAAACATAAAATTCCATAAAAAATGAGTGTACCAAAAGCTTGCAATGTATGCAAATTCTAATCAAGTATCCGAGGCTCTCAAATGTATAATTTCTTTTTACACAACTGAAAACAATAATGTACAAAAACCCGACAAACCATAAAAAAGGTAATAAAACACTATTCAATGTTTTAATCGATAAAATGGTCATAGAACTTGACCATTAAGTCTTTTTACAAGTCACATATTATATCACCCAATCATAAAAAAGTTATGCGTATGTGAAAAAGATCGATCTTCTTACATATGATACAAGACTAGCTACTTGATCATGTTCCACAAACACTATCTTATTATGATTATATATGTTACACACAAACATATAAACATGTCATATCACGAGTCGGGTAATCAAGTTGCAAGATGTGCGTTAATTGGTATCAACAGGGCGTGCAACGTTTTGCCATCCTGTAAAATGTTGGAGAGCATTTTTGAGGTCCATTGTTGCGGGTTGTGCTGTCCATGTTCCGTAGTGCTGACTCGGGTGGAATGGGTTGCTCTCAATTAATTGTCTATCCAAGCCAGATTGAGTTCCGCCTATAAATAGGTCACCTTCTGATATAATGTAGCCACTACATGGCTCTCTTCTGTCACTAGCCTACATAACATACACCAAGTTCCGAGTTAGGGCACATATCTGACTCACACAGTTATGATCGGTTCTATTTTTAATTTTTGAGTCGAAATCACTTAAATATTATCGATAATTTTGAAGCAAACACGTACATGTTCGATACATATGTTTGACCATTTTGAACGCAACCCATTTGTAATATATTTGTACTTAATTAACCTCGTATATATTTACAAAACACACCCTCAACTTCAAAGTATTTTACCGTTTCAGGGATATATCTAAAAGCCGCATTGTTTTGCCCTCCTGCTTCATATATATTGTTTTGTGAGTATATCTGCAGGGATATATATATATATATATTTAAAAAAATCACTCCAATGGTAACGTACTATATATTATTAATTTTTAAATTAGTACAAAAAGTCATGCATGCAATGCAAGAGACAGGGTAACTGGCAAATTAAGCAATTGAACCTGTGATCCAACACCAGCACCGACAGCAAAAATCCCCCAGTTTCTGGTGTAATTGTTATACAGATGTACTCTCGCAAACCTAACTCGAGGATGCCTCTGCCGAGTTCCATCGAAGAAACAGTGGTGAATCGTAACACGCATACGTCTGTCACCAACGTGTGACGGGTCTGCTCCGATAAGCAATGACTTGTTATGGTTTGAAAAGTGACATCTAAATAAATGCATAACAAGATTAATTAATTGGAATTTAGAAATATATATATATATATATCTTTCAAATCATTTAGTACTAAATTAGGAGTTAGTTAGCTAGCTAGCTGGCTCACCGCGATATAGTAATATCAGTGCTCTCTTGAGTAATATCGATGAGGCCATCGTCATAATCCTTAAGACTACAACGATCAATCCATATATGCCTTGCGTTAGGTTTAATGTCAATGGCATCTACATTACCTCCTCTACCTCCTTCTAACTCTAAATTGCATATAATCACATGTTCGCAGTCTCTAAGCCTCAAGCCCCCATTGCCACTGAGTTTAATTCTTTGTCCCCGTCCATCGATCGTCTTAAAAGAAGATACATTTAGTTGAGACGAGAGCATAATGGTGCCCGAAACTTCAAAAACAATCCACAAAGGTTCCCTTTTGCGACATCCAAAACGAAGCGATCCAGGCCCATCGTCTACGTACAACACATTCATTTCAAATTAACATCAATTTATACATCATATTCATATATAGTCAGTGGCGAATCCAAAAAAAAATCATTCACGAAGGCATGCCCAATTTTAGAATGGTCGATGATCGACTTATTTGGCTTTCCTCCATAGTTGGGTAAATTGGTTGAATCAGATCACATATTAAGAAACTAGCAATTCATTAAACATAATTTAACCTTAACATTAACAATTGACAATTTTAATTAAAGTAAGGGCAATTAACAATTAATCCCAACAAATAAACAATAACTAATAACATTAACAATAAATAATAAACAATTTAACAATAAAGACCCTAATAAAAACAAGATAACAGCTAGGTTATCATCTAATCTCCTCAAACCCAAAAAGCACACAAGGCAGTTTCTAGTTTTGGGCTAAATAGTGGATGGGCTATAAGTATTTTAGGCTATAATTAATATTGAAATTGAAGCCTAATGGTGCAGCTTGGTAAAATTATCCTAGAAAGGAGAGGAGCAAGTGGAAACTGTTATTTTTTCTACAGGCCACCTTTATCTTTTTCCCTTGATTTTCATTTAAATGTTATGACATGTGTAATACTATTTATCTCATTTATTCCTTCTTTTTGTTTGTAACTTAGTTTAATTAATTTTAATTTACTGTAATTTAATTTTTGACCATAATTATTTATAAGTAATTTAAAACTATATATATAAAATTACCTTTTTAATGTTTTGTTTTCCTAAATTTATAATTGAATAGCATAATATCAACCATATGTTTTTTTATATTTAAAGTTGTTGTTTTTCTTAAATCTTTTTTTTTTTTAACTTTTTATGAATATATTGTAATAAGCATCAAGGTTTAATTTGCTAGTTAATCGTTAGCGTTTTAAATTTTCATGACTAAGTCTTCATTTCTTTCAGAGTCGTTCAAGTTTTAAAACTTTTTTTTTTTTTGCTTTTATTTAAAAGTATGACATGTTTGACTAGTTATCAAATAAGTAATATTAGTTTTTTCATCTGATTAATATATATACTTTTAAATAATAAAAAAATAATTTAAGGACTTAAACAAACTAAAAGATATTAGAGATTTAATTACAAAAATAAAAAAGATTTATAAAAAGTTTAAAATATTAACCATTTCCTTTTATTTTATCAAGATATATGTATATTAAAGCAAATTCTATATATAAAATCTAGGGTTGTATTTTTTATGGATCCTAAATTCTTGGTTGATTGAAATTTCATTTGATAATATTTTCTATTTCATGTTATCTTTCACATTTATTTATAATACTATTTTTATTAAGATGCATAATTTTATGCCCGCAACGCTATGGGTAATATCACCTCGTATATATTAATTTCGGAAGCAACAAAATAATTAAGGTTTTTTTCGACCAACATACACTACCACTTATGTGTCAAATAAGACTTGAACTGATAACCGCTTATTGGTTGAATATGAAATAAAGAAGGATTTAAAATTACCTGAAAGAGTAGTAACATGATAGAGATGACCATGGAGTCCACCGAGGGCGGAGCGGCCGAATCCTTCGGCTTGGGTGGCGAGAGCTCGCAAGTTGCGGTCGGCGAGAGCGTAGGGGAGTGAGACTGCACCCATTTTGTTAGGCTTTGTTGAGATTCTTGGTGCGAAGGTCCCCTACTTATAATCGGACGGTTTCTACATGTGTTTCTTTTATCCTTCATGTTAAATTATACCATTTAATATATAATAATAATATTTTAATTTATTATAAATACTATTATTTACCAATTCCTATATATTGCAAAGTGCGGCTTGCATTATACCTTATAATAGGTTTATTTTTATCTACAATGGCGATATAAATTTTAGTACAACCAAAAAGTCTAGCACAATAGCGATATAAATTTTCAAAATGTCAATTTTTTGATTTAAAAAGATAATTTTATATATAATTTTTCTCTCATAATTTTTAGCATATAGTTTTCAATAAAAATTTAAGGGTTAAGGTCATTTTTGACTATTCAACTTTTATATTTGTCTCATTTAACCATTAAACTATTTTTGTATACATTCAGCCATTAAATTATAGTTTAATGTTCTATTTTGAGAAAATGATTAAAAGTAATGGCTAAATATGTACAAAGTATGATAGTTTAATGGTCAAATGTGTACAATTTATGATAGTTTAGTGGTCAAATGTGTACAAAATGTGATAGTTTAGTGGCTAAATGTATATGATTTCAGTGATTACATATGGACAAAAATAGTTTAGTGGTTAAATATGTACATAAAAACAAGTTTAATGGCTAAATGTGTAAAAAAATAGTTTAATGGTTAAATAAGACAAATATAAAAGTTGGATGGTCAAAAATGATTTTAACCCAAAAATTTAATAAAATGGTGTGATTTATTTCTTTTTATCTATATTTGTCATTAATTGTTAATTTTTATTTCAAATATGTTTGATTTAAATCTATAATTATTTGGACCAACTACAATTTTGTTAATAATTAATATATCTATTTTTTTGCTAACCTTATTGGTTTGAAACTTCTTTTGGTTTTATTTTTCGGCTTTCTTTTCTTAATAGTTTTTTTGTTATTTTTTATTTATCAAAAACTAAATTTGTTAAACATTTCATTACAATATTAGATCCGTAATCAACATTCACATCCTTAACTTGGTTGATTTTTACTTATGTCTAGAAGTGACAACAGATTCGATCATCAACATACTTAATTATACAAGTTAATATCTTTATATCCTAACGGTCAAGCAGATAAAAATATCTAGTTATTAAAATATACTGAAAATATTAAATTCTCTTGAATAGATTTTATTGTTAGATTATTGATATTATTATTTTTTATCTTCTATACTTACCCTTATACTTGGATAATATAAGGTGTAGAAGACTACTAAAAATAATAATACTAAAATTTCACAATTTCATTTATAGCAATATAGGCAAAACTTTTTAATACATAATATACAAGTCAACAAAACTTATTTTTCTATCATTATGTAAAACCTTGCATTTACTTATAATAATTAATAAATTACAATAATATTAATATTCATAACTCAAATTTATGAATGATGTAATCAGTTTTTACATAATTTAGTAATTTACTATATTATTTTTTATACTAAATCAAAATTACAAGTTCTATTTAACAAGCACTATAAGAAAAATGAGTTTTAGAGATCGCAATTGTTGTCTCAAAAGTCCCCGTATTAGAAACAGCGTCCTTAAAGTTTCGTTTGACACTACTGGTGGTTTTAAAAAGTATATAACTTTTGGGACAATATGTTGTCTTCTAAAACAAATTTTTTATTATAATAATTACCTTTTGTGTCAACATGTTGTCCAGAAAAAAGTAAATAATAAATCAATTAATAATCACCTTTGGTATAATAAAACATAATATTCAAATTATTTAGGATAAATTGTCGAGAAAAGTAACACAAAATTTAAAATTTAAGAATAATAGTAACGTGAAATTTTTTAGATCAGGGAATGTATTTTGAAAAAAAAACAGCGATGACCAACTAAAAAAGTGAATTTTGAATTTTATAATTCTTTTTCGGTAAAGAAAACTTTCATGAGCCCTTCTCAACCAAAAATTCTAAAATTCATGTTTTTTCTTGACATAAACAGAATATCATATTACATTTTATTTATAAATCTTAAATTTTAAGATACAAAATCATACTTGAGTCATGATATAGGAGTCGTACAAAAACATAACCATTCATAAAAAAAAATAAATACATCTTAAATAATAATATTAAGTAAGTAATAAAATCATCATTTATTAAATTAAGATTTAAAATTTAAAAATAAAAACAAAATTCATGAAAAGAAAGGGATCAAAATTACTATTAATGAAAATGGTATAATTGTCATTTAGGAAAAAAAATGAGACAGAGTGACCATTTCTACAAGTAAATAATGCAAATAAGGACTGTTTATACATAATTGAAACCACAAGGACTGAATCTAAAATTTTATGTTAACCACAGGGACCATTTTTGTAATTTACTCACGATAAAACATATGTAGCATATAGTTTTTAAATGTTTGTCATCGTCGCTTATCAAAATCATCATTAACAACAAACTTTCATAACATTTTAATTTTATGAATAATTATTAAATTCTTTTAATCATGTTATAAACTTGATTTTGTTGATCAATTGGCAGCTGATACAAATGGGGTTTATCCCATTTGGTAAGACAAGTGATATTTAAGTGAGAGATCACGGGTTTGACTCCCGTCGGAGGGAAGTTGAAATTTAGGTGGAGAAAGTAAGTCTTGGGGCAAAACAGTATTATAGGAGTAGGATTCCTATTTAGAAAGATTTGTAAAAATGGTTCTGTTCGAAATTACTTTATAAATGTGGGTTAGTAGTTTTTTTCCCCATTTGCAAATATGGATGGCCCTTTTGTGCCCACCCAAAACTCAAGAATGGTCCTTTATTTAATTTTTTTTTGAATTTCCATTTTCTTTAAATTTATACATGAACAAAATTTTTGAATAAATTATAAATTTCATTACGTCATATGGTTTTGCGGTAAATTATTCGCAACACGTTTTTATTTAAATATTGTAATAATAATATATAAACACTAACGAAAGGAGGTATACATTTAACAATATCCATTAATTACATATTCAAACTTTAAAATAATATTATTCAAGTAAAACATAAAAAATAAAATAGATATAAGAATTGGAAGAAAAAGAAAGATAAGCAAAAGGACATTTTGTATCCATGTTTAAGAAGTTGATTGTGGTCGATAGAGAAACAACGATCCGTAAGTGTCAATATCTCGTTAGATTAGCCTTTTGACAAATTACTAATAGTTTTAAAGATGAATAAACGTCTCTTATCCATTTATGTGAGACGCTTACCTGTTTCATTATTCATTCTTATCCGTTTATGTGAGACGTTTGTTTTATCCAATTGTATATAATATTAATAAATTTCACAACTAAACACATTTAATTTATTTCATAGTTAATATATAACTATTTTGTTTTTTATAATCTTTGATATTTTATATTTTTATAAAATTAAATATATTATTATGAATGTATTGTTTTTATATACGTTTACATATATAAATTTTATTATTATCCGAAATATCTTAAAATTCGAGAAGAATTTTGTATTAGGTTTTTATTTTAAATAAGTGTTTTGTTATATAACCTTTAAATTTTTATAAGATTTCGAGTGTATCACTATGATTCTGTATTTTAATCTACATTTTAATATAAAATTTATTATCATCCAAATTATCTTTAATCTTACAGTTTTTAATATTAAATTTTTTAAAACTATTTTAAAGTGACAAAATATTTATATTAAAACCTTTTTTTATTATTTACTAAATAGATAATTGTTTTGCTTTTTTGTTACAACAAATTTCAATCGAATCCTTCAAAAACAAAAACAAACTTAATAAAAATTAGTTTTAGAAAAAAAAAACCCCACATGACGGAAATCATTTCTAGAACCACACCAATACCTTCAGTTGAAAATAAAATCAGATCCAGAATTCATATAAACAATAAAAAAATATACAAATATTTCGGTGAGAGAAACCAAATTATTAGAAACCAAAGCAATGTTGATTTTCACCCTTCAGAAAATAAAACTCATTTTTTTTTTTTTTCATACAGATGCTTGGAGATATATCCGATCCTATTTTCAAAACATTTTTATATTTTATGGTTTGAAGATTGGGGTTTTAGATTCATATTAATAATGATGAAATTAATACATAATGATTATAACATTTAATCAACAAAATAACAGTTTTTTCCTTGATTATTAATTACTTTTAAAACTTCATTTTTAAACCACATAATTAAGGGTATAACTCGAATAAGATATCAGAACATAGATAAAGATATTGCAATCATAATTATATATTTGAATTTTTATTAAACATAATATATATATATATATAAAGTATTAAAAATAAATCAACGACTTACATGTCTGCTTGAGCTACTGGGAGCTTTACTACACATTAAACAATACAAATCTATAAACACTATTTAAAAAGTAACAAAACTGCTACTTGTCGTTTTATTATTTAATATAACAATTGTCATTTTCACAAATTGTCATGTAATTTACTAAAATTACTAGTAATATCAAATCAAATCTAATCCAATTCGATCAAATCTTTTAAAATCTAATTTAATAATTAACCAACTAAAATATCATGAAACTAAAATTTTAAAATTATTTCATATATTTATTAATATTTATTTTTTAAACCAATACATGAGTATTAACCTAGTACTAGTATAATACCCAGTACTAGTATATAATATAGATAATGAATAACTAGAAGTAATTAATAATACGTTAACACTGACAATAAATAAAAATTCTGTCAATTTAAATATTCATATCACGTAATAATTAATACAAAATAATTATTTCAATTGATACATAAATGAGAAAAGAAAGAAACACAAACATGTTAAAAATGCAAGTTTATATAATATATTTTAACGGCTAATGTTAGTGACAGTCGTTATCATCTTTTTGTTAGACACATTAAGGGTGAGGATCAAACCCCGCACTCTACCTAAGGAGAAACATCATTGACAATGCTCGAACTCGAGACTTTGGACAAAGGGAAACCTTTTGATTAAGAGACCAAAACTGAAATAAAGCAAAAGGACAAAATCATCATTTAAAAAAAAATATATTAGAGAATGACGGAAAACATAATAAAACGACAACTATAAGTACTGTAATTTCAATTTGATCGTAAAAAGGAAGATAACCATAATTTGCGCACAAGAACAAAGACGAAATTGTAAGTTACCTTAAAATTTATCATCGGCCAAACTATTTTTTAAATGATGCTTTGTACGAGATTAAATTTTCATATACTATATAACTATTTTTCATTTTTGTTATAACATTTAATTTAATTTGTTTCCAATAAATCGAACATATCAATATGATCGTATTAATTTTATCTATATTCTAATGCGAAATGTATTACTACCCGTGAAATTAGCTACATATTATATGATACTAAAATATTGTTTTATATATTTTTCTGTTATAACCTTTAACGTATTTTGTTTTATAATATTTTGAATATATCATTATTATCATATTTTTTATATATATATTTCGATATAAAATTTATTACCATTTGATTTATTTTTACACAATTAAACCTTTTATGTAAAATATATTTCTTTGTTATTTTCAGATGAAAAAAGATATAACAACCTTTCCACCTCAACTTCAAATGGTACATGTCTCGATCTCGCATCGCGGTCACATTTACCTTGTTTTTATTTCTCTCCTACTTTTTGTGTTCGTTAGTTGAAAAGTTAAAAAAAAAAAAAAGAACATTATTAGAGGGATTGGTATGGGAGCCCTCTATGATAGCGGCTTGTCACCTAGCATTTTTTCCGGTGGAAACACCGCTCCCGGGTTGGCGGCCCCGCTCGTCGGTGAGGTCCAGCGGCTTCTCTCTCTACCTCACTTTTCTCTCTATCTCTATCTAAAAATTAATTAGGTTAATGTGTATTGTAATAGGATGTTGAAAATTATGTGTATTTTCAATGTTTTAAAATGAAAATGATAGAAAGAAAAAAGTTGATGTGTTCAAAATGATGAATTTGGGAGGAGTGAGTACACTCCACCCTTGTATACACCTCATCCATTAATTTTAACTATTGTATATCCTAGCAAATAGGTGTATTTTTAGGGTGTGGGAGACTTCTAGCGCCCCTATCTAAAGTCTAAACTTTAGCGGTATGGCTCAATATCAATGTACATTATGATTTATTTGTTTTACTCATCTATTCTATTAAAGTAATAAATGTATTGTTACTTTACACTTAACTAGACTGTCAATAAACATAACATTTCGTTAACATGTCTAATTGATAACTTTTTTTATAAAATTAATTTCAACTAACTTATAGTTACTATGTTTAAGAATTCTGTTACCAACTCTGGGTTAATAATAACCATTTTCAATGGTTAATTGTACAATGTTTGTAAAATAGAAAGTTTGATTTCTAAGGATTAACATTAATAATTAATAAAGCCAAAAACTTATAGTATCTTAATTATGCATTGTTGTTAATTATAAATAAAGCTAAATATTTTACTATGCTTTCTTCATTTATTATATGGAGGTTCCTTAATTTTTTTTTAAATTTGTTTTCATTATTGTGTAAAATAAATATTAAGTCACATCTCTTTCATAAAATTTTTAGTTTATGTTGTTTATTAACAAATTGTATAATAGTTTTGAAATTTATAGTTTATTTAAAAGAATATTATTAAAACAAATCCGTATATTATACGAGTAAATAAACTAGAACATATCTATATATTACAACTTCTAATTTGTTTTATCTTGTAAAAATCTGAATATAGTGTTATCGTTGGTTTATTTTATCGATAATTTCACAACACCTGTCAGTTTTAGATAATATTTATTGAATTTTTGACGCCATAAGTCATAACTGCATAAGCATGAAAAGCTCTAAAAATTTGACTTTTAGAAATTAAAAGTCGTCACTTAAAGGAGTCAAATAGTGAATTAGAAACATGAAACGAAAATTCTATGCAAAAACAATGCCTTTATACAATTTTGGACGTACTACAAATTTTTTTTGGTCAAAATAAGAAATCATAACAAAGTTGATTGCTAAAAGCTGTATTGTTTTTCCAGTTAAATAAGCGTAGGGGCTGAAAATAACACATTATGGACTAGTTAAGTTTAGGGGGGTTATTTGTCAGTTTACGAAAGTCTATCATTAAGAATTTAAGATTAGGGTTAATATTGAAAAAACCCCATAAACTTTTTTCATTTTCGCGATTAAATCCCTAAACTTTTTTTCTTATTGTTTAAATCTCTAAACTATTTTTGTCTTATTCAAAAGTATATATTTGATCTGTTTGACCGGTTACCAAACAAGTTAAATTAGTTTTTTCACTTGATTAATGTTGTAAAAACCCATCATCTTTCCATATTTTATCGATTATGTTCCTGAACATTTTTGTTTTATCAGTTGATTTTACCGGCTAATCCGGTAACCGATAAAAAATATATACTTTTGAATAAGACAAACATAGTTTAGGGACTTAAACAATTGAAAAAAAAATTTAGGGACTTAATTGAGAAATTCAGAAAAGTTGATTGGGTTTATTCAATATTAACCCTTAAGATTAATAAGGGTTGTCCTTGGTCAAAATTGTCATATTAGTGAATAGTATGGAAGAGCGGGGAAATCATAGAGTAATCATTGCCTTGTCAAATCTAATTTATGGTATACACGGTTCGGTTCGACTATACGGGTTTATAAAATAGTTTTATATAAAGTTCAAAAAAGTACCCATGAGAATCGAATACACCGCACATACCACTCTTAAAAAACTTTTTAAATTTTTTTTCATAATCATGATTAAATAACATCACACACATAATATGTAATTTGTAAATTTCCAATTGTGTATTTGTGTGTGTAGACCGGAACCGGATCATGTGAGAAAGAATTTTAGAAGGAGAATGAAGAGAAGCAATCATGAATTCATGATTATTAAAAAAGATTGTACACATGATCATATGCCATATGGTACACTTTACCACATATAACTCTATGTCAATCAACAAACCCTATAGACAATAATCATCCATAACATTCCTTTTTATCTCTAACTCTCTCACGCACACACACGCAACTCTTTCACTCTACTAGCCAAAACCTAAATGGCCAGTCGGCCACTACGTAAGAAACAAACACACGCATCATCGAACGCCACCAATACAACCATCTGCATCAACTGATGCCAGTCTCGCATCCACTAGAGGAATGAAGGATTGGTCATTTCATTACCATCATCAAATGATGCCACTACACACCATTGTGCGTCCCCACGATCCCAATTATGGATTCTCAATGTTTCCCATTCACATATTCCTAGCCGCCACTAGATATTGAATCAAAATGCGATATCAGATCTTGATTTCCTCGTGTGGAAGAAACTCAGATCAAACCATTTACGAAGAAACCAGATTGAAAAGGAAAAGAAGCCAAAGATGTCTCGAACTAAAGTTGCAGCATGTGAAAGAAATCCAGATCAAACCATCATTTTAGGATGTAAAGGAAGTCGAAGATGTATCCAACTAAAGTTGCAGGTCATGATTTTGTTGCTTTCACAAAAGAGGTTTTCTTCATTTCGCAAATTCCAATCATCTGGGCCCTTATTTTATTTTATTTTTATTTCAAAATTGGTGTTATTTTTCTGTGAGATTTGTTATGTACTTTATAAAGCATCAATTGGCTTTTAAATTAGATTGTGTTTTCATTCATATGCTTAACTTTGAATTTTTGATCTAGAGTTTTGAGAAAATGTATATGTTATAGATTATAAACGGTTAAACATGGTGTATCAATGTAATATAAATTTATTATATCATTAAATAGGGTATATCAATGTATTATTGGATCACTGTTATTGCGTATTGTATCATTCATGTATATTATTGAACTAAATATAAAACAAAGGTAAAAATATCTCCAAATAACATTGAATCATTGTTTAGAAAACACTTAATTGATCAGAAATGACTTTTGGTGTATCTGTCTCTATAAAACATTGAATCAACTCTAAAGTAATGAATCATTGTATTTAAAAAGCAACAAAACAATTATATTTTATCAAACGACATACAAAGGTATCAATTTCTTTAAAATTGTATCAACTATGTAAATACTTGTATCAAACAAAATGATCGATTAATGAACCAATATAAATACTGAATCATCAATTGTAAAATGTATAAAATCATCAATTAATGTAAAATATTGAATCATCGATTTGGTATTTATGGAATCACAGATACCGTATTTATTGAGAGAAGAGTGTGTTATTTATGGAATCTATAAAAGTTACCCCGTGTTATTTATGAATTGTTTTATCATATTTTTTTAAAAGTCTATAAATACTATTATAAAAGTAATAAATTGTGACTTATCGTCTTCTAATTTATCACTAGTCTTTCTCCACATAAACCATCAACCACCCCAATTACCGTTCCTTTCTTCTATTTTGGGTTTTAAATTTAATTACGTGAGTCTTGATTTCGTTTTAGTTTATTGCTTTCAAGTTTTAGGTCTAGTTTATTGTATAATTTCTAGATTTCTTTCTTTACAAGTCTTGAAGAACCCTGTTACAGGTGTTGTAGTAAAAGCTTGCATTACATGCAAATGAAAGTATATTTCCATTTTGAGAATTGCACCATTAATAGTCTCAAAGTTTAATAATAAACAATTTTAGGTCTAAAAAAATAACATGTAAATGCTTCTAATCCTTTTACACCAAATACTTTATTTGTCATAAAAACATTTTTATTTTTATGTTAATAGGCCGGTCACCCAACTATAAAAAAGTCATACAAGACTGCCCAACTCTAACTCTCTCTAATTGGTCTTATGTACACCACATCGTCAGTAACATGAACAAAATCTAAATTATAAAATCCTTGAAAAAAAACTTATACATGAGGGTGTCTTATTTGAACACATAATTTGACTTTGGTGGTGATCACATACTTTGACATCTTTGGTGGTGATCACATAATTTGACTTTTTGGTGTATTTATGAGGGTGTGTTATTTGAACAACTTGCGAACTTCTTGTATATACTATCCCCTAATTAAAAGATGATGAATGAAAACTGACCGTCTTAACGTTTGATGTGGGGCCTCAAACACTATCTTATTATGTTACACACACTGACACACACACAAATAAACATATGATACCTGCATTCAGCTTGCAACTAGTGGGTTGGTGGGTGGTCAGCAGGGCGTGCAACGCCTTGCCATCCTGTACAATGTTGGAGAGCATCTTTAAGCTCCATCGTTGCAGGTTGCACTGTCCATGTCTCATAGTGTTGTCTTGGGTGGAATGAGTTGCTCTCAGTTGGTTGTGTTACCAAGCCAGTCTGAGTTCCGGCTATAAATAGGTCGCCTTCAGATATAATGCAGCCACTACACCCCTCTTCTTTGTCTGCAGCCTACATAACATACAATAAGGTTATGGTATAACAGCCAACTTCATCTTTCAGTTTTGGATCGTAACCACTTAAAAAGTTGTTACGTAATAACTCACAACCATCATTGTGTTGGTATTTCTGTAGCAAACACAGTTTCGACCCATACGTTTGACCATTTTGAACTATGAGCTCTTACTGTACCCTACAACTGGGAATCCATAGGCAGCCAAATTTCACACCAACTGGTAACCAGTGAAAATTATTGATAGTAATGATTGTGTTCCCTTTGTTGATGGGTAATTTAATTTTTGAGTAGTCATCATATATTCTTAATTCACTACGTGTTCAATGGAACATTTCATCACAGAATGTGTGATTCTAAGGGGCAGAAGGGTTTTTAAAGCTATTGAAATGTTCAAATGTGCAAGCAACAAACCACATTCATTAATACTGAGTCTGAGATAGGCTGAAGGCAATTTGGTATTAAAAAACATGCCCAGTTGCTGATCTTTCATATTTTTCTTGGCAATAGGTAAGGTCAAAGTGTCAAACAAAGAACATACTAACACACCCTGTTAGGGATGAGAATGGAACCCACAACCATCAATTTCAGAGTCTCTTTGATATCAACTACACCAAAGGCTACCAGTCTCCTTAATGTGTTAAGTCATCAAGTAGAGATATGTTTTACTGTCAGATAGCTAAGAAGCACACAAACCTCTTGTGCCCCCCAAATAAATCATCATCAACATTTAGCAAATTTAATTCAAGGAACACATGAAGAAACTCCAGTTTATGATCCTGTATCCAAGTCCTAAAGGACAGACTAGACTCGTTTCCTATCCTATCACAATCCCTTGATTGTTTAAAACTATTCAATCAGGTCAATGAAAAACACACCCTTAGCAAATCCCAAAACAAGGCTCACTTATCCCAAAGACCAACACACTCCAATCAATGACCTCATAAAAGCAGACATGAGTGGAATCATATTTAGAAACTCATAGATGCTAAAAATGCCATCATTGGCACAAGAAGTGTTCAAAAACTTCTCAGCTGGCTAATCTGAGTTGACCAGCAACACTTATAATGCTGCTATTCTTAGGTTGTAACTTCCATTTGGATATCATAAGATGATATAATTGAAGGATAGAATTTTAAATTCACATATATTGTGCAACTTCAGATTTTATCTGCAATACAAATATTATTATGTAGGAACACACAAAAAATTGGCATATAACCATGAGAGTTGAGATGGAACACACAAGCTCTCTAAAGCTCTTGCTTCAAGGTGGCATGAAACCATGCAAGAGAATGCGAGGAGAGAATGTTTTACCTTTTCAGTTAGATATTTAAAAGCCACCTTTTTCTGCCCTGCTTCATATATATTGCATTGTGAGTATATCTGCAGGGAAAAAGTCAAATCTATTGGTAACAATATATTATTTCCAATTTAGGACAAAAAACCATGCAAGAGACGGGGCAGGGAAAGGAAAAACAAAGCGTCTGTAGCAATTCAACCTGTGATTCAACACTAGCACAGACAGCATAAATCCCCCAATTTCTGGTGTAATTGTTATACAGATGTACTTTGGCAAACCTAACGCGTGGATGCCTCTGCCGAGTTCCATCAAAGAAACAGTGGTGAATAGTAACACGTATACATCTGTCACCATGGTGGGAAGGGTCTGCTCCAATAAGCATTGTCTTGTCATGGTTCGAGAAGTGACAGCTAAATGCACAGGATTAGAAGGTTGGTCAATTACTTGTAAATGATATATCTTTCACATGCTAAAGAATAAGTACCTCACCGCGAAATAGTAATATCAGTGCTCTCTCGAGTAATATCAATCAGCCCGTCATCATAATCCTTAAGACTACAACGATCAATCCATATATGCTTTGAGTTAGGTTTGATTTGAATACCATCTACATCAGGTCCTCTACCTCCTTCAAACTCTAGATTGCATATAATCACGTGTTCACATTCTTTCAGCCTCAGGCCCTTGCCAGTGAGCTTAATCCTTTGCCCCCGTCCATCAATTGTCTTATAAGAAGATACATTTAAATAAGATGAGAGCTCAATGATGCCAGAAACTTCAAAAACAATCCACAAAGGTTCCTTTTTGCGACATCCATAACGAAGTGATCCAGGCCCATCATCTACAACAAGTTCAAAGATATGTACATCACATATTTGGGAAGCAACAAATCCGAAGCCCTAGAAAATGCCTAAATGGTTTTCAACAATATATGATTAAAAATTTTGTAAGTTTAATCTATTGATTGAATTTGTTATTTTATATTAAATTCATTAACATCAAAATGCACATACATTTTCAAAGAGTAAACAAGTCAGTTATACACTAGCATCTAACTTAAGAGGTGGAGATAAAATCCTCTCTTTACTGGATTCCTTATCCACTAGAGGGGTGTTTGGTTTGTTGGAATCTGGGGTAACTAGAGGGGAAAGGAATCCAGTATTAATTGTTTATTTGAAAAACATTCCAATGAACCAAACACTACCTTAAGCAATACTAGTCTTTGTGATCACAGCTATTGCGCTTCATAAAGATCTAGATGGTACAACAAGAAGAAAAATTCTCTATCAACCAAAAGATATTAAAAATTCCAAGTTCACACGTTCCAGCTAGGTAGTGTGATCTGTTCTCAAATTTCATTATTAATTCTTAATCAAAAGAAAAAAATAGCACATGCATAAGTACTTAAAAAATTCCTCTTCCATAACTATCAGGGATAATCCACAACAACAACACCACAATTTCGTTACGTCAATTACCTGAAAGCGAATCAATAAGTACAAAAACAGTATTAAACTCGCGGTTCCCATCTCAAAGACTCAAACCAACGGATTTCGAGAGGAGCTAATCACAAGATCGATCATATCATCAACGTGCGATTCATGATCTTGTGTACGTGGTGCGTGTCTATACGTCACAAGTAACTGATTCCAATGACTAATAAAGATACTTTACTACTTTACCTGATAGTGTAGTAACATGATAGAGATCACCATGGAGTCCACCGACGGCGAAGCGGCCGAATCCCTCAGCTTGGCAGGCGAGAGCTCGTAAGTTACAGTCGACGTGAGCGTACGGGAGTGAGAATGCAGCCATTTTCTTAGGCGTTGTTGAGTTCGTTGGGATCTGTGGTGCGTTGTATGATGAAGGTCCGTACTTATAATCGGAAGGTCTAACCTCCGTTTCGGTATTCTTAGGGTTTCGCCGGTGGTGGCGGACGGCGGAATTATGGTTCCCCATTTATGACCGTACGTTTCCGGAGAAAAAAACGGTTGTGCATTTAATGATCACACACCGACACTGTTACACAAGTAATATAACAAAGGATAAACGTATAACCAATAAATTTACACGTAAGTAAACGTGTGTGTGTGTATATATATATATATATATATATATATATATATATATATATATATATATATATATATATATATATATATATATATATATATATATATATAGACTAAGGATCTTTTGTGAACACCTTATTCGTTGTGAACATTGTGAACAACCATAAAATAGCTTTTGAATCTTATGAATCTTGTTGAAAATACTACCGAACCCTTCTATTAACTCATTAATCTTATTCGATCCTATGGATTTTATTGAATCCAATTAATTTGTCAAATCTCATGAATCTTATGCATCTTGTGCATCTTGTTATAAAAACTACGTACTATGAACCTTTTGAATGTTCTGAATCTTAAACAGACACTTCTATGAACCTTTTGAATCATATGAATCATATTACAAACACTTGTTGATATATATGAATGATTATATGTATTTTTTTTATTTGTTCACAACGTTCACAACGAATAACTTGTTCACAATGGATCCCATCCCTATATATATATATATATATATATATATATATATATATATATATATATATATATATATATATATATAGATTTAGGTTCAAGTGAGTATATATATATATATATATTTATGTGATGCATGTATGCACATGGATTATACGAGTGTATTTATATTTATGTGATGCATGTATGCACATAGAATATACGAATGTACATTAAATTTATAAACATGTTTTAATTAACATCACGATGGAGCATACGGCTTAAAGTGAGGAGAGAGCCCTATCAATAAGTTTAATCATAGTCTAATATATATAAAATATAAAAAAATTAGATACCTTAAATAAAACAGTTTGGTTCCTGTTTTTTCGGTTCGGTTTTAGGCATAATCCAAACCAAACCATTTGAAATGGTTTTTTCGATTTCATGTTTTTTTTTTGTTTTTCGGTTTGGTGTTTTTGATTCTATTCTTTAAAATCTTCCACAATTCCACCTTCACATATTGGTATCTATTTTTTTAAACCTTCCACCCTCACAACTTTATTTATCTTTATTCTCATTTAGAATTAATCCACTTGTTACTTTTACGAATTTTTCTTGGAGCCATGATGAAGATTCATCGTCCACATCATCTGATGACCTTGAGTATTACCTTGGGATGAGATATTCCCCGTTTGGACTACAATTGTGAAATCAACTATCTTTTCGTCGGACGAAAAACGAGGATAGTTGAAAATCCCAAAAGAAGCTGCAAGTAAGGATGTTAAGCGACCTTGAGTGTACTTAAAAGTATATGGGTATAATTCAAAATGCTACGTATGTAACTAGTCCTAACAAAACCAAATATATATAATGTACGCTTGTTGTATTTTATACAATATGATCTCCAAAGATGAAATATTAACGGTTTGTTCATTTATGATGATGAACTCTCAATGCCACAAAAAGTGATAAAGAAAATTTTCAAGGAGTTTATAACCATCAAATCCAGGATAATCACCGAGCCGATTTCGTGGAACATATCGTCCACGCTTACATACCACAAATAGATGAATAGGTTTTTTAAGTATTGAATTTTTTGAATTTAACACATTTTGAATTTATCTTTTAATTATTAATTTTTTGAGTCTTCTATATTTATTTTTTAAGTTTTGTTATTTTGGAACTTAAAAAAAGAAACTGATTTTGTAATTATTAGAAAAATGAATATCTATTTCAATTTGGCTTAATTTGATGTGAAATGGGACGAAAAAGAAAAGCTTGTAACTTGAAGTGTGAGAAATGGATTTTGGTTCCACTCCTTCCACCATTAGCCATTAGGGGTCTTTTGGTACAAATGTAATGAAATGAAACTATCTAAGATTTACATGCATTTTTGTTATGAGATGTGAACATTGATTTTCAATAAAATAGAATACTGAATTGAGTTTGGTATAAATTTTATTTCTCTTATTTCCTTTTCAACATTGAGGTTATCAAAACAATGAAAATGAAATGGAGATTTAATAGTTTTTCTTTTTCTTTTTTTTTTTATATAAAGAAACTTTATTTTTGTAACTTACATTGATTTAAAAAAATTTATAAATTTTATTTCATTCCATTTTACCGTAACAAACATATCCTTATAGCTTTATACAATCAATCATGTGTAATGATAGAAAACTAGACAGTTTTATTCATGTGCTCCTCCATATGATTTAAAGATGTTAGTTTTTAATAAATATATTAATATTAATAATTGAAGGTCATAAATAATGATTGCAATTTCGGCCCATTGAAGCAAACGATCAAACGGGTTGACAACGGATCAATTTTATTGTCCCACCCGTTGGGTCAAAATTGTCTCCCCTGGTCATGAATAAATATATAAAATAATTTATGTATATTCTATCCTTAATTTAGATAGTAGTAGAAACCAACAAGCTTTTTAAGTCATGTTTGATTACTAATATGATGTTGTAATGATGTTTAATAAACTTTATCTTTAAATAAATATTTTTTAAACATGTCTCATATATTACATATGGGAAAAATACCAGTAATAATGAATAAAAATAATTGGTAATTTGTGTCTCACAAGCATAAGCGATGACACGAATAATAATTGAAAAAAACTAATCGACAATTTGTGTGATACCAGGTTGTGACTATTTAAACGTTATTGCATACAACATGATAAATTTTATAATTTTGTTTTCATAATCTCATTGATAAAAGATATGATAGTTTATTACAAAATTAAACATAAATAATAAGTCAACATTGGTATCATTTTGCTATAGTAGGGTAATCTCGAATGTTGCGTTCGCCTATGTTTCAGAACACAATAACCGATCAAGAATGGTCTGAAAATTCAAGATTACTCCAGACTACAGAATAACAAAACAAAACATATTATTTAATCAAAATGTAATTCACAAGCTTTCCAGACTCTATTTAGGCAGCATCCTTACCAGAGCATGAAATGTTTTTCGAAAACTCATGATCCTGCAAAATAAAAAGGTCCAAACAAAAATTAAAAATCAACAAAGATTCTCATACATCTATAACGACCCTATGTCAAAGTGGCATATTGTCCAATTCACAAGTCAAATCAAAATCACGAGGACGATATTGATATTTGGTGGGGAAGTCTAAAAAAACACCCCATTATACCAAATGGACACCTCTGCTAATAGCTTCTTTCTTTTTTTGACTAACTTTTCCTAACATGTACATCTATGAAAGTGCACACTCTAGCTTCAAATGACAAGAAAAAAACATACTTTTAAGGATTTTCTAGACCCCTAGGGTGTCCTTTTAGCATCACCCTAGATAGCCCATTATTCTAATTCATGGCCAATGTAGGACTCCTAAATCCAGTTCATATCTTGGAAAAGTTGTCAAATATCAAAAAGTCTTGAAACTTACCAGGGCTGGGTTTGGTGTTATACTAAGATGACGGACCATCATCTTTCAGGTCATTCACAAGTTCGTCGAATTCCCAGCTACCAACCTCTTCTGTTGAGGCATCATCTTTCTTGATAATCCCTGAAGTTGATTTTGACAGTTTCTCATCACGATCTATTTCTTGATACGCACAGTTTCTGCTGCTGTAACGTTCTTTTCACTGGATTCTTCAGCTGCCAAGGCCGGTTCTGTTATTTCATCATTAGAGTTTAGTGACTTCTCACCATCACCAGTAGAACTCATAGAAGGTTTGGATGCTTTTCCTTGCCCACTTTCTGCTGTCTCATTGCTCATGCCTGTTTCCTGTTCTATAGCCAATTTTGATAATTCTTTATCAGGGTATAATTTTGAATGTTCATGCATTATGCTTTCTTGGCGCTTTAATTCCATTGAGTGCTCCCTACTCTCTTTATCAAGCCGTGATGACGTTTTTTCTAGTCGTCGTTGGTCACTTTTTGCCGTTGGTTTGTGTCCTATAGTTTCATCCTCAAATTCCAATGCAAGATTTGATGCATCTTCATTAAGGTGTGATGGGTTTTCTGCTGACCTTGGAGAGTTTTCTGGAGATCCACCTAAGGGAACATACGGTTTGTGTCTAGGAGACTTGATCAACAATTTCTGAGCAAAAATGGACTTGAAATCTGGCATGCCACGACCTGGAGATAGAATCATGCCTCCTTGAGGACTTCCTGTGGCTGGGGTCCCCTCTACCTCAGTTAGGTTCTCAATCCTCAGATCTGGTCTTTTGATTGTTTTTTTGAACTCGCTTTTAATCTTCTCAATAGCATCAAATAACTCGGCAACCACTTCAACATCTTTCCTGGCAAGCAGTTCAACATATTCTACAATTAGAAGGTAATAATACACAATCATGTTTGCTACCCTTTCAGTATGTTTGTAATATAAAAAGCTGTCATGTAATAGAGAACTAGGCTAATTTTCACTTGCTAGTCGACCGCTACATCATGATCACACCTCATCACTTGGGTAAAGAAAATCAGCTTGTTTTTAAACTGAAATAAGTAGATTTCGGAAACAGAACTGAAACTTAACAACCTAGCTAGGCGATTTACCTTACCTAGAAGTATCATCAACCGCACGGTAAAAATGCGCTTTTATGCTCTCCACTGCATCAAAGATGTTTGTAACCTGAAATTTTCAACCCATAATGTCAGAGGTAACTTTGGAACTACTTGCCAATATGCAGTAACCATGAGAGAGTGAGAGAGAGACGAGAAAGTGGGAAGGACATCAATGATGATGGCTTTTAAAGGTTAACCGCAAGACATGTGGGAACGTTCAGAAGGAATAAGATCAGCAGAAGTAGGACACTAATCTCACAACCAACAACTAAAAGGAAAAGCTCTCTTGGGAAAGCAAACCTATAGAGTCGTTACTCCTAAAATAAAGGAAAAGATTCACGAGGGGGCAAATACAATTGTAAATAACATGGAAGACGAAGGCTCAAGGTAATCGACTTACTACTTCCAATCAGCTTAATGTGATGGAAGATGTGGCTTTTGCTCTTAATGATGCATGTTGACAGGGTTTACAACCTCCAATACTCACATCTCATACACAAGGAAGAGGAGCTGGAATCAGATCAAGGTGAAAGCAGGAGCTTTTAGCTTCTGAAACCTAGGGTGCATTGGCTGCGGAATAGAATATGGAATTGGAATTCAAATTAGCTTGTTTGGAACTTTGGATTACAAAGATATAGGGTTAAACTTTATCTATTTTCCATCAAAAGCTTTGTTTGTAGGAATTTCATTTCTACAAACTTACAAATTAAGCTAGAATCCAACTATTCACAACCTGTACCTTTCACGAACACCAAATATTATTTTGTATCCCTCTCTACAAATACACCATGACACCAACTAAACTTAATTTTCCAATTCCGACCAATTTCATTCTGCAAGCCAGACGGGGCCTTTAGTGTTTCTTTTGGGTCTGTTGTTTCTTTGTTTGGATGTTAGAGTTCGCTTTAGCGTTCTAGCCTAGGTTTGTTTGATGTGAGGGTCTCATTCACATCTTGTTTATAAGTTCTTGTTTTATATTAAAAGCAGGGTTTATATTGTAAAATTACAAGATACTTTTTCATATGTCATGTTTTATAAACTTTTAGTCACTACATTTTTCGTCCCTGTAGGCCATACCTTCAAATTTTGTCCCACTCTGGTCCATGGTTAACCAGACTGGTTACACATTTCATGGTTTGACTTAGTATCATACATTCACACGTAACGTAACATCCTAATAATGACATGTCAACTATTTAGAAGAAAAGGACATCATGTTGTCAATTGATATTTCTTAACAAGTATCAAAGAGTTCTATTAGGAAAAAACATGTTCTTAAAATGATAATTTATCATTTATTGACATGCCACATATGATGCCATGTCAAATTATAACAAGTGAACCTGGTATCCGGTGACCCAAGTGAAATGGATTTTGAAAGTAGAATGACATACCTATTATTTAAAAAAATCAGTGACTAAAACAAGACATGAAAAGATATGTAGTTATAAACCCTATAAAACAATACTAACAACTTGTGCACTTGACTCTCTGAGATACCGGTAAACACAATGAGGTTTGATTGCACATCAATAGTCAATAACCATGAAGCGTTCATATGATAAACCAAGAATTTAGAAACCCTTAATGAGAATTTCGTCTATCAAACAAAGGCCAGAACTTCGTGATCCAAAATAGATCGACAATCACTGCGGATCGCAATTGCACCTTCGTTGAGCTACTCGACGATTGTCACACTCGTGAGATGTGCTTAAACCAATGCAACAATGGCAAACTTTGAATGCCAACATACGACATCTCTTATATAATTAAGACACAATTTAGTCAAAATTGATGATGACATGTGACAATGTTTGATCAAGTTGTAATAAGTTCAGAAAACTCGCCCTCTCAAGTCTTCAGACTTTTGACAGTGTGTCGCATATAGGGTGGTGGCAAAGACCCTAATTTGATTCTATGATGATGCAGCAACCTTAAAGAACACAATTTATCAGGTAATATGACTTTAATATGTTATGATATGAATTATTGCAACACAACAAAGGGCTGCATGGCATGCGTTGTGCTGGCTCGAGTTCGTATCTAGAGCCGTGGTCTATATACAATGTAAATAAGGGTGCTCGACATACATCTCTTATCAGTACAAAGTTGGCAGACAAGTCACACCCAAGAGACAAGCACTTAAATGTAAGTTGCATTTTGTCTACTATAGCAGCCTTCAAGCAAACGAATAGGAATTCAAAAAGGCAGACTATAGCTCATAAGCTCATTCTGTTGAAACTGAGGAAATACAATGTCATTATAATATATAAGGTCAAACTAGGTAGAAAGTTTAACTTAATAATAGTTTTCACTTTGACAAGTCTGCCAGTGCAAGTCATTTCAAGATAAGTACCATCCATAGATATTCAAACTAAGATACTTGAAGTAACAACTTTTAAATGTTGATGTGTAACCAAACCTTGGCTTCTGCGTCAAGATATTCCTGCTCAAGAGTCTCCCTTCGCTTGATATCTTGCAAAAATTCCTCATCTGGATCGACTATTTTCTGATACCTACCACAGAGCAGAACTCTAAGCACAATTTTATATTTGTTGTAGACAAATCAAGGGGTGCACATATTTGGTCCATACACCCAACCATGACAAGACCCAACCAAACCTGCTATATTCAGTTTGGTTCTTGGCTATAAAGTTTTAAAGAAACGGGATTTCAATTTGGTTCAGAACCAAAACTGAACCGATCTGAAACAAATTATTTTCACATTTCAAAACAATGTCGTGATATTCATGTATTTTAAATTAGTAAACCCGACTTTAGTCTTAGTTTGGCTCCAAACTGGTTTAGAACGGTATGGTTTTCAGTTCCGTTATATAGTATTTTCCAGGCTCAATTTTGGTTTCAGTTCGGCTTTAACCCGATGCACATGCCTAATTCCCCCAATCTGCATCTACAGAAAAAGAAAGTATCTTATCGTATAACACAAGCATTTGGTGTTTGGAATTTTCAGCATACAAATGCCACTAAAGAGATATATAAGTTGACAGTTTGACACCATCCTCCCAGTGCACGATGCAGTAGACTTAAGACACTTTTAGTGGACATAGGGACGGAGTATGATGAACCAATTACAATGTACCTTTTCATGGTCTCTACAAGCTTCCTCACATTTGCGATAGCAGGCTCCAGTTGATCCTAATAAGATTTAAAGTTACCAAAGTGGGAAGATGCAATTATAAATGGTAGATAAAATGAACCTAAGAAGATTAGAAGCACCTTGTAAGAAGATAAAAAGCTACCAGCCACATTCACAAAGTACCCTTCATGATTTTGTAATTGATCACTTTAACATGCCAGAATAAATCATAACATAGCTTGTCATATGATATATGATAAATTAGAGCATTTAAAAATCCAAATAATAAAAATAAGCAAACTTGCATGACAATCAAACACCAACGCTCTTACGGAGTACATACTTGATTTGCTTGTCCCTTTGCTCTATGTATGCCGACTGGAAAGCCCAAGTAGCTTCCAGAAAATTAATAAATGCACTGCAAGTATCTGCTTCTGCTCTATACGAGACAATTGTTTTTGAGAGCTCGTCTTCCTATATACATATCATTTAAATAAGGGAATCACAAAGAGGTATTATATACCACGAGAATATCCTGAATGCGATACCATACATGATACTAGGCTAAGAAAATCTGACCTTTTCTTTTAAGAGTAGAAGGAACTCATTATTATCTTCATCAAATTGTAACCTTTCTTCCCTGGCATTTTGGAGACGAGTATTTGCAGCAGCCAATGTGCTATTAACCTAAACAGGCAGTCTAATCAGACAATGTTTATTAGTACTTTTTCGGCCTAACGAAGTAATGATTGAACTGCATCTTAAACTTTTACGAGACTGATGCTCTCCACGACCAAGCTACAATGAATGTGTATTCAGACAACACATTGTATATTATACAATAATTGTATAAACATTAAAAGAGGGAGGGTTCGTAAGCAATTTCATTCTGATTACTATATTATTGAAATGCTGTTAAAAGATGTGATTAGATAGCCTAAGCTAGTAAGGACAATGTCAATGGTTTAAACTAACCACAATATAATTAGTTGACAAATAGTTAATAGGAATAAACAAAAAACTTTATATGAATTGACATATTAAAACGACGCTTTTAAGAACCTAGCTGTAATATCTAATATAAAGTGTCAAAAGTGTTTTGTTTTTCTTTTCTTTGGATATCATTTGTCCTATAGAGATGAATAAAGGAACCATAGACATGAACGGATGGACATGATTAATTGACACCTTTGGAGCTTAATCTATCACCTTTAAAATGTTGGAAATATCACCAAAGTTGGAGCACATTTTTCAAGGACACACGTGAAAATGGCAACCTAAATCTTTGAACAGATGTTGTAATATATGCCTCTAGATAACTATCAAATTTGCACCGTACATGCATCTTGACACTCCCTTGTGACAATAGAGTGTAGTACACAGAATTGATGTGTTAAATGACCAAACACTCAAAACACATTTATACAACAAATCCCTAAGTGAAACATTGAATGTCATGTATTTAGCGATATCTATCAGTGAAAGTGTTTATGTGATGTTAGTGACTTGAATTAGTGAAATTAGAGGTTTGTTAGTTCGAGAGGTAATATGTAAATACCAGTTAGTTAGAATTAGTATAAATGGTCCTATGGGTTAGGTTAACGAGGACAATAACCCAATTTGATAGTGAATTTGATTTTCTTCTTGATTCGCATTTGGGGTTCTAAATTTATGAGTTTTTGGTTTCAGTTCTGGAATTTTAGTTTCTGAAAATCCTAACAAGTGGTATTAGAGCTCTAGGTTGTGAACTTGTGATCATCGCTCGTTCTTTCTGCCATTTGAATTTTGAATTTAGCAATAGCAATTAGAAATTGTTCTTGGCCAAAATTAGAATCGGCAATTGTTTTCTGTGGAGTCCGCTTTGAAGATTGCAATCGATTTTGTTTTTCCAATTAGAGTTGACAGTCATGACTCTAATTGTTTTCTGGGCCAGAAGCGATCTTGGGTGTACAAGTGATTTCAAGAAATCAATTTTGGGCAATCAGTCGATTGAAAATTGGAATTGCCCATCGTTTTTTTTCCTGAGTCAGACGTAACGATCAATTCTTGGTGATCGATCTAAGGTGGAGCATCTGAATTTTGCAATAGATCTCTAAGACATCGATTCTGACTCTGGAAGCGAGACTGGAAATCAATTTGCTTCTGATTTAAATTGGCTTTCAATTTGGAAATCGAGTTTGGTGTTCTGATTTTGGCGATCGATCTGGAAGTTTGATTTCGAGGACTTAGTTGACTTTAGCGATTGCAATTTTGGTAATCGGTCTGGATGATTGAAGTGATTGATATTGGCTATTGGGAAAATCAATTTTTGCAAGCAATTCATTCAATTGGAGACGCAACTGAAAATGGGAATTAAATTGAGTGTTGCAGTGGATACGGCGGTCGCATTTCGATAGACTTTGAGGTTTGATTTTAGCAATTGATTTCGTTGGAGTTCAGTTTAAGGTGGAGACCGAAATTGAAATTGAAAAACGGTTTTGACTTTGGAGGTCAATTTGGCAATCGATTTTGCAATCGGCTTCTGCAGTCAATTTCTGGCAAATTGAAATACACCCATCTGAAATTGCCAATCGATTTGGGTGGTGCTGTGTTCGAAAATCTTTGAAAGAAATCAAGTTCAGATTTGGTTCATTCGTCTTGGTCTCCTTGTTTTGTTTTTCTTGTGCTATAAATAGAGGATCTTGGATCACCTACCCTCATACCTCATTTGATCAATTGTAATCTTGGTTTCATAAAGAGATTTACAATTGAGATACTTTTCTTGTCTTCGTGTTCATTCGATTTCGTGTGTGTGAGATAACAAATCCACTGTTGCAACGATAGTTGTCAAACTTGTACGAGTCAGGTCGTTTTGAACCCAAAAAGTGTTGACTCGATAAGGAGTGTGACTCGGTTGAATCAAATTTCCTAGCATTGGTAACATCCGGTGGGTATAACGAAGCAAAAGCATCTTCCTGTGTAATCTCCATGTTTTTTTGTAAAAAAAGAAACAAGGAGAAGAAAAGATCTTCTCCATGATCTTCGCTGATTTCTTCTGCATCTGTTGTTTTTCCCTCGTGTAAAACTTCGGGCATGTTTGGCAAAACTAGTTGTAGTTTTGTGTTCTTTAAAAGAGGTAGAGCTTTTAGTAGTTGGAACTTTTGAGAGCTGAAACTTTTTAAAAGAGCTGGAGCTTTTAGTTTTATAAATGTCTTTGGTAAAAGTACTTGTAACTGTAGTTTTTAGTATTAAATTATGTAAAAAGACATTAATATTAAGAAATATGGTAGTTTATGATTAATAGAAGGGTAAAAAAGTAATTATGTTTGACCAAAAGCTCCAGAGCAAACGCTAGTTCTACTAGCGTTTTATAAAAGAGCTTTTTTTGAGAAAATGAAAGCTCTTTGTTTTCCTTCCAAACAAGGCTTTTAGTTTTCAATAGAGCTTTTTAAAATCAAAAGCTCCTAAAAGTTCTCTACCAAACATAGCCTTCGTTTGCATCCTTTTCTCTCACGTGAAGAAGGTGAAAAGGTTATTCTCTCTCATCTGCTTCTCTTTCTTTTATTTTCTAAAGAAAAGGCAATAATATTGTATTTATACTAGGGTCACCTACTAACCTACCGACTCCAATTCCAACAAAACAACATTAAATGTTGTCTTTATATTAAAGACTTTGGTTAAAGTATTAAGTATCTGACTATTCTTAACTATCATATTAGGTATATTTTATTTTTAACATCTTTGATTTTAGTAAATATGCATTGAAGTTCAACAAATATTATGTCTTTACATGTATATTATATATTTTTTAATATCATGACTCTTGTGAGTCCAGTCACGAGTCGACAACTATGGTTGCAAATGCAACTACATTGAAGAACTAAGACTGCCAACCCAACATGGTGATGTGTCATTGTAGATTGATTAGTGTTGAAATTTAAAGTTTCGATAAAATTAAAGACAAGAATATATTATTTGACAAATATCATTGAAAGGGAAGGAGGCTACCTTTCTCAACTCAGCTTCAAGTTTGTCTTTTTGCTCTTCAAGAACCCTAATTTCAGCTCCCACGTCCTGGAAATACCATCATATCAGCCATCCAAAGTTCCACACAAATATGATTATTCGCAAGGTAAGAAAAATGCAAATCATTTTAATCTTCAAAGCAAGCATTTTAGGTAACAGTAAAGGCATCAAAACCAAAACTCGTCAATGGAACCATAGTTAGAGCTTACCTTAAGCTTGCAGAGTTGCAATTCTTGTTATCCTTCTCTAGTTCTTGTTTGTCCTAGGTTAATTTTAGCCGAGTGCCCGAGTTTACTATAAATCAAATATTTTGATAATAGAAAATCCCAACTTGATAGATGTTAAACTTCTGCAACATTATCAATAATTCATTCCTTCTAGGAGTAATGTGGAATTTAATACTTTATGTTGATGTAAGCATCCTGACATGTGCAGTTGTGCACTATAATTAATGGGTCACTCCCAATGAGTTAGGTATACCTGAGAATTGGAGAACGTATAATATCCGACGTATAAAATAGAAAATCTTGTAGCAAGGGAGTTAGCAATGTGAAGATAGGTTCGGTACCGGTGCGGAAGCCATACTGAATATCAAGATCAGTAAGAAGACAAGGGAGTTAGCAGTCTGAGAGAATTTGCTAGTTCTATTCTCTCAAGATTGAACGTAAAATCGTTTGTTGACAACTTGACATTACCTTTAAGACAAAACAGAAACATTAAATGCTAACCAAGGCTTAGAAGATTAAAGAAAAACAAAAAGGAACTGCGAAGTAAGGGCAGACAAGCCGTTTGACTTATAGGATGTCCCTGTAAAAAGCAGACTTGCTTTTTTCGCTTTTCTCTATTGAAAAGTAGTAGTATAGTCTTTTGTTAGCATCCAATCATAAGATCAACTAGGAAAGTAAGGAAGTAATGTCTCTCAAGACCAACTCAGGTATAAATACCCTTTCTACCTTACTTGATCAAATGTGCGATACAGTTTGCATCTAACAAATAAAATATCTAGCAAAGTGTGTCTTCAGTATAGCATCTCAACATCTAAAAAAACTTCAATGCTCAAGTGTGTTTTAGGTTCAAACAGATCTTTTTGTAACTACTTCGAGGGGACGTTTGTTTTTTAAGAGTTAAAATGTCTAAATCTATATTTCCATCTGAATGATTAGAGATTGTTTAAATCTGAAATCTAATTAGATAATATTGTTTGTTTTATAAAGCATAAACATGTCTTATTTATAAATTCCCTAATTTATACACACACACACACTCTCTCTCTCTCTCTCTCTCTCTCTCTCTCTCTACCCTATTTTCCTCTCAACATTCACCCACTTACTCCACTTCTCCTTCACCACCATACCTCTCCACCACCACCTACTTGTTCCACCACCGTGAACCACAAGCACTGTGAGAAATAGCCATCGATAGATCGAAGAGAGAGACAAAGACCAAGGAGAGAAACCAGCCAGAGATCGATGAGAGAGACCACAACTGCACCTCCGCAAATCTGCCGGCCAACTAAACGCACCCTATCTTCTCTTCGACAACCATGGCAGTACTTCTCTGGCTGATGGCTTTACAATCTCTACCCCTTTCTGGTTGCTGTTGGTGTTCTTTAAAGACGAATACACACTCAAGGACTTCATCCTGAAAGACCCAACTTTGGTACAGTCGCAGGAGTTATTACTATGGCGGCAATGTCATATCGTTGATAAGTGGCTGGAGTAGACAACAAAGGATGGGGAGGGATGAGAGAGACTTTGAGGATTGGAGAAAGAGAGTCTAGGCTTGGTTAGATTTCAGAGATCAGATATTTTTTTACCTGATTTAATCAGATGGCAGTCAGACATAATAGGTCTGATTTGAAATAAGAATCAAACAACAATTACCTCTTTTGTCTGACCGAATCAGACAAAAGACCTTAGTAAGACGTAAGAGCTAAAATCAAACAGCCAGTGTATTCTTAGATTGGTTCTTTTGTTTGTAATTTGAGCTTTCTAACGTTTCAGCATTGACTAATCCGCAAGTCAAGAAGTTGTGTAATTCTTGAATAAGTATCAATAAGAATCATCTAAACATTTGAAAAGTATATCTGAGTTGTAAAACCTGTACTCCCCCCCCCCCCCCCCCCCCCTCTTTCTGAAATTGCCATCTATCTTGTTGTTTGTGGGAACCATCACAAGTTATTTTTACCAACAATAGAAGCCACTTTATGCCACCTAAATTTATTAACCAGACAAAACAACATTCTAGCCCAACTTAGATTTAAATCACTTAATAACAAACACTGACAGCAAGTAAAGCAGTAAACTTACAAAAATTACACACCTTCTCAATTTGGCTGACTTCACTGGTTCGTGTTACACGAAAGCTAAGCGCTTCTTTTTTCTCTTCCCTATAGATCAAGAAAAAAACATCGGTTAACCCTAGAGACAAAAGTGCTAGTTTAATAATTGTAGAGCATTGACTAAATGCTAAAATAGAAGTGCAAATTAGACTCTCAGAATCAAAGACGGCACAGTCTAGTGAAGGACCTTATATGCCTAAAATTTGAAAGTGTGTCATTTAAAGCTAAAAATTAACTAAAAATACATTGCGTTCCTTTTACATACGATTTGTCCAACATAAATTACTGCAGCTCACCACATAAAGAAATATAATCCATGATAAATGACCAAACATAGCAACAAAAACAAAGTTCTAAAAATCCAATTACCTATGTTTGAGTTCAATATTATAAAAATTCAAAGTGAACGCCGCTATTTTACCCTTCATAAGCAGTGTTGATGGTTCTTGCAGAAGCTAGACGATCAACCAGTAAATAGCATTCAACTTGATTTGTACCCTTTGGATAGCACCCAAAAAAGAAAACAGCAAGGCAATTCAAGCAAGCAAATACATATGCTTTAACCTTGAATACATCGTTTCCACTCAAACTATACCAAGTAAGCCTCTTAGCAAGTTAGGAGTTACTAGCAGGCGAAGGTAACAAATTGTATAGAATGTTCTACAGAAGTGTCAAATAGCTGACACAGTTGTAGTTATACTTACCTCACTAGCCAAATTCCATAATCAGCACACTACTATTATCGAGATTTCATCATTCCATAAGTGAACCCTATACTGTTGTGAAGGCATCAAACACAAAAAGCCAGTTGTACTGTTGTGAAGGCGTCATGAGATTACTTGGGCTTTTTATTATGTGATAACCAAAGGTGACGATTTTACCCATGATGAGTCAAACAGGTCAAAGGTCACTCAAAGCATATTCATAAAACCTCCTCAATCATATTATTTCAAAATTTGGATTGTCATTGTATATAAAATCAAGTGAAATTTGTAGGGAATGAGGGAGGGGGAGGGGGAGGGGGGGGGGGGTTTGCAAGTCAGCCAGACCCAATCCCACCCGTTTTGACCCGCACTAAAATTTTGACTTCATGTTAATTCATCTCCTCAAAGTTTAAGTAGGTAAATTACTACAAGACCCAACAATAATATCAGGCTGTAAAACTCCCCATTACGACTTACGAGTTGAACACATTATCTTGCAAAACAAAATCAACTTTCAGCATCTGGGATTATAATTGCAATAATCCACTTCTAAAGTTCCATCATCTCTGGGGATACCAAAGGGGGTATGGTTTAGAAGAAGTAGAAAACAATATGATTCCATCCCAGATAAGTTATGTTACTCGTTATAAATTATCAAACTTGGATCTCTCTTCAGCAGTAGCAGTACGATTCTTTAATTCATTTCCTGCCCTTTATAGTCAACAATTACAATGATCTATCCCCATCATGATGAAATTTCAAAGATTTCCCAGGCTCTTATATATCGCATGGTGATCGTTAAAATTGTTAAAATATTCAACCTAATTCAAGTGAATCTCTCACATCCACTAGCAATTGCCAATTATGCAGAATACTTTATCATCAACAAACTTCACGTTACATCTTTTAGCTTTTTGCAGCAAGGTTGGACGAAAAAAAACAGCAGGACATAAAGACAACGTAAGCAAATTAATGAAAAGCACTAAAGTTATGTTTTCATTATGACACGCAGTAGCATAAATATAAAGGCAAAAGAAGTGATGAAACAAGTACCTGTGCTCTAAAATTCGCTTTTCAGTTTTGAAGGCCGAGTTATGTAAAGATTCTACTAGAACTTTTAATTTATCAACCTGCATAATAATTCAATAATCATTCTAAATATAATTCTTCAATAAAATAGGGAAGGAACGGTATATATACCCTTGTCCGACATGGCATCTCCCCAAGAAGCCGGAACCATTTTCAATGTTTCTTTGTACCAATAATCTTGTTTCATATAGTATTCATATATCTACAGATCTACTCATCATATTCGATGCACTAAGCTTGTATCTACACCGAGAGGACACATGGTGACCTTAAAGCTAGATATATAAAATATTAAACTACAAATATGCCAGACAGTAAGATGCTATTATGGGTATAATAAAAGTTGCACAAAATCAATTTTCCAAGCTTTATTGGCAAATTTTTGTTTCCTAGATATGCATAGCAATGTAAATAGTGACCTTGGGGTTTCTGCCATGAGGTTTTATTTACTCAAACTTGCATATGCATGCTATTGCTTTCTTTTTTGCAAAACTTAGGCTGTTTAGTTTTTGCATGTGTCCAAACCCTTTGAGATGTCCCCATCTAATTCATAATTTTGTCCTTTTGCCACTCAAACAAAAAAAATGCTCATATACACAGAATGAAACCCAAGAAAAAAAAACTTCTAACCATAATCAAACAAGAAGAAATGATACATTCAATCTCTCATGTTGACTTAAACTAATAAGGAAGGAAGAGCTGCTATGAAAATCAAAGCTCGAGTCTAAGTGAACCATACTTTCTGAGCATGAGTCTCCGGTGTATCTCCTTTCTTCAACAATCTTTTCTTTAGTAAAAGTGACTTTAATCTGCAGCACAATTGAATGTGGGCAACAGATTCTTTTGTATCCTGCATCAAGAAATGTGTATTCTGCAAGAAAAATTTTAAACCACTATCCATATCATTGAAGAACTTTGATATTCACAAAAGTTCTATTAACTTTCAGCAAATATTCCATATAAAGTGTAGCTTATAATGTCAAAAGTGAGACCCAAGTAAAAGTCGTTAAGCTTAACAAATACAGCATTGGAAAAGTGAAACTCAAAGAACAAGATTGATATCGTGATTAAAAAGATTTACATCATGTCCACAGAAAACCCACTTATTTGGGAGATAAGAATGGGGTTGGATCCTTGTTGATATATCAAAGGACAAATAGAAAATTGTAGGATAGTGCCTACAATTTGAGAAGTAGGTGGTCTCCCTCTAGAATCAAATTTTTTTCTTTGCATGAAAAAACCCTAACCCTGATGACCTATGAATACTTGAGATTTTCCTAAACTTACCATAATACCATCGCTTGATTGTCAATCGACTTAGATGGCAAGTCAGCATATAAAGAAAGTATTCAATAATAATAAAACAGAACTAATTAATACTAAGCCCCTCTGTATGGATGCTGGTACACCCTACCAAAATGTCATAGTGTATTATTACTCCCATCCTAAAAAGACACCTTGTCCTCAAGGTGTGCGTCTAAAATTTTGCTACGATCACTCCCTTTGATTTCGGCATCCGAAGTTCATTTGTACATTCTTCTTTCTTGTGGATCAGAGTGCATCCCTAGAGGCCCTAAAGCCCCTTAATGGTTGCTCTTCTGGGCATGATGCCTTGAATCACGTAATACAGTTCCACTCTATGAATCCAATCATGATCATCATCCCCATCAAAGACTGGCATTCATTGGTCAAGCCTGCTGTTTTAAAGTTCTCAAGTCATCCCTGCCCGTATCGCTGATGAATCTCAAGCAGTCATATCATGGTATGCCATCCATATTGTTGTCAACAGGTTGGACATTGGCAATATGACTAGTTAAGTCTGCCATTGCAATCCCCTGTTCAAACTTTGATGCCGTCTCCTGCTTAAATCGTTAACCTCCACACACAACTTGCAAACTTTGCTTTAAGATTTTTGATCTTTTGTGTTAGTCATCTTCTATGTGAACCGTAACTTTTGGGTATCAATAGTTTCTGATTTTCTTTTTCCAACATGAACAGTGGGACTGAGCAGTTTGTCAACGTGTGAACACTGATATTTCTGGCAATTGGTCCATAATAGGTGCTTTTATGCCAATTTTATAACAGGGATGGATACTTATCGAAATAAAGGACAAAAAAGAATATTACAGGACAGTGCCTACACTTTGAGAAGTAGGTGGTATCCCAAGGACTCTAGACTAAAATTTTTTGTTTGCATGGAAAGACCTTAACGGCGCTTAACCCTAATGAAAGACATCTAACTAATATTAGTTTACTCTGCATATTTTATCAAAATGGATCGTAAGTCGGCACTCAAGGAAAATGAATAATAAATTAAATAAAGGAAACTATATAATTATAATAAAAGACAACTAATTAATATTAACTAAGTCACTCAAAGTGTCAGTAATCACCCAACGCCCCCATGATATTGGCGCCCTACCCATATGCCAAAGGTATCAGATTTTTACCATAAAAGGTGTAATCTGAGGCACTGATAGATTGCATAAGCATCATCATGTGGTTCAACACACTTCAAGATCTCAGACATACTCCCATCACATACTTTACAGTAAATAGTTGCTTGATTTTTATAAACTGGAAGGGGGAAAATCTCTCTTGTGAATATTTCAGGCTTCTGGACTGCATAAACATATAGTCATATATCTTCATCACAGGTATTGTGATGATGTTACGGGATTTTAGTGTCATAAACTTGTAGAAAATGGCATGTTGGGTAATGATGTAGCCATGTAGGTGTCACTAGCTCAGTGAACATTAAGTCAAAGGTTCGTTCATTTCAATCTTCTTTACTTCCATGGAGATAAGTAGAATGATACTGTTACACAACAACGACAAAATTACGTCATGGCAATCTTTACGAACTTTACCTTTGATGATGCATTGCATCTTGCTTCAGAAGAATTCTCACAGTCCTCACCTGCAGAAATCTGGTATTTCTCTCTGTTTAAGCTTTGCTGTATTTGTGAGATTTCAGAATCTATTCTGAGGGCAGATCACAGAACAGGGAATAGATATACCAACAGTTAGCAGTTGTAAAAAAGTAAAGTTCAATAATGATAGCTTAATAATAATTACTTCAGCAGATCACTAAAAAACAAGTAAGAAGCCACGGTAAAGAAAGAAATATATAAGTACCCCAGTTCAACAACTAGGGGAACTTCGTGATTGTTTTGCCAATTTCAAAATCCAAAATAAAGACATCTTTTTTGTTGTTGAGATTAATATATTTTATAAAGACGATAAAAGTAACTAATGGTATTACTTTTCTATGGTTCAACATAGTGGCTGTGTCTTCCTCTAATTTGACCCGCAAGCACCACCATGGTTGTCACTGCCAGTGTGACATAAGGAAACACGGCAAGTGGCAATTACAACCATTTCATTACTTATGTGTCAAAATCTTATTCGTTCTCACAATTATAGTGATTCTCGATGGATCCTAACCTATACACACATGTATATATAACCAAAAATGACTCAGGAACCCATTCCTCTCAATGCAACATACACCAAGAATAGATCCCTCTTGCCACTCCACGGGACACCATGTGGAATTAGTTGATCTGCCAGATTAGTTTATTATATTTCTGTGGTCAGCATAGTGCAGAAAGGTCTTTGCAAGTGCGTTCATTCTGTTTAGCCATCACACTGCTCCCATTGCCCAGGCCCGCCCACTATGATGTTCAAAAGATAATGCATTCTCCCACGGGACATATAATCGATGGAGAGAAATGAAATGATCCCAAATTGACTTCATACTACGTAGTTAAGACCACCCTTTTATCTTTTTTGGCTCAATTAATCGTTTATCAATGAATCTGTTCACATAAAGCTACAAAGCTTGGTGTTTAGGCCTGATTTTACAAATAGCCACTATTTAAGCTGCACTGACCATTTCATGTCTGCATAATGGTCTTTGAACTCGTATTTATATCATCCTTGTCCTGAACTTCCATTTTAAAAGTAATCCTTCCTTGACTAATATCTGAGAAAATCATTGACTTCACTATCACACACACACACACACGCGCATGAACAGTGAACACACAAGCATGCCATTATACCCAGAGAGAACAACGATATAAAGGAGAAAGAAAAAGGAAAAAAAATACTTCTCTCGGCCTGTCTCTAATTAGTAAATTGATCAAGTATTCCATCATCCTGATACAAACCAGAACCAGTGCCATTACTTCAATGCTGCCTCTTAAACTCACGAAGTTACCTCTAATACAAAGTCTGGGACCTTCAACTTATAACAACTTCCATCAAATAGAAATATTCGCTTCTAACCTGTAACGTTCATCAGTGATCTTCTCCTATAGTTCTCACAATACAATGAGTGAACTCCTGCAGATATACCACATAATTCTACACAGAGTCACTTTTTTTTTGTATTTACTTTTAGTTTGCTACATAATCCTCACTCTTTATTGGATACGATTTATTCAATCATTCATGTTGTGACACAATTGCTGCAGATATTAGAAGAACAACAATATCAGCTAACATGTAACCAGTAATTAGCAAATATCAATTCATTAGAATATATATATTATTTTGTTTGATGATTAAAATAACACTACAGCCTAAATGGGCACGCTCCATTCATGAATGCGGAGGGGAAAAGGATCCTGGAAGCAGATCTCTCTTCCTAAAAGAAAAGTACATACTACTGTAATAACCTGCAGAATGAATATGATATGTTGCAACTATATTGAATGATATCATGTAGATATGGTAAGCTAAACACATGCAAACCATACTTGACTCTTTCATCACCAACCTTCCTATGTCAGCAGTTACTTTCAGCCCAGTAATTGCAGTTTGAGCAAATTGAAGCATTTCTTCCCTCCTCACCTGCACCAAGTTATGGGGATACAAAGGTCAACCTTATAGATTCTTCAAACTCATAGTGTTCAGGTGATAATATTACCAGCATTTCACCATCATAAACTGAGAATGCTTTTGCCAGATCTTGTATGCTTTTCACAACTACATCATGGAGTTCCCGCCCTCCTGCTAGACACAACCTACATCCAGAATGAAGGGCAAAGATAACAGGTAAATTTAATTGATACCCCCGGCAGGTTTTGCTTCAGGAAGAAATTCAACGGATCAAATTGATCTCAAGTCGAGAGCGTTAAACCTTTATACATAGATTTAGAATAGATTGGGCTCCAGAAGACATAATATGAAGAAAAAAGGAGGATATGGAAAAAAGAACAAAACCAAGGTAATCATAATAGTGAGATAGTTACCCAAATATTTCGTGTAGTAACAAAACTTCCTCCTCATTAGGCGCTGCAAGAATCTGAGTCAGACAAAAGAGTCAACCTGCGGTTAAACTCCATAATCAGCAAATACAAAATATTAGATATGGTGTTTAAAAAGAAGCATCATGAACTAGATACAGGCATAAAGACGAACCTACCTGCTTCATGATTTATTTTAATTAAATCTTGGACAACTTCTCATTTCTCAACCAAATGCATCATGTTGGAGGTCATATACAGAGTGCGAGGTTGTTATGCAGATTCAGTGGTAAAGATTGCACATTAAATATTTATGACCGAGAAAATTGAAAAACCATCAATTTTCTCAACTGTGCATCATTAGAGATTGTTTTATGGTGTGTCTATAGACAATATTTACACTATTTTTTTACTTCAAAATAATTTGACAAAAATTTGTGCTACTTATATTGAATGCCTATTCAGATGGAGAAGAGGTCAGGCTAGTCAAATTTTCAAACAACTAGTATGGGACAATGATATCCGTCCTACATTCCTACAGAACAAGGAACATAAGCAGTCTCCAATCATTCTTATGGCAAAACTACATCCTAAGGGCTCTATGGGTCTTAGTGCATGGAACAATGTGACATCATACAGCCCAAAGCAGCAACTGGGCCATATAACCACCAAGTCCTTAAAAAGTAGGTTAGCAAGTTATATAGTAGTCCACTAACAACTTGCAAAGCACTATTCAAAATCACAGTTGACATCGGAGTTTAGGTAAAGATAGTGGAGGCTTTGACAGATTTTTTTGGAGGTTATGGTTGCAATGATAGAAATATGGTTATAGAGAAACTTGATTTTGTGGTAGCTTATGGTCTAATGATCACAAACACTTGTCCAGAACATATGGCTCTCCCCTGGTACCTATGGTAGTGAACAGAAAATATCCTTCATCTTCACTAGGAAATGGATATGTATGGTAGGTAAATTATAAAATCACACTTGGGGAGTGTACTTACATAAGGATTTTAGCGGTAATGTGGCCCAAATAGACACAACTTTTACTGGCCACGGTGAATGTTCAGTGGTGTTGATGAGGATGATGGAAAATATGATAAGCATCCTGTTTAGAATAGGAAGTAATTAAGAAGAAAATATGCTGCTATTTTGATTAGCATAATAAAATGTAGTAGGTCATAAGATAAATCAGGGTGGACCACAATGACAAGTTTCAGGAGTATTGTGTGTTTGGAAGGTCCTCCGAAGTTTGAAGATATAGGACAACAGAAAGGCCTTCTATGATTTTAGAGGCAGATTATAGGGCCACCAAGTAACATGTTCACAAGATGGGTCCAGCATAAATAATATGTTGAGGCAAATGTGTGGTCAGAAAACAAAAGATGTGATGATAAAGTGAAAAGTTACGAACGAAGGTAGGGGTGACATTCAACAACATTTGAGATGACTTGGTCATCTCTAACGTAGAGTTGTAAACCAATATATGCACAACAAAGAGCGGGTCGGATAGAGAACGATCCATCGATATGCTACTAGAGGACAAGCCCACTAGGCAGGTGTTGGTTAATTAGCCCAATCAACCAGAAGGATCAAAGGACAGGTGTAGGGCTGATATGCTTCAGGCTGTTATGGTTGTTCAAGGGAGAGATGGTTATATATCGTCTACTGATTGTAATAAGAGGGTAGGGAAGATAATAGTTTTAATCTGTTGAAGAATCGGCTTAGTAGCTTGGACAGGAGGGTTCACCGTCTTTGCGTTCCCTTACTGATTTTATCTTTTGATTTCTTATCATTCAGCTCTTCTTGTTCTTAGTTTCCTGTTTTAGATTCTATAAGGGTCATTGAAAGAGGTAGAGGTTAGTCAAATTTTACATAGAGGAAGTGTCGAAAGAGATTCAAGTGGATTACCAATGAGTTGGCTTTAGATAGTATTGCATGGAACAATGTCATTCATATCCTAGGACTGTATGGGTTAATCTGGTATAAAATGCTTCTTGTAAAAAGAAGTTTCTCAGCCACATAAAAAGAATTCTAAGGCTGATTGTTCTAATAACCATCTTACCATCAAAACAATGAACCATTCATTTTATCAATAATTAGTAAACATAAACCAACATCTGTTGGTTGTTTGTCATAGACTATTACTGTTCCTAGATAAGCCATTATTGACTTATACTTACCATAGACATCGTCATGCCTTCAAGAGCTTGACTCTGAATAAAAACATCACGGAAATTCATGGGTGAGCTACCAAGAACAGGGTCATCATAAAGAATCTGTAAAACAAGAAAACAAATGACAGTATGTCCACACAGAAACAGAAAATAATAAAATGATAATAACAATCAAATAAAAGCATAGCAATATCAAACAATGCTTTGGTAAAAAAAATTTAACAAAGCAACGGAAAAAGCCACTGAAAAAGAAGTCCTGTGCTCCAACAAGGATCTAGAAAAACAGAAGCAGGATAAGTATACTAATATGACACAAATTTTACACCTATTTTAGGATCATATGAGAAAACAATGGCCTACTACATATTGTGGCATTATAAACTGGACGCTTGCAGGCAAAAGACCGGAAGACAAGGAAATCAATGAAAATTGTAGAAGGGCAACATCTGTGGAAGTAATTATTGCTCACAACTCAGTGGTAGATGCATGGTGGAAAGTTCTGCACCTGCCCTGATGTACAAAAGCATTGATGAAAGTAGCTAATTTGTATCGCAAAGTGAAACTAACAAGAGTAGAGAGTTGATCATGGACCTCACATGTAAAGACTATGATTAAACGAACCTTGTTCACACATAAAATCACATAAAGTACAATTGAATGCAGAAGGATAGTATAGCAGAAATCGGGTCCTCTTTTCTCAGTTACCAGGGTTGCTTTTCGAGGAGAAACATTTTCATCACTTGAAGTATGATGATCCTCAGAACTTTTCCCATCATCTTCAACTGGATTTCCATTTATTCTTTCAAATTCTGTTAGAGCAACTAGCCACCTTCTTAGCAACTGAACTCTTTCTTCCCCTTTACAAGAAACAGAAACTTCTTCAAGCCTTTTAGCCGCATCACTAAAGCTTTTCACGCTCCGAGTAGCCTGCGTTTTGGAAAAATAAGTAGCATATCCTTCCATTTCACTAATTATGCTGCAACGATGAATACTAGAAAATCATTTAACAAGCCAGTGCACTACTTTATATATATAATGAATTGTTGATTTATTTAATCCGGAATTTATAATTCATTTTTATATATTCAAAAAGTGGTGGATCAATATGTAAAAAAATGAATCACAGTGCTTCTCACACTTCTCAAGATATATTTAGCTTTTCATTTGACCATATATATACATACATACATACACACACACACACATATAATATATATATATATATATATATATATATATATATACACACACACATATATATAAAAGATGAAACAGGGGATTAGACTTATAAAAGTTAAGAGAAAAAATTGATTATCTTAACCCATCTACGTCATAAGAGTGCATTAATGTAATTGGTGTTTGGCTTCCCAGATGAATTTCATGATTAATATTTGGCACACGGTACAACATGAGTTTCAGTATACCGTCAACCCCCGCTAAGCACTGGAAAAATGTTGACCAGGATTTTTAGCGCTTTTCATATGCAGGCACTAGATTTCAATCTAACAAACATGCCTTCTAAATAACATGGATCGGTTAGGCCCATGTGCATACTATCATAACCAGACCAATGAGATGATCAAGCAAACTTTTGAGTGTTTGTGGTTTTTTTTCTCCAGGGGATGGATTTGTACTACCTCCGCTCCACAGTATTCCTATTTCTAAACATAATCCAATGTTTATGTACATTAACTTCTTCTAAAAGCCACAATGCAAAGTTGTGAGACATTTAACTCGAGTGCTTTCATGGTGTTTAGACATTAGAGTAACACTCAGATGTTGAATCAAATCAACTTCGATCAAGTAACAAGGAGAAATCTCCATGTAACGTGTATATCAGCACGTTAAAGTATGAGACATAATAACCAATTTCCCAAAAAAAAAAATTTCGGGTATAACCTAAGATGCCTACATGACTACACAGAACAATCAGGTTCTCGCAGTAAACTATTCAAATAGAGATTTGGAGTAACTTAACCTGAAAACAACAATTATTCCTTAATTTTATGTTTCTACCAAAAATGTATTTACGGATAGAATAAACACAATAAAATTATCGTAACATGCACAAATATCTGACGATGATGAGGAAATAGGTCAGTAGTTACAAAGCGATCTTGAAACATCTTGGCAGCCTCAGAAACAGAATAACCGGCGTGCTGAACGACGGTGTCGGTATAAGTACGGACAGCGGCTCTGAATATGGCGCCGCCTGGTACTTCGGCAGCTTTGTTCATCGCTGATCTTATCCATGACATCAACACGGCCTTCTATCACCTTGATCAAAGTGTGAAAGATCAAGAATTGAAAATATTGCGAGTTTAACGGTAGGGGAACAGAGGAGAAGGGCGGAGTCAGTGTGGTTGCCGAATAAATTTGTCGATTAACAATGGAAAATGTTTGTCTAATAATTTGGTTGAATGCTTTGTCCGTTCGTACGGCTCGTTAGCCATTCATTTCGCTTTTGTTTTGCTTGATTTGCTGATTTGCCACTCAACAACCACCACTCTATTCATCTATCGTACCAAATTATGATAAACTCATACCGTTTTAAGTTTTTGGTGATAATTAAATAATAGCTGTAACAAAAAAAATATTGTCAGAATTTTAGTGTTTTGTTTAGCTGTTTGCTATTACAATTATCAAATAAATAGTTTTTAAAAGTGTTTGAATTCGTGTTTTGACTTGTAAAATGACCAAATAATCATTTATTAAACAATTAAGCTGCATTTTTTAAGGGATAATTGCGCAAAAATACAAACTTGTCAGTATTTTGTAATTAAAACCCCAAACTATTTTCCGTTGCATAGAAAACCCCGAACTAACTAAAAATCAGTAAATCAAGGTTTTATCAATTGGACACTGGTTGAAACCGGTTATTAATCTTACGTAGAACGGTAAATAACCTACGTGGAATAAATTTTAATCGTAGAAACCGGTTGCCAAGTATTATACATCATTTAAACCCCCGTTGATGATGTAATCTCATTTAAAAGTTACAATTAAAAGTTATCAACAGAGGTTTAAATGATGTGTAACACTTGGCAACCGGTTTCAACAATTAAAAATTATTCCACGAAGGTTATTTACCTGTCCACATAGGATTAATAACCGGTTTCAACCGGTTACCCATTGATAAAACATTGATTTACTGATATTTAGTTAGTTCGGGGTTTTCTATACAACAAAAAATGATTTGGGGTTTTAATCACAAAAAAACTGACAATTTGAGAGTTTTTTGCGCAATTATCTCTTTTTTTAACTTGTGAAAAATTGTGGTGGGCTTAATTCTAAACGCAAATAAGCACTTATTAATGCATGCAATCCAAACACTTTAAACCAATTATTTACGTTATTGTAACATAATAATTCAATAATCTCAATCATAAGTGATAACGCAAAACCAAACATCCTCTAAATATGATAGTGCATGATGTGTCAATATGATATCATTACCGCATCATGACTCACATAAAACATTTGAGGGTCACATCGATAAGTATAATTAAACGGATGCAATCAAATGAATAAATAAATGATATTAAACATTATTTAAGACACGAATGGATATTGAAAATTATTATTGAGGTTAAATTAATTATTAAATTATCAATATCTCAAAGTACAAGAATTAAAAATGCAGGTTTTAATTCTCATCTATATATATATATATATATATATATATATATATATATATATATATATATATATATAATAAAAGAGAACATCAAATGCATACGTGGCGCTTCCACGTTACAACACAAAAGATAATTACAACTTTTTATTTTTAAAATAAAAGATAAATACCACTTATTATTATAAAAAATAATAGATAAATGCAATTTATTATTTTAAAAGGATAAATGCTCTATAATATTTTTTTAATAATAAAACGTGGCGCTTCCACCTTACACCACAAAAGATAAATACAACTTTTTATTTTTAAAATAAAAAATAAATACCACTTATTATTATAAAAAATAATAATAAAGTTATTATTTTAAAAGGATAAATGCTTTATATTATTTTTTAATAATAAAAAATAAATACAATTATTATTTTTAAAAGATAAATACAATTTATTATTTTAAAAGGATAAATTCTCTATATTATTTTTTTAATAATAAAAAATAAATACAAATATTATTTTTAAAAAGATAAATACAATTTATTATTTTAAAAGGATAAGTGCTCTATATTATTTTTTTAATAATAAAAAATAAATACAAATATTATTTTTAAAAAGATAAATACACTATATACAAACTGGATCTAAATTTTTATCAATTAAAATTCATTAAATCAAGATAAATACACTATATACAAACTGAATCTAAATTTTTATCAATTAAAATTTATTAAATCAAAAATAAAAAGTTTTAAAAGATCATAAAAAAAATAACTACTATTTATATTATATAATAAAAGAGAACATCAAACGATACGTGTTGTTTCCACGTTACACAACAAAAGATAAATACAACTTTTATTTTTAAATAAAAGATAAATACAACTTATTATTATAAAAAAGATAAATCCTAAATAGATTTATTTTTAAATAAAAGATAAATACAACTTATTAGTACAACTTATTATTATAAAAAAAGATAAATCCTAAATAGATTTATAAATAAAAATACACTATTAATTTTTAATCTATAAATATTAATTTATAATAAAATATATAAGTAGTATGTTATATATAAAGTGAAATCTCAATTTTTATCAATTAAAATTTACTAAATTAGAAATAAAATTTTATTCACATATTTACGTGGGACATAAACTAGTTTGGTTATAAATAAATAATTATCTAATCTTTTATAAATTATTAGATTTTAAACAAAAGATGAAATTATTTAAATTGGTGTTATTCATTAATTATTGGATAACTGAATGGATAATTATATGCAAATAAATAAATATAAGTTGCTAGTAATTATCCAATTTTTTATATCATTTTTTTTGTGTGGATAATAATGATGATAAAGATGCATGTTATTATTTAACAAATATTTATTTAATTATGAAAATAATTCTATAGATAATTCAAAACTTAAATGGTTATAGATAACTAACAGATTTAAATAATAAAATTTAAAACCCCTTTGCTTATGAATAAAAATTCGGCCCCCCTTGTGATGTGATTCAATTTATCACACCATAAAAGTTTGTGCAAGTTTTCTCCACCGTATGAGTTTTCTTGTCTAACATTAGATCAACATGTTCTAATCCTCGGTTCTCATTCATCACTATTTCTTTTTTTTTTTTCTTTCAATATTCTACTCACACAAGCTTGACACGTCTCAATTTTCATACTCCATTTTTATTAACATCATACGAAATTATAAGTATAATTCCCATCTTGTTTTATTGGTGTTTAATTAACTTTATATGTTAATTAACCTGATTATTTAAATTAATGAGTTTTTATGTTTTTAGTTTATTTTATTTTATATCGTTTTTTGGATTACAAGTGTCTTTTCGTATTTTATTCAATAAAAATGTTGACATAAATTTTGATGTGTTACAAGCTTTATTAAACAACGTGTCAATGTTTTCTAAAATAGTGAATCAGTTATTTATATTACTCGATCAACATTTTAAAATTTTGATTCAATTTTTTAGATTATAAAATTAGTGTTATAATTATTGAATCAACGTTTTAATTTATTAAATTTTTGAAAGTCTGAAACAATATTCTTTAATTATATTTAGTTATAAGTATTAATTATAAAAATCAAGTACATAAAATAATATTTTAAAAATAAATAAACTAATTAAAAATAACCTTAATTATTATAATATACACTTTAGTTTTTTTTAAATAATCCTCTTTAAAAGGTTTAATTATCGGAAAACTTAAGATGTTTTTTGAATACATTTTTTTCCTTCTTATCTTCTTCTTTTTTTAATTTTTTTAAGTTATGATTTAAATTGAGTATCTTAGAAAGTTATTTATTAAATTAAATTAAAACTTTCAAATTTTATAATTTATATATTAAAATTTGAAAGAAAAGGTCTAAACTCATTTAAACAATTACTCTATTAATACTTAACAATAAATGTTAGTGTCATCAATATTACATGAATGTCTATGTTTTTTCAAATATGAAATATAATTACATTAAATTTAAAATCTAAAAAAATCAATGAATCATACGGGTTGTATCACACCATAAATAGACTTATAATTAATTGAGAAGCTAAATATATCTCATACAAAATACAAAAAATAAATTTGTCATATGATTCGATTTATCACGTCCTAAAAATTATGAGTGTTTCGATCCTTACTAGTTTTCTAATCTTACGCGCTAGAACATGAATTTTGATATTTACTTATTGTCATCATTTGTAGTTTTTTCCCCCAATATTCTACCTCACAAACATTCTTGATTTTCATACTCCATTTTTTACATCATATGAAATTATGAATATAAATCTCATATTGTTTATTGGGTTTTGTTAATTTTATATGTTAAGTAACCCATTTATTTTAACATAAAAAATGCTAATCTTTTAGTTTATTTTTATATTATTATTTTTTAAATGATAAGTGTCTTTTCTTATTTATTTAATATTTGTCATCTGATCCAATGTATCACATTTAAAAACTTATGTGCGTTCCGACTCATACGAATTTCCTAATCTCACACGCTAGAACATGTTCTAATATATACTTCTTCTCACAATTTGTAGTTTTTTCTCTCAATATTCCACTCTCACACACATTCTTAATTTTCGTACTCCATTATATTATATCATTTTTAGAATGACAAGTGTATTTCATATTTAATTTGGTTGTACTCATACACAGACATATATTTTTTGACGTGTTTTAAGTTTTATAAAACAATGTATTAATGTTTCTTAATATTCAACTCTCACACATGCATCATGAGACCGTCTCAATTTTCATATTCTAATTTATTTTACATCATATGGAATTGTGAATATATCTTGTTTTATTGGTATTTAATTAATTAAATTTGTATGTTAATTAACCCATTTATTTTAATATAAACTTATGATAATCTCTTAATTTGATTTTATATTACATTATTTATTGAATCACAATTCACAAGTGTGTTTTCTAGGGGTATTCATTATCGGATTATTCAATATTTAACAATAAATCTATTAATATACATGACTTTTTTTATATTTTTTTCAAATATTAAATAATTAAATTAAATTTAAATCTAAAAAAATGAATGCATCACATCATAAATATATCTAATTCGATTTATCACATCATAAGAGATTACGTGCCCACAACCACAACGGTACCACTTTCATAATCTCACGCGTTGGAATAGTGTGTATACATATATATATATATATATATGTTTGTATATGTATATGTATATGTATCTGCCTCTCTTCTCTTGTTTCCTAATATTCAACTCTCAGCATCATGAGACCGTCTCAGTTTTCTATTCCAATTTATTTCACATCATATGGAATTGTGAATATATCTTGTTTTATTGGTATTTAATTAATTAAATTTATATGTTAATTAACCCATTTATTTTAATATAAACTTATGATAATTTCTTAATTTGATTTTATATTACATCATTTATTGAATCACAATTCACAAGTGTGTTTTCTAGGGGTATTCATTATCAGATTATTCAATATTTACAATAAATGTTATTGTCATTAATATACATGACTTTTTTTTATATATTTTTTCAAATATTAAATAATTAAATTTAATTTAAATCTAAAAAAATGAATGCATCACATCATAAATATATCTAATTCGATTTATCACATCTTAAGAGATTACGTGCCCACAACGGTACCACTTTCATAATCTCACGCGTTGGAATACTATATATATGTATATGTATATGTCTCTCTTCTCTTGTTTCCTAATATTCAACTCTCACACACGCATCATGAGACCGTCTCAATTTTCATATTGCAATTTATTTTACATCATATGGAATTGTGAATATATCTTGTTTTATTGGTATTTAATTAATTAAATTTATATGTTAATTAACCATTTATTTTAATATAAACTTATGATAATTTCTTAATTTGATTTTATATTACATCATTTATTGAATCACAATTCACAAGTGTGTTTTCTAGGGGTATCATTATCGGATTATTCAATATTTAACAATAAATGTTATTGTCATTAATATACATGACTTTTTTTATATTTTTTCAAATATTAAATAATTAAATTAAATTTAAATCTAAAAAAATGAATGCATCACATCATAAATATATCTAATTCGATTTATCACATCTTAAGAGATTACGTGCCCACAATGGTACAACTTTCATAATCTCACGCGTTGGAATAGTATATATATGTATATGTATATGTCTCTCTTCTCTTGTTTCCTAATATTCAACTCTCACACACGCATCATGAGACCGTCTCAATTTTCATATTCCAATTTATTTTACATCATATGGAATTGTGAATATATATTGTTTTATTGGTATTTAATTAATTAAATTTATATGTTAATTAACCCATTTATTTTAATATAAACTTATGATAATTTCTTAATTTGATTTTATATTACATCATTTATTGAATCACAATTCACAAGTGTCTTTTCTAGGGGTATTCATTATCGGATTATTCAATATTTAACAATAAATGTTATTGTCATTAATATAGATGACTTTTTTTTTTATATTTTTTCAAATATTAAATAATTAAATTAAATTTAAATCTAAAAAAATGAATGCATCACATCATAAATATATCTAATTCGATTTATCACATCTTAAGAGATTTCGTGCCCACAACGGTACCACTTTCATAATCTCACGCGTTGGAATAGTATATATATGTATATGTATATGTCTCTCTTCTCTTGTTTCCTAATATTCAACTCTCACACACGCATAATGAAACCGTCTCAATTTTTCATATTCCAATTTATTTTACATCATATCGAATTGTGAATATATCTTGTTTTATTGGTATTTAATTAATTAAATTTATATGTTAATTAACCCATTTATTTTAATATAAACTTATGATAATTTCTTAATTTGATTTTATATTACATCATTTATTGAATCACAATTCACAAGTGTCTTTTCTAGGGGTATTCATTATCGGATTATTCAATATTTAACAATAAATGTTATTGTCATTAATATAGATGACTTTTTTTTTTATATTTTTTCAAATATTAAATAATTAAATTAAATTTAAATCTAAAAAAATGAATGCATCACATCATAAATATATCTAATTCGATTTATCACATCTTAAGAGATTTCGTGCCCACAACGGTACCACTTTCATAATCTCACGCGTTGGAATAGTATATATATGTATATGTATATGTCTCTCTTCTCTTGTTTCCTAATATTCAACTCTCACACACGCATAATGAAACCGTCTCAATTTTTCATATTCCAATTTATTTTACATCATATCGAATTGTGAATATATCTTGTTTTATTGGTATTTAATTAATTAAATTTATATGTTAATTAACCCATTTATTTTAATATAAACTTATGATAATTTCTTAATTTGATTTTATATTACATCATTTATTGAATCACAATTCACAAGTGTGTTTTCTAGGGTTATTCATTATCGGATTATTCAATATTTAACAATAAGTGTTATTGTCATTAATATACATGACTTTTTTTTTTATATTTTTTCAAATATTAAATAATTAAATTAAATTTAAATCTAAAAAAATGAATGCATCACATCATAAATATATCTAATTCGATTTATCACATCTTAAGAGATTACGTGCCCACAACGGTACCACTTTCATAATCTCACGCGTTGGAATAGTATATATATATATGTATATGTATATGCCTCTCTTCTCTTGTTTCCTAATATTCAACTCTCACACACGCATCATGAAACCGTCTCAATTTTCATATTCCAATTTATTTTACATCATATGGAATTATGAATATATCTTGTTTTTATATGTTAATTAACCCGTTTATTTTAATATAAACTTATGATGATTTCTTAATTTAATTTTATATTACATCATTTATTGAATCACAATTCACAAGTGTGTTTTCTAGGGGTATTCATTATCGGATTATTCAAAAATCAAATAAATGAATTTAACCATCCGAATCCTTATCCGATCTTTGGATAATCCGAATTTCGAATGTCTGAAATTTTAGAATTCAATAATCAGATATCGGATTATCCGAAAATTAAATATTTTAATTAAACATTAAATCATAAAATGAATTTACCTATAAATATACAAAAATGTAATTGTTTCACAAACGATAATATATCATACTTTTTTAAAAAAATGGATTTCGAATAATCCGAAAATCCAAAATTATGTAAAATCCGAATCCGAATCCAAATCTGAAATTTCAGGCAGGACTATCGGATTTGAATATTTTTTAAAAATCCCTTTCGTCTTCTATTCTATAAAACATTGTTTTATTTTCATAGAAAAAATGTGTGTGTGCGCGCGCGCCCACACATATATATGTGTGTATAATGTGTTTTTGGTTTTATAAAACATTGTATTAATGGTTTTTAAAATAGTGAATCAGAAGGGTTAAGACGTGACAAAGATATGTTAAAATCTAATTTATATATTGAGAAATAGTTCATGTATAAGTTGAAAGGATCGTCGAATTTTTATAAATAAAGAATTTGATGGAAAATACATAAAATTCAACTTATTATCTTTGCTATGAAACAAATTAAATTTAAATATTATTCCATGAACCAAACGTCACCTCAGGATATGTTTGTTGACACAAAACTCACAACCACCGATAAATTAAAGACAACTCTAGTTTATTAAGCGAATGTCGTCGTATCGAAACGGCGTAATACTCAGAGTAATTGAACAAACATTGAATAACACAGTACCCGAGGGTACACAATCCGCTGAGTATTTATTCCAGAAGGGCTTATTGGATCTTAATTTGGAATCAACTAACGTTAGTGTTGTATTAATGGGTGATGGTTTGCTGATACTAGAAGGGAGTTCTGTAAAAAACAGATGCTGCAATTTACCTATGGAATTGGAATGCAAGAAACTTGTGACATCAAATGTGGATAGGCAATCACAAAGTAATAAGAATATGTGTTTCATCTCTCATCAAAGATTTCACATTCTCATCCGATGTTTCAAGCGTCGAGTCGACAAGCATTGGACTCAACGTGCCTATAGATTAACGAACCGCACACGAGCCAATTAAGCAACATGTGCTTCGAAACGTACCCATAACCCCCATATATATGGTGTTCCCTGCAGGACCCTATTCCTAACTCATTAAGCAAAAAAAAATTGTTAAGTTAACGATGAAACAAGCACCTCATGAATTCAAGATCGCACGCAACGTATAACAAATCAAATCGATACGTTTGTGTTCAAAATTATGTTCAGTTTCGATATCAGGGTGTCTTCTCTTCTAAGTTAGAAGATTTAGGTCCTGTTTGTTTAGTGCTAAATGGAATCATTAAAAGGTTGTCAAACCTTGGAACAAGTCTCTTGATGATTCCATTAAGAAGCAAACAAACAACCCCGTAGATATTCTCAAACCTCATTTCCGTTCCATTTTAATTTCATTCGTGGTTTCGATATCAGAGTCACTGGATGAGCTTAGTTACAGGAAAGTCGAGATTCCGAAGGGCAAAATCTTTATAATTAACCCTTTGGTCTGTGATTCTTGATTCATTATTAGAATGACCTAATTTTATTTATCATCATAAAAGGGAAAACAATGTTAAATTATCTTTATAAAAACAAAACATTTAACAAAATCATAGCCGATGGGATGGATCTTCACAGCTTCCCCAACTAAAGTCGATTTACAAACGAAAACTAACCTATTGGTTTGTTGCATCCCGTCAGCATACGAATCAACGCGTGCGTAGCCACGTCATTAAGGATGAGAATAACCATGAGAGCTCGATCCATCACTCAAAAGTCAAGACTATGCTCAACAACTGCCTGCGCCCACCAACGTAGCCAAACAAGCGTCGACTCGGTGTAAGAAACTACTACTAATCAACATCTGGCAGCGGCATTCTCCAATAATTCCACGAGTTGTAATCTTCCTGCAAAATAATACCCGAATCAATGGCTGAGTTATCACAAATAACAAGAAGCATCGAGGTGTTTTGAGATGGCTGAGTTATAAACCGCACACCTGCTCCACCATCGATGTCGGGGGAAACATGTCGTTGACTAATGTGTGCAAAGAGGTGTAAGATTTTCCCTTCATGTCCATACGATGACTAATCGCAACCTCACCCTGTCATAGTAAACGAGAATTAGCAGCAACCCAAAATGCTCAATTTCGGTTTTGTTTGGTCTAGTCCGGTTTTTCAGTTTAAATAGTTCTTTTAATCATAGAAGAAAGGGTGGTCCGTTTCTCTTTTTACGACCCGTTGAAAGAAAGACCCGTCTAACAAAATCTGAAGCAGGGATACAAATACCTTAGGGTTAATTATGAAGATTTTCCCCTTTGGAATCCCTATTTTCCTGTAGCTAAGCTCATCAGTGTCTCTGTTACCAAACCCCACATAAAATGGATTGTAATCGGACGGAAAGAGTGCTTTGATATCCTGCACAAAATATTTTAACTTTCAACCTACGAACATACCGATAACCCGACACTGAACATGCACAATCAATTTTAAAACAATGTATCTGTTTGATCCCTTACACTTACTTCTAAACATGCAATCTTGAATTCATGAGGTGCTCTCCTAATAACTGTCACAACAAGGAAACAAACAGCCATTCATATGAAGCAAATTGAACTTGCAAGTTTCATAACGAGTTTTCATCACCATTTATTACGAATACGGTTATACAAACACGTTTGAACAAATTGTTTTGAATATGTAAGAACTCACCTTCACGGAACAATGATGGAAATAAGCCATCGGGTGAAATAACGACTGGACCATTAGGTAAAGCTTTCCCATCCTGCAAAAAAATTAAGTGCTTGATGATTTACCGGCATATTTTAGACTTTTAAAATGTTAACCAACCAAAATAACAGAAAGAATCTCAATTGACACAAAAATAACCGATCTATCTCATGAAAATTGCAACATTTTGATTCAATCTTACCAAAATGGAACTTTTTGCAACTCTTCTTTCCTAAAACAGAGAGAGATCGATTTCCTAAATCCTACCTTTTGTACATACTCCCTCGACATTAAACTAGCTAAACACAGTATAATAACAGTATTCAGACAATAATCAAATATTCAAAACCTGCTTAAGATTAATGAGAAAACTTCTCGTCAGATATGCTTGAACAATTGCACGAGCACTTAAAAACAGTAGTTGATATCCGTTCTCCTGCACAATAGAAAACACGGGTTGAACAAGATGTTGCTCTTTCTCATCTTGAAAGTATCTGAAGTAGTCGTATGCTAAGGTCACACCTTTATAGCAGAGAAGAGTCGAGCCACCCCAGATTGAGTCCAATCCTTGCCGACTAAGGGCATGAACTGACCAAGAACATCAGACCTACAATATCAAAGTGAAATCTCCAGTGAATATACGAAATTCGCGCCACTAACCACAAGAGACATATAAATCTTACTTTGTGATCGTCCCGTCAACATCTGAGATCACAATTCTTGCATTCCACTTCCATAGATAAATATGAGCATCAACCTACATCGTGTACATTAGGCGATTCAGATATTGTAACGGACAACCAAAAGTGGAGAAGGCAGATAATAATGCAGATAGAAAGACGAATGGACCTTTTGAACTCCTAAAACTCTTGTTGAGAAGATAAATGACACCATATTTTGCCCATCTTTCAGATTCAACGACGATATTTGCTCGGTAGTGGGAACGTGTGTCCTAACAAATTGCTTCTGCGGAGACTGGGAAGACGTTGGAGTTGTTTCCACTGGTTGTGGGGAATCAAAGACGGATTCTGAATCGAGAAAAACATCCTCACTAGAAATGTTACTAGCATTGTGGTCAAGTGTCTTAACCCTTCTAAACGGAATAGGCCAGAGCCTCCATCTACGCCCAGACGGAGTAGAAGCCAGCCCAGTGTCTTCACTCCACTCCACAGGAATTGCATCCTTGGGATCAATGGCCATTTCTAAACCATATGCAGCCATTCCAAGAACAATATGAGCAGCTTTATCCCACGTAAAGTACCTATCGTCAATTTTGATTACTAAGCTGTCATTTTTTATGATTGATGCTGCAGAAATTCGAAATTCTTCCTCGGGTATGCGGTGCGCTTTGAAGGTTTCTGCAGCCAGACTCAACCCCATACCAGCACGAAGCAACCACAAAGAGATATCTCTATCCCTGAAAACATTGTTCAAATGTTCAAAAAATCAAATCATGTTAATATTAAAGATGACATCGTTGTGACTAATGTACGGACTTTATAGAATTAAGAATAAATCTGTATATGCAATTCCATTATCATTCGTGATTGTATCCATCACTTGTCTGTTTAGGTCCATCAAATGTTTCATTATCATTGGAGTATCGTAGAGGCTCCTCAGTTACGGATGTGGTGAATCCATCTCCATTTTCACGTCCTTTCGGACTATTTTCAACCCCTTCAAATTCCCTAGTTAGACCAGATGATTCCTCCTGATCTTGATCACTAACAATTGCAACATCAGAATGTTTGTGTTCTGTTTCCCATGGATTTACCCCTGTAGACTTGGTAAGCTAAACACATGCAAACCATACGTGACTCTTTCATCACCAACCTTCCTATGTCAGCAGTTACTTTCAGCCCAGTAATTGCAGTTTGAGCAAATTGAAGCATTTCTTCCCTCCTCACCTGCACCAAGTTATGGGGAATACAAAGGTCAACCTTATAGATTCTTCAAACTCATAGTGTCCAGGTGATAATGTTACCAGCATTTCACCATCATAAACTGAGAATGCTTTTGCCAGATCTTGTATGCTTTTCACAACTACATCATGGAGTTCCCGCCCTCCTGTTAGACACAACCTACATCCAGAATGAAGGGCAAAGATAACAGGTAAATTTAATTGATACCCCTGCAGGTTTTGCTTCAGGAAGAAATTCAACGGATTAAATTGATCTCAAGTCGAGAGCATTAAACCTTTATACATAGATTTAGAATAGATTGGGCTCCAGAAGACATAATATGAAGAAAAAAGGAGGATATGGAAAAATGAAAAAAACCAAGGTAATCATAATAGTGAGATAGTTACCCAAATATTTCGTGTAGTAACAAAACTTCCTCCTCACTAGGCGCTGCAAGAATCTGAGTCAGACAAAAGACTCAACCTGCGGTTAAACTTCATAATCAGCAAATACAAAATATCAGATATGGTGTTCAAAAAGAAGCATAATGAACTAGAGACAGGCATAAAGACGAACCTACCTGCTTCATGATTTATTTTAATTAAAATCTTGGACAACTTCTCAACCAAATGCATCATGTTGGAGGTCATATACAGAGTGCGAGGTTGGTATGCAGATTCAGAGGTAAAGATTGCACATAAAACATTTGACCGAGAAAATTGAAAAACCACCAATTTCTCAACAGTGCATCATTATAGATTGTTTTATGGTGTGTCTATAGACAATATTTACACTATTTTTTTACTTCAAAATAATTTGACAAAAATTTGTGCTACTTATATTGAATGCCTATTCAGATGGAGAAGAGGTCAGGCTAGTCAAATTTTCAAACAACTAGTATGGGACAATGATATCCGTCCTACATTCCTACGGAACAAGGAACATAAGCAGTCTCCAATCATTCTTATGGCAAAACTACATCCTAAGGGCTCTATCGGTCTTAGTGCATGGCACAATGTGACATCATACAGCCCAAAGCAGCAACTGGGCCATATAACCACCAAATCCTTAAAAACTAGGTTAGCAAGTTATATAGTAGTCCACTAACAACTTGCAAAGCACTATTCAAAATCACAGTTGACATCGGAGTTTAGGTAAAGATAGTGTTGGCTTTGACAGATTTTTTTGGAGGTTATGGTTGCAATGATAGAAATATGGTTATAGAGAAACTTGATTTTGTGGTAGCTTATGGTCTGATGATCACAAACACTTGTCCAGAACATATGGCTCTCCCCTGGTACCTATGGTAGTGAACAGAAAATAGCCTTCATCTTCACTAGGAAATGGATATGTATGGTAGGTAAATTATAAAATCACACTTGGGGAGTGTACTTACATAAGGATTTTAGCGGCAATGTGGCCCAAATAGACACAAGTTTTACTGGCCACGGTGAATGTTCAGTGGTGTTGATGAGGATGATGGAAAATATGATAAGCATCCTGTTTAGAATAGGAAGTAATTAAGAAGAAAATATGCTGCTATTTTGATTAGCATAATAAAATGTAGTAGGTCATAAGATAAATCACGATGGACCACAATGACAAGTTTCAGGAGTATTGTGTGTTTGGAAAGTTCCTCCGAAGTTTGAAGACATAGGACAACAGAAAGGCCTTCTATGATTTTAGAGGCAGATTATAGGGCCACCAAGTAACATGTTCACAAGATGGGTCCAGCATAAATAATATGTTGAGGCAATGTGTGGTCAGAAAACAAATGATGTGATGATAAAGTGAAAAGTTACGAACGAAGGTAGGGGTGACATTCAACAACATTTGAGATGACTTGGTCATCTCTAATGTAGAGTTGTAGACCAATATATGCACAACAAAGAGCGGGTCTGATAGAGAACGATCCATTGATATGCTACTAGAGGACAAGCCCACTAGGCAGGTGTTGGTTAATTAGCCCAATCAACCCAAGCCTTGTAAGGTTACAACAGAAGGATCAAAGGACAGGTGTAGGGCTGATATGCTTCAGGCTGTTATGGTTGTTCAAGGGAGAGATGGTTATATATCGTCTACTGATTGTAATAAGAGGGTAGGGAAGAAAATAGTTTTAATCTGTTGAGAGAATCGGCCTAGTAGCTTGGACAGGAGGGTTCACCATCTTTGGGTTCCCTTACTGATTTTATCTTTTGATTTCTTATCATTCAGCTCTTCTTGTTCTTAGTTTCCTGTTTTAGATTCTATAAGGGTCATTGAAAGAGGTAGAGGTTAGTCAAATTTTACATAGAGGAAGTGTCAAAAAGAGATTCAAGTGGATTACCAATGAGTTGGCTTTAGATAGTATTGCATAGAACAACATCATTCATATCCTAGGACTGCATGGGTTAATCTGGTATAAAATGCTTCTTGTAAAAAGAAGTTTCTCAGCCACATAAAAAGAATTCTAAGGTTGATTGTTCTCAATAACCATCTTACCATCAAAACGATGAACCATTCATTTTATCAATAATTAGTAAACATAAACCAACATCTGTTGGTTGTTTGTCATAGACTATTACTGATCCTAGATAAGCCATTATTGACTTATACTTACCATAGACATCGTCATGCCTTCAAGAGCTTGACTCTGAATAAAAACATCACGGAAATTCATGGGTGAGCTACCAAAAACAGGGTCATCATAAAGAATCTGTAAACAAATGACAGTATGTCCATACAGATACAGAAAATAATAAAATGATGATAACAATCAAATAAAAGCATAGCAATATCAAACAATGCTTTGGTAAAAAATTAACAAAGAAACGGAAAAAGCCACTGAAAAAGAAGTCCTGTGCTCCAACAAGGATCTAGAAAAACAGAAGCAGGATAAGTACGCAAATATGACATAAATTTTACACCTAATTTAAGATCATATGAGAAAACAATGGCCTACTACATATTGTGGCATTATAAACTGGACGCTTGCAGGCAAAAGACCGGAAGACAAGGAAATCAATGAAAATTGTAGAAGGGCAACATCTGTGGAAAGTAATTATTGCTCACAACTCAGTGGTAGACGCATGGTGGAAAGTTCTGCACCTGCCCTGATGTACAAAAGCATTGATGAAAGCAGCTAATTTGTATCGCAAAGTGAAACTAACAAGATTTCTCACATGTAAAGACTAATTAAACGAACCTTGTTCACACATAAAATCACATAAAGTACAATTGAATGCAGAAGGATAGTATAGATGAAAGCGGGTCCTCTTTTCTCAGTTACCAGGGTTGCTTTTCGAGGAGAAACATTTTCATCACTTGAAGTATGATGATCCTCAGAACTTTTCCCATCATTTTCAACTGGATTTCCATTTATTCTTTCAAATTCTCTTAGAGCAACTAGCCACCTTCTTAGCAACTGAACTCTTTCTTCCCCTTTACAAGAAACAGAAACTTCTTTTAGCCTTTTAGCCGCATCACTAAAGCTTTTCACGCTCCGAGTAGCCTGCGCTTTGGAAATATAAGTAGCAAATCCTTCCATTTCACTAATAATGCTGCAACGATGAAAACTAGAAAATCATTTAACAAGCCGGTGCACTACTTTATATATATAATGAATTGTTGATTTATTTAATCCGGAATTTATGATTCATTTTTTATATATTCAAAAGGTGGTGGATCAATATGTAAAAAAATGAATCACAGTACTTCTCACACTTCTCAAGATATATTTAGCTTTTCATTTGACGATATATATACATACATACACACACACACACACACATATATATAGAAGATGAAACAGGGGATTAGACTTATAAAAGTTAAGAGAAAAAATTGATTATCTTAACCCATCTACGTCATAAGAGTGCATTAATGTAATTGGTGTTTGGCTTCCCAGATGAATTTCATGATTAATATTTGGCACACAGTACGACATGAGTTTCAGTATACTGTCAACCCCGCTGAAGCACTGGAAAAATGTTGACCAGGATTTCTAGCGCTTTTCATATGCAGCCACTAGATTTCAATCTAACAAACATGCCTTCTAAATAACATGGATCGGTTAGGCCCATGTGCATACTAACATAACCAGACCAATGAGATGATCAAGCAAACTTTTGTGTGTTTGTGGTTTTTTTTTCCCTAGGGGATGGATTTGTACTACCTCCGCTCCACATTATTCCTATTTCTAAACACAATACAATGTTTATGTACATTAACTTCTTCTAAAAGCCACAATGCAAAGTTGTGAGACATTTAACTCGAGTGCTTTCATGGTGTTTAGACATTAGAGTAACACTCAGATGTTGGAATCAAATCAACTTCGATCAAGTAACAAGGAGAAATCTCCATGTAACGTGTATCATCACTTCATCAGCACGTTAAAGTATGAACATAATAACCAATTTCCCAAAAAAAAAAAAAAAAAAAAAATTATTCGGGTATAACCTAAGATGCCTGCATGACTACACAGAACAATCAGGTTCTCGCAGTAAACTATTCAAATAGAGATTTGGAGTAACTTAACCTGAAAACAACAATTATTCCTTAATTTTATGTTTCTACCAAAAATGTATATACAGATAGAATAAACACAATAAAATTATCGTAACATGCACAAATATCTGACGATGATGAGGAAATAGGTCAGTAGTTACAATGCGATCTTGAAACATCTTGGCAGCCTCAGAAACAGAATAACCGGCGTGCTGAACGACGGTGTCGGTATAAGTACGGACAGCGGCTCTGAATATGGCGCCGCCTGGTACTTCGGCAGCTTTGTTCATCGCTGATCTTATCCATGACATCAACACGGCCTTCTATCACCTTGATCAAAGTGTGAAAGATCAAGAATTGAAAATATTGCGAGTTTAACGGTAGGGGAACAGAGGAGAAGGGCGGAGTCAGTGTGGTTGCCGAATAAATTTGTCGATTAACAATGGAAAATGTTTGTCTAATAATTTGGTTGAATGCTTTGTCCGTTCGTACGGCTCGTTAGCCATTCATTTCGCTTTTGTTTTGCTTGATTTGCTGATTTGCCACTCGACAACCACCATTCTATTCATCTATTGTACCAAATTATGATAAACTTATACCGTTTTTAAGTTTATTGATTTGCGTTTGAAAAATGTTGTAGGGTTTTAATAACTGATAACTAAATAATAGTTGTAACAAAAAATATTATCAGAAATTTAGCAATTAGTTTAGTTGTTTACTATCACAATTATCAAATAAACAGTTTTTAAAATTTTTGGATTTGTGTTTTAACTTGTAAAATGACCAAATAATCATTTATTAAGCAATTAAACTACATTTTTTAAGTTATGAGAAAATGTGGTTGGCTTAATTCTAAACGCAAATAAGCATTTATTAATTAATGCAATCCAAACACTTTAAACCAATTATTTACGTTATTGTAATCTAGTAATTCAATAATCTCAATCATAAATCATAACGCAAAACCGAACATCCTCTAAATATGTTAGTGCATGATGTGTCAAGACGATATCATTACTGCATCATGACGCAGATAAAACATTTGAGTGTCACATCGATAATCATAATTGAGCAGATGCAATCAAACGAATAAATAAATGATATTAGACATTATTTATGACACAAATGGATATTGGAAATTATTATTGAGGTTAAATTGATTATAGAATTATTAAATTATCAATATCTCAAAGTACAAGAATTAAAAATGCAGGATTTAATTTTCATTGGTTAACATTAAATAATTATCTAACCTTTTATTTATTATTGGATTTTAAATAAAAGTTCATTTAAATTGATGTTATCCACTAATTATTGGATAACTGAATGGATAATTATATGAAGAAAATAAATATAACTTGCTAGTAATTATCCAATCGTTTATATCATCTTTTTGTGGATAATAATGATGATAAAGATGCATGTTATTATTTAACAAATATTTATATAATTATTAAATATATAATTCAAAACTTAAATAATTATAGATAATTAATAGATTTAAATAATAAAATTTAAAACCCCTTTGCTTATGAATAAAAATTCAAGCCCCCTTGTGATGTGTTTCAATTTATCATACCATAAAAGTTTGTGTAAGTTTTCTCCACCGTATGAGTTTTCTAGTCTAACGTTCTAGATCAACATGTTCTAATCCTCAGTCCACATTCATTACTATTTCTAATTTTTTTTCTTTCAATATTCTACTCATACACGTTTGACACATCTCAATTTTCATACTCCATTTTTATTAACATCATACAAAATTATAAGTATAATTCCCATCTTGTTTTATTGGTTTTAATTAATTTTATATGTTAATTAACCAATTTATTTAAATTAATGAGCTGTTATGTTTTTAATTTAATTTTATATTACATCATTTTTTGGATAACAAGTGTCTTTCCGTGTTTTATTCAATAAAAATGTTGATATATATTTTGATGTGGTACAAGCTTTATAAAACAACGTGTCAATGTTTTCTAAAATAATGAATCAGTTATTTATATTACTCGATCAATATTTTAAAATTTTGAATCAATATTTTAGATTACTAAATTAGTGTTATAATTACTGAATCAACGTTTTAATTTATTAAATCTTTGAAAGTCTGAAACAATATTCTTTAATTATATTGAGTTTATATAAGTATTAATTACAAAAATCAAGTACATAAAATAATATTTTAAAATAAATAAACTAATATTTGTCATATGATTCGATTTATCACGTCCTAAAAATTATGAGTGTTTCGATCCTTACTAGTTTCCTAATCTTACACGCTAGAACATGAATTCTGATATTTACTTATAACTTATTGTCATCATTTGTAATTTTTTCTCCCTATATTCCACTCTCACACACATTCTTGATTTTCATACTCCATTTTTTACATCATATGAAATTATGAATATAAATCTCATCTTGTTTATTGGGTTTTATTAATTTTATATGTTAAGTAACCCATTTATTTTAACATAAAAAATGCTAATCTTTTAGTTTATTTTTATATTATTATTTTTTTAAAATGATAAGTGTCTTTTCGTATTTATTTAATATTTGTCATCTGATCCAATGTATCACATTTAAAAACTTATGTGCGTTTCGACTCATACGAATTTCCTAATCCCACACGCTAGAACATGTTCTAATATATACTTATTGTCACAATTTGTAGTTTTTTCTCCCAATATTCCACTCTCACACACATTCTTAATTTTCGTACTCCATTATTTACACCATATGAAATTATGAATATAAATCCCATCTTGTTTATTGGGTTTTAATTAATTATATATGTTAAGTAACCAAATTATTTTTACATAAAAATATGCTACTTTTTAATTTTATTTTTATATTATATCATTTTTAGAAAGACAAGTGTATTTCATATTTAGTTTTGTTGTATTCATACACACACGTATTTTTTGACGTGTTTTAAGTTTTATAAAACAATGTATTAATGTTTCTTAAAAATAGTGAAACAATTGTTTATATTGCTCAATCAATATTTTTAAAAAGCGATCGAATCAATATTTTAGATTACTGATCAAGTACATAAATAATACTTTTTAAAATAGTAAACGAATTAATAATACAGTTAATTATTAGAATACCCTTTTAAAATATGTTTTTGTTAAAATAATAGGTTTCAAAAGTTTTAATATTTTTGAATAATGATTTATTTAAGAGACATTTTAAATACATTTTTTGTTCCTTATCAACTTTAAAATTTTTAAAATTATGATTAAAATGGATAGATTAGAAAGTTATTAAATTAAATTAAAAGTTACAATATTTAAAAAGAAATTTATAAAATTTAAAAGATAAGCTCTAAGACTCATTTAAATAACTAGAGTGGTCGTATCAAGTCCCATGTCAACTCTATCAATATTTAACAATAAATGTTATTGTCATTAATATACATGACTTTATTCATATTTTCTCAAATATTAAATAATTAAATTTAATTTAAATCTAAAAAAATGAATGCATCACATCATAAATATATCAAATTCTATTTATCACATCTTAAGAGATTACGTGCCCACAACGGTACCACTTTCATAATCTCACGCGTTGGAATAGTATATATATATGTATATGTATATGCCTATCTTCTCTTATTTCCTAATATTCAACTCTCACATGCGCATCATGAGACCGTCTCAATTTTCATATTCCAATTTATTTTACATCATATGGAAATGTGGATATATCTTGTTTTATTAGTATTTAATTAATTAAATTTATATGTTAATTAACCCATTTATTTTAATATAAACTTATGATAATTTCTTAATTTGATTTTATATTACATCATTTATTGAATCACAATTCACAAGTGTGTTTTCTAGGGGTATTCATTATAGGATTATTCAATATTTAAGAATAAATGTTATTGTCATTAATATACATGACTTTTTTATATTTTTTTCAAATATTAAATAATTAAATTTTTAAATCTAAAAAAAATGAATGCATCACATCATAATATATCTAATTCGATTTATCACATCTTAAGAGATTACGTGCCCACAACGGTACCACTTTCATAATCTCATGCGTTGGAATAATATATATATATATATATATATATATATATATATATATATATATATATATATATATATATATATGTATATGTATATGCCTCTCTTCTCTTGTTTCCTAATATTCAACTCTCACACACGCATCATGAGACCGTCTCAAATTTCATATTCCAATTTATTTTACATCATATGGCATTGTGAATATATCTTGTTTTATTGGTATTTAATTAATTAAATTTATATGTTAATTAACCCATTTATTTTAATATAAACTAATGATAATTTCTTAATTTGATTTTATATTACATCATTTATTGAATCACAATTCACATTTATGTTTTCTAGGGGTATTCATTATCGGATTATTCAATATTTAACAATAAATGTCATTGTCATTAATATACATGACTTTTTTTATATTTTTTCAAATATTAAATAATTAAATTAAACTTAAATCTAAAAAAATGAATGCATCACATCATAAATACATCTAATTCGATTTATCACATCTTAAGAGATTACGTGCCCACAACGGTACCACTTTTATAATCTCACGCATTGGAATAGTATATATATGTATAAGTATATGCCTCTCTTCTCTTGTTTCCTAATATTCAACTCTCACACACGCATCATGAGACCGTCTCAATTTTCATATGTTATTTTACATCATATGGAATTGTGAATATCTTGTTTTATTGGTATTTAATTAATTAAATTTATATGTTAATTAACCCATTTATTTTAATATAAACTTATGATAATTTCTCAATTTGATTTTATATTACATCATTTATTGAATCACAATTCACAAGTGTGTTTGCTAGGGGTATTCAATATCAGATTATTCGATATTTAACAATAAATGTTATTGTCATTAATATACATGACTTTTTTTTTTTCTTCCAAATATTAAAATGAATTAATTAAATTTAAATCTAGAAAAATGAATGCATCACATCATAAATATATCTAATTCGATTCATCACATCTTAAGAAATTACGTGCACACAACGGTACCACTTTCATAATCGCACGCGTGGAAATAGTATATATATGTATATGTATATGTCTCTCTTGTTTCCTAATATTCAACTCTCACACACGCATCATGAGACCGTCTCAATTTTCATATTCCAGTTTATTTTACATCATATGGAATTGTGAATATATCTTGTTTTATTGGTATTTAATTAAGGGCCCTTTAATTAATTAAATTTATATGTTAATTAACCCATTTATTTTAATATAAACTTATGATAATTTCTTAATTTGATTTTATATTACATCATTTATTGAATCACAATTCACAAGTGTGTTTTCTAAGGGTATTCATTATCGGATTATTCAATATTTAACAATAAATGTTATTGTCATTAATATACATGACCTTTTTTTAAATTTTTTCAAATATTAAATAATTAAATTAAATTTAAATCTAAAAAAATGAATGCATCACATCATAAATAAATCTAATTCGATTTATCACATCTTAAAAGATTACGCGCCCACAACGGTACCACTTTCATAATCTCACGCGTTGAAATAGTATATAGATGTATATGTATATGCCTCTCTTCTCTTGTTTCCTAATATTCAACTCTCACACACGCATCATGAGACCGTCTCAATTTTCATATTCCAATTTATTTTACATCATATGGAATTGTGAATATATCTTGTTTTATTGGTATTTAATTAATTAAACTTATATGTTAATTAACCCATTTATTTTAATATAAACTTATGATAATTTCTTAATTTGAATTTAAATTACATCATTTATTAAATCACAATTCACAAGTGTGTTTTCTATGGGTATTCATTATCGGATTATTCAATATTTAACAATAAATGTTATTGTCATTAATATACATGACTTTTTTTTATATTTTTTCAAATATTAAATAATTAAATTAAATTTAAATCTAAAAAAAATGAATGCATCACATCATAAATATATCTAATTCGATTTATCACATCTTAAGAGATTACGTTCCCACAACAATACCACTTTCATAATCTCACGCGTTGGAATAGCATAATTAATTAATTCAACTCTCACACAAACATCATGAGACCGTCTCCATTTTCATATTCCAATTTATTTTACATCATATGGAATTGTGAATATATATTGTTTTACTGGTTTTTTAATTAGTTAAATTTATATGTTAATTAACCCATTTATTTTAATATAAATTTATGATAATTTCTTAATTTGATTTTATATTACATCATTTATTGAATCACAATTCACAAGTGTGTTTTCTAGGGGTATTCATTATCGGATTATTCAATATTTAAAAATAAATGTTATTGTCATTAATGTACATGACTTTTTTTTATATTTTTTCAAATATTAAATAATTAAATTAATTTTAAATCTAAAAAAATGAATGCATCACATCATAAATATATCTAATTCGATTTATCACATCTTAAAAGATTATGTGCCCACAACGGTACCACTTTCATAATCTCACGCGTTGTAATAGTATATATATGTATATATGTATATGTCTCTCTTCTCTTGTTTCTAATATTCAACTCTCACACACACATCATGAGACCGTCTCAATTTTCATATTCCAATTTATTTTACATCATATGGAATTGTGAATATATCTTGTTTTATTGGTATTTAATTAATTAAATTTATATGTTAATTAACACATTTATTTTAATATAAACTTATGATAATTTCTTAATTTGATTTTATATTACATCATTTATTGAATCACAATTCACAAGAGTGTTTTCTAGGGGTATTCATTAACGGATTATTCAATATTTAACAATAAATGTTATTGTCATTAATATACATGACTTTTTTTTATATTTTTTCAAATATTAAATAATTAAATTAAATTTAAATCTAAAAAAATGAATGCATCACATCATAAATATATCTAATTCGATTTGTCACATCTTAAGAGATTACGTGCCCACAACGGTACCACTTTCATAATCTCACACGTTGGAATAGTATATATATGTATATGTATATGTATATGTCTCTCTTCTCTTGTTTCCTAATATTCAACTCTCACACACGCATCATGAGACCGTCTCAATTTTCATATTCCAATTTATTTTACATCATACGGAATTGCGAATATATCTTGTTTTATTGGTATTTAATTATTTAAATTTATATGTTAATTAACCCATTTATTTTAATATAAACTTATGATAATTTCTTAATTTGATTTTATATTACATCATTTATTGAATCACAATTCACAAATGTGTTTTCTAGGGGTATCATTGTCGGATTATTCAATATTTAACAATAAATGTTATTGTCATTAATATACATGACCTTTTTTTTATATTTTTTCAAATATTAAATAATTAAATTAAATTTAAATCTAAAAAAAATGAATGCATCACATCATAAATATATCTAATTCGATTTATCACATCTTAAGAGATTACGTGCCCACAACGGTACCACTTTCATAATCTCACGCGTTGGAATAGTATATATATGTATATGTATATTTCTCTCTTCTCTTGTTTCCTAATATTCAACTCTCACACACGCATCATTAGACCGTCTCAATTTTTATATTCCAATTTATTTTACGTCATATGGAATTGTGAATATATCTTGTTTTTATATGTTAATTAACCCATTTATTTTAATATAAACTTATGATGATTTCTTAATTTAATTTTATATTACATCATTTATTGAATCACAATTCACAAGTGTGTTTTCTAGGGGTATTTATTATCGGATTATTTAAAAATCAAATAAATGAATTTTACCATCCGAATCCTTATCCGATCTTTGGATAATCCAAATTTCGAATGTCTGAAATTTTAGAATCCAAGAATCAGATATCGGATTATCCGAAAATTAAATATTTTAATTAAACATTAAATCATAAAATGAATTTACCTATAAATATACAAAAATGTAATTGTTTCACAAACGATAATATATCATACTTTTTTTAAAAAATGGATTTCGAATAATCTGAAAATCCAAAATTATGTAAAATCCGTATCCGAATCCAAATCTGAAATTTCAAACAGGACTATCGGATTTGAATATTTTTGAAAATCCCTTTCGTCTTCTATTCTATAAAACATTGTTTTATTTTCTTAGAAGAAACGTGCGCGCACGCGCACACACGCGCGCGCGCGCACGCACACACACACTCACTCACTCACACACACACACACACACACACACACACACACATATATATATATATATATATATATATATATATATATATATGTGTGTGTATGTGTGTGTGTGTGTGTATAATGTGTTTTTGGTTTTATAAAACAATGTATTAATGGTTTTTAAAATAGTGAATCAGAAGGGTTAAGACGTGACAAAGATATGTTAGAATCTAATTTATATATTGAGAAATAGTTCATTTATAAGTTGAAAGGATCGTCGAATTTTTATAAATAAAGAATTTGATGGAAAATACATAAAATTCAACTTATTATCTTTGCTATCAAACAAGCTAAATTTAAATATCATTCCATGAAACAAACGTCACCTCAGAATATGTTTGTTGACACAAAACGCACAACCACCGATAAATTAAAGACAACTCTAGTTTATTAAGCGAATGTCGTCGAATCGAAACGACGTAATACTAAGAGTAATTGAACAAACATTGAATGACATAGTACCCGAGGGTACACAATCGACTGAGTATTTATTCCAGAAGGGCTTATTGGATCTTAATTTGGAATCAACTAACGTTGGTGTTGTATTAATGGGTGATGGTTTGCTGATACAACAAGGGAGTTCTGTAAAAAGCAGATGCTGCAATTTACCCATGGAATTGGAATGCAAGAAACGTGTGACATCAAATGTGGATAGGCAATCACAAAGGAATAAGGATATGTGTTTCATCTGATGTTTCAAGCGTCGAGTCGACAAGCATTGGACTCAACGTGCCTATGGATTAAGGAACCGCACACGAGCCAATTAAGCAACGTGTGCTTCGAAACATACCCATAACCCTTCGAAACAAGCAGCATATCGACAACTATGATTACAATGCTTGTGTTGTGTGTTTGTTTCCACAGCTGCTAGTAGTAAGCACCTCATGAATTCAAGATCGCACGCAACGTATAACAAATCAAATTCATACGTTTGTGTTCAAAATTATGCTCAGTTTCGATATCAGGGTGTCTTCTCTTCTAAGTTAGAAGATTTAAATATTCTCAAACCTCATTTCCGTTCCATTCTAATTTCATTCGTGGTTTCGATATCAGAGTCACTGGATGAGCTTAGTTGCAGGAAAGTCGAGATTCCGAAGGGCAAAATCTTCATAATTAACCCTTTGGTATTTTGTTTCTAGCCTAGTGTAGTTTTTGGAAGCTTTAGCACCTTCCTTGGTCTGTGATTCTTGATTCATTATTAGAATGACCTAATTTTATTCATCATCATAAAAGGGAAAACAATGTTAAATTATCTTTATAAAAACAAAACATTTAACAAAATCATAGCCGATGGGATGGATCTTCACAGCTTCCCCAACTAAAGTCGATTTACAAACAAAAACTAACCTATTGGTTTGTTGCATCCCGTCAGCATACGAGTCAACGAGTCTCTTCTAAGTTAGAAGAGACAAGCCCCTCATGAATTCAAGATCGCACGCAACGTATAACAAATCAAATTGATACGTTTGTGTACAAAATTATGTTCAGTTTCGATATCAGGGTGTCTTCTCTTCTAAGTTAGAAGATTTAGATCCTGTTTGTTTAGTGCTAAATGGAATCATTAAAAGGTTGTCAAACCTTGGAACAAGTCTCTTAATGATTCCATTAAGAAACAAACAAACAACCCCGTAGATATTCTAAAACCTCATTTCCGTTCCATTTTAATTTCATTCGTGGTTTCGATACCAGCGTCACTGGATGAGCTTAGTTACAGGAAAGTCGAGATTCCGAAGGGCAAAATCTTCATACTTAACCCTTTGGTATTTTGTTTTTGGAAGCTTTAGCACTTTCCTTGGTCTGTGATTCATTATTAGAATGACCTAATTTTATTTATCATCATAAAAGGGAAAACAATGTTAAATTATCTTTATAAAACCAAAACATTTAACAAAATCATAGCCGATGGGATGGATCTTCACAGCTTCCCCAACTAAAGTCGATTTACAAACAAAAACTAACCTATTGGTTTGTTGGATCCCGTCAGCATACGAATCAACGCATGCGTAGCCACGTCATTAAGGATGAGAATAACCATGAGAGCTCGATCCATCACTCAAAAGTCAAGACTATGCTCAACAACTGCCTGCGCCCACCAACGTAGCCTAACAAGCATCGACTCGGTGTAAGAAACTACTACTAATCAACATCTGGCAGCGGCATTCTCCAATAATTCCACGAGTTGTAATCTTCCTGCAAATAATACCCGAATCAATGGCCGAGTTATCACAAATAACAAGAAGTGTTTAGAGATGGGAATTCAACATAAACCGCAAACCTGCTCCACCATCGATGTCGGGGGAAACATGTCGTTGACTAATGTGTGCAAAGAGGTGTAAGATTTTCCTTTCATGTCCATACGATGACTAATCGCAACCTCACCCTGTCATAGTAAACGAGAATTAGCAGCAACCCAAAATGCTCAATTTCGGTTTTAATAGTTCTTTTAATCATAGAAGAAAGGGCGGTCCGTTTCTCTTTTTACGACCCGTTGAAAGAAAGAGACCCGTCTAATAAAATCTGAACCAGGGATACAAATACCTTAGGGTTAATTATGAAGATTTTCCCCTTTGGAATCCCTATTTTCCTGTAGCTAAGCTCATCGGTGTCTCTGTTACCAAACCCCGCATAAAATGGATTGTAATCGGACGGAAAGAGTGCTTTGATATCCTGCACAAAATACCGATAACCCGACACTGAACATGCACAATCAATTTTAAAACAATGTATCTGTTTGATCCCTTACACTTACTTCTAAACATGCAATCTTGAATTCATGAGGTGCTCTTCTAATAACTGTCACAACAAGGAAACAAACAGCCATTCATATGAAGCAAATTGAACTTGCAAGTTTTCATCACCATTTAATATGAATACGATTATACAAACACGTTTGACCAAATTGTTTTGAATATGTAAGAACTCACCTTCACGGAACAATGATGGAAATAAGCCATCAGGTGAAATAACGACCGGACCATTAGGTAAAGCTTTCCCATCCTGCAAAAGGTAAGTGCTTGATGATTTACCGGCATATTTTAGATTTTTAAAATGTTAACCAACCAACATAACAGAAAGAATCTCAATTGACACAAAAATAACCGATCTATCTCATGAAAATTGCAACATTTTGATTCAATCGTACCAAAACAAGTGTTTGACTATAGTTTAAGTGTCTAAATAACCCGGATGTACCAAAATGGAACTTTTTGCAACTCTTCTTTCGTAAAACAGAGAGAGATCGATTTTCTAAATCCTACCTTTTGTACATTAATGGTTGAGCGACTTAGTCACTTACATACTCCCTCGACATTAAACTAGCTAAATGAATACTTGTAAATAGTATATATTCAAAACCTGCTTGAGATTAATGAGAAAACTTCTCGTCAGATATGCTTGAACAATTGCACGAGCACTTAAAAACAGTAGTTGATATCCGTTCTCCTGCACAATAGAAAAACATGGGTTGAACGAAATGTTGCTCTTTCTCATCTTAAAAGTATCTGAAGTAGTCGTATGCTAAGGTCACACCTTTATAGCAGAAAAGAGTCGAGCTACCCCAGATTGAGTCCAATCCTTGCCGACTAAGGGCATGAACTGACCAAGAACATCGGACCTACGATATTTAAAGTGAAATCTCCAGTAATTATATACAAAATTCGCAGCACTAAACCCTAACCACAAGAGACATATAAATCTTACTTTGTGATCGTCCCGTCAACATCTGAGATCACAATTCTTGCATTCCACTTCCATAGATAAATATGAGCATCAACCTACATCGTGTACATTAGGCGATTCAGATATTGCAACGGATAACCAAAAGTGGAGAAGGCAGATAAGAATGCAGATAGAAAGACGAATGGACCTTTTGAACTCCTAAAACTCTTGTTGAAAAGATAAATGACACCATATTTTGCCCATCTTTCAGATTCAACGACGATATTTGCTCGGTAGTGGGAACGTGTGTCCTAACAAATTGCTTCTGCGGAGACTGGGAAGACGTTGGAGTTGTTTCCACTGGTTGTGGGGAATCAAAGACGGATTCTGAATCGAGAAAAACATCCTCACTAGAAATGTTACTAGCATTGTGGTCAAGTGTCTTAACCCTTCTAAACGGAATAGGCCAGAGCCTCCATCTACGCCCAGACGGGGTAGAAGCCAGCCCAGTGTCTTCACTCCACTCCACAGGAATTGCATCCTTGGGATCAATGGCCATTTCTAAACCATATGCAGCCATTCCAAGAACAATATGAGCAGCTTTATCCCACGTAAAGTACCTGTCGTCAATTTTGATTACTAAGCTGTCATTTTTTATGATTGATGCTGCAGAAATTCGAAATTCCTCCTCGGGTATGCGGTGTGCTTTGAAGGTTTCTGCAGCCACACTCAACCCCATACCAGCACGAAGCAAATTCTCACAAAGAGATATCTCTAACCCTGAAAACATTGTTCAAATGTTCAAAAAATTAAATCATGTTAATATTAAAGATGGCATTGTTGTGACTAATGTAGGGACTTCATAGATTTAAAAAAAAATCTGTATATGCAATTCCATTATCATTCGCTATTGTATCTATCACTTACTTGTCTGTTTTGGTCCATCAAATGTTTCATTATCAATGGAGTATCGTAGAGGCTCCTCAGTTACGGATGTGGTGAATCCATCTCCATTTTCACGTCCTTTCGGACTATTTACAACCCCTTCAAATTCCCTAGTTAGACCAGATGATTCCTCCTGATCTTGATCACTAACAATCGCAACAACAGAATGTTTGTGTTCTGTATCCCATGGATTTACCCCTGTAGACTTGGTAAGCTAAACACATGCAAACCATACTTGACCCTTTCATCACCAACCTTCCTATGTCAGCAGTTACTTTCAGCCCAGTAATTGCAGTTTGAGCAAATTGAAGCATTTCTTCCCTCCTCACCTGCACCAAGTTATGGGGAATACAAAGGTCAACCTTATAGATTCTTCAAACTCATAGTGTCCAGGTGATAATATTACCAGCATTTCACCATCATAAACTGAGAATGCTTTTGCCAGATCTTGTATGCTTTTCACAACTACATCATGGAGTTCCCGCCCTCCTGTTAGACACAACCTACATCCAGAATGAAGGGCAAAGGTAACAGGTAAATTTTATTGATACCCCTGCAGGTTTTGCTTCAGGAAGAAATTCAACGGATCAAATTGATCTCAAGTCGAGAGCGTTAAACCTTTATACATAGATTTAGAATAGATTGGGCTCCAGAAGACATAATATGAAGAAAAAAGGAGGATATGGAAAAAGGAAAAAAACCAAGGTAATCATAATAGTGAGATAGTTACCCAAATATTTCGTGTAGTAACAAAAGTTCCTCCACACTAGGCGCTGCAAGAATCTGAGTCAGACAAAAGAGTCAACCTGCGGTTAAACTTCATAATCAGCAAATACAAAATATTAGATATGGTGTTCAAAAAGAAGCATAATGAACTAGAGACAGGCATAAAGATGAACCTACCTGCTTCATGATTTATTTTAATTAAAATCTTGGACAACTTCTCAACCAAATGCATCATGTTGGAGGTCATATACAGAGTGCGAGGTTGTTATGCAGATTCAGTGGTAAAGATTGCACATTAAATATTTATGACCGAGAAAATTGAAAAACCATCAATTTCTCAACTGTGCATCATTATAGATTGTTTTATGGTGTGTCTATAGACAATATTTACACTATTTTTTTACTTCAAAATAATTTGACAAAAATTTGTGCTACTTATATTGAATGCCTATTCAGATGGAGAAGAGGTCAGGCTAGTCAAATTTTCAAACAACTAGTATGGGACAATGATATCCGTCCTACATTCCTACGGAACAAGGAACATAAGCAGTCTCCAATCATTCTTATGGCAAAACTACATCCTAAGGGCTCTATGGGTCTTAGTGCATGGCACAATGTGACATCATACAGCCCAAAGCAGCAACTGGGCCATATAACCACCAAATCCTTCAAAACTAGGTTAGCAAGTTATATAGTAGTCCACTAACAACTTGCAAAGCACTATTCAAAATCACAGTTGACATCGGAGTTTAGGTAAAGATAGTGGAGGCTTTGACAGATTTTTTTGGAGGTTATGGTTGCAATGATAGAAATATGGTTATAGAGAAACTTGATTTTGTGGTAGCTTATGGTCTGATGATCACAAACACTTGTCCAGAACATATGGCTCTCCCCTGGTACCTATGGTAGTGAACAGAAAATAGCCTTCATCTTCACTAGGAAATGGATATGTATGGTAGGTAAATTATAAAATCACACTTGGGGAGTGTACTTGCATAAGGATTTTAGCGGCAATGTGGCCCAAATAGACACAAGTTTTACTGGCCACGGTGAATGTTCAGTGGTGTTGATGAGGATGATGGAAAATATGATAAGCATTCTGTTTAGAATAGGAAGTAATTAAGAAGAAAATATGCTGCTATTTTGATTAGCATAATAAAATGTAGTAGGTCATAAGATAAATCATGATGGACCACAATGACAAGTTTCAGGAGTATTGTGTGTTTGGAAAGTTCCTACGAAGTTTGAAGACATAGGACAACAGAAAGGCCTTCTATGATTTTAGAGGCAGATTATAGGGCCACCAAGTAACATGTTCACAAGATGGGTCCAGCATAAATAATATGTTGAGGCAATGTGTGGTCAGAAAACAAATGATGTGATGATAAAGTGAAAAGTAACGAACGAAGGTAGGGGTGACATTCAACAACATTTGAGATGACTTGGTCATCTCTAATGTAGAGTTGTAGACCAATATATGCACAACAAAGAGCGGGTCTGATAGAGAACGATCCATTTAATCTGTTGAGAGAATCGGCCTAGTAGCTTGGACAGGAGGGTTCACCACCATCTTTGGGTTCCCTTACTGATTTTATCTTTTGATTTATTATCATTCAGCTCTTCTTGTTCTTAGTTTCCTGTTTTAGATTCTATAAGGGTCATTGAAAGAGGTAGAGGTTAGTCAAATTTTACATAGAGGAAGTGTCAAAAAGAGATTCAAGTGGATTACCAATGAGTTGGCTTTAGATAGTATTGCATGGAACAATGTCATTCATATCCTAGGACTGTATGGGTTAATCTGGTATAAAATGCTTCTTGTAAAAAGAAGTTTCTCAGCCACATAAAAAGAATTCTAAGGTTGATTGTTCTCAATAACCATCTTACCATCAAAACGATGAACCATTCATATTATCAATAATTAGTAAACATAAACCAACATCTGTTGGTTCTTTGTCATAGACTATTACTGATCCTAGATAAGCCATTATTGACTTATACTTACCATAGACATCGTCATGCTTTCAAGAGCTTGACTCTGAATAAAAACATCACGGAAATTCATGGGTGAGCTACCAAGAACAGGGTCATCATAAAGAATCTGTAAACAAGAAAACAAATGACAGTATGTCCATACAGATACAGAAAATAATAAAATGATAATGACAATCAAATAAAAGCACAGCAATATCAAACAATGCTTTGGTAAAAAAAAATTTAACAAAGAAACGGAACAAGCCACTGAAAAAGAAGTCCTGTGCTCCAACAAGGATCTAGAAAAACAGAAGCAGGATAAGTATACAAATATGACACAAATTTTACACCTATTTTAGGATCATATGAGAAAACAATGGCCTACTACATATTGTGGCATTATAAACTGGACGCTTGCAGGCAAAAGACCGGTAAACAAGGAAATCAACGAAAATTGTAGAAGGGCAACATCTGTGGAAAGTAATTATTGCTCACAACTCAGTGGTAGACGCATGGTGGAAAGTTCTGCACCTGCCCTGATGTACAAAAGCATTGATGAAAGCAGCTAATTTGTATCGCAAAGTGAAACTAACAAGATTTCTCACATGTAAAGACTGATTAAACGAACCTTGTTCACACATAAAATCACATAAAATACAATTGAATGCAGAAGGATAGTATAGCAGAAAGCGGATCCTCTTTTCTCAGTTACCAGGGTTGCTTTTCGAGGAGAAATATTTTCATCACTTGAAGTATGATGATCCTCAGAACTTTTCCCATCATTTTCAACTGGATCTCCATTTATTCTTTCAAATTCTCTTAGAGCAACTAGCCACCTTCTTAGCAACTGAACTCTTTCTTCCCCTTTACAAGAAACAGAAACTTCAAGCCTTTTAGCTGCATCACTAAAGCTTTTCACGCTCCGAGTAGCCTGCGTTTTGGAAATATAAGTAGCAAATCCTTCCATTTCACTAATAATGCTGCAACGATGAAAACTAGAAAATCATTTAACAAGCCAGTGCACTACTTTATATATATAATGAATTGTTGATTTATTTAATCCGGAATTTATGATTCATTTTTTATATATTCAAAAGGTGGTGGATCAATATGTAAAAAAATGAATCACAGTACTTCTCACACTTCTCAAGATATATTTAGCTTTTCATTTGACGATATATATACATACATACACACACACACACACACACACACATATATATAGAAGATGAAACAGGGGATTAGACTTATAAAAGTTAAGAGAAAAAATTGATTATCTTAACCCATCTACGTCATAAGAGTGCATTAATGTAATTGGTGTTTGGCTTCCCAGATGAATTTCATGATTAATATTTGGCACACAGTACGACATGAGTTTCAGTATACCGTCAACCCCCGCTGAAGCACTGGAAAAATGTTGACCAGGATTTCTAGCGCTTTTCATATGCAGGCACTAGATTTCAATCTAACAAACATGCCTTCTAAATAACATGGATCGGTTAGGCACATGTGCATACTAACATAACCAGACTAATGAGATGATCAATCAAACTTTTGTGTGTTTGTGGTTTTTTTTTCCCCAGGGGATGGATTTGTACTACCTCCGCTCCACAGTATTCCTATTTCTAAACATAATCCAATGTTTATGTACATTAACTTCTTCTAAAAGCCACAATGCAAATTTGTGAGACATTTAACTCGAGTGCTTTCATGGTGTTTAGACATTAGAGTAAGACTCAGATGTTGGAATCAAATCAACTTCGATCAAGTAACAAGGAGAAATCTCCATGTAACGTGTATCATTAGCACGTTAAAGTATGAGACATTATAACCAATTTCCCCCAAAAAAAAAAAAAAAAATCGGGTATAACCTAAGATGCCTGCATGACTACACAGAACAATCAGGTTCTCGCAGTAAACTATTCAAATAGAGATTTGGAGTAACTTAACCTGAAAACAACAATTATTCCTTAATTTTATGTTTCTACCAAAAATGTATTTACGGATAGAATAAACACAATAAAATTATCGTAACATGCACATATATCTGACGATGATGAGGAAATAGGTCAGTAGTTACAATGCGATCTTGAAACATCTTGGCAGCCTCAGAAACAGAATAACCGGCGTGCTGAACGACGGTGTCGGTATAAGTACGGACAGCGGCTCTGAATATGGCGCCGCCTGGTACTTCGGCAGCTTTGTTCATCGCTGATCTTATCCATGACATCAACACGGCCTTCTATCACCTTGATCAAAGTGTGAAAGATCAAGAATTGAAAATATTGAGAGTTTAACGGTAGGGGAACAGAGGAGAAGGGCGGAGTGTGGTTGCCGAATAAATTTGTCGATTAACAATGGAAAATGTTTGTCTAATAATTTGGTTGAATGCTTTGTCCGTTCGTACGGCTCGTTAGCCATTCATTTCGCTTTTGTTTTGCTTGATTTGCTGATTTGCCACTCAACAACCACCATTCTATTCATCTATTGTACCAAATTATGATAAACTCATATGTTTTAAGTTTTTGGATTTGCAAATAATAGTTGTAACAAAAAATGTTGTCAGAAATTTAGCAATTAGTTTAGTTGTTTGCTATCACAATTATCAAATATACAGTTTTTAAAGTTTTTGGATTTGTGTTTTAACTTGTAAAATGACCAACTAATCATTTATTAAGCAATTAAGCTACATTTTTTAACTTATGAAAAAATGTGGTTGGCTTAATTCTAAACGCAAATAAGCATTTATTAATTAATACAATCCAAACACTTTAAACCAATTATATATCTTAGGGGGCGTTTGGTTCGCTGGAATCTGATGAAATCTGGCGGAAAAAGAATGTATTTTCTATTCTGATGGGTTGTTTGGTAGTCCAAAGGAATGGAATGATCATTCCACATTTTTAAAAAAAAACTCCCTCTTTTGAAGGAATGATCATTCCATAGCAAAATGAGAGGAATTTAAATTCCATTCTCAATTCCTTTTGATAGGGGTGTTCATAAAAATCCGAATCCGAGCATCCGAAATAAAATCCAAAAATACAATCCAAAATTTTGGATTCGGATAGTAAAATTCCAAAATTTCGGATATTCAGATAATTCGATATCCGAAAATCCAAAAAAAAAAAATTATATTTTTTAAATTTTTTTATATCTTTGGTATTGATTATTTACATAATATTTGAGTGTTTAATATTATTCTTATGTATATTTTTGAGTTTTATCTTAATATTATAGATTTATTAACTAATATTTTATATTTTTAGTTTTTTTAAAAAAATTTTAAACGTTTTGGGTAAAATAATTCCGGATATATTTACTTTGTGATATATTTATGTTTAATATGTATTTGGATATATAAAATTTGTGTTTTAGATATTCAAAATTTTGATTTAATTTTTAAAAAAAAATTAAAAATATGAATTTTCGGATATTCGGATAATCCGATATCCGAATCCGAAATTTCGGATATCCAAAATTTCCGATTCGGATAGCAAAATTCACTATCAGAAATTTCGAATATCCGGTTTTGAACACCCCTACCTTTTGACAATCATCCGCTCACTCTCAACCCTAGCAGCCACAAAAAAAACTTGTTCTTCCTCTCCGGTGCCGATCTGCTAGCCGTTGGACGTCTTACCGCCAACCTCCTCCATCTCCGACGCCGATCAGCTCCATCTCCGGCGCCGATCTGCTCTATCTGCGGTGACTAGGGTTTTGCTCGTCCTCTCCTCCAGCTCACCCACCACTTTTTCTTTTAAAAACTACCATGACCATGGGTAATTTTTGTTGGAAAAGTTGACAATCATTTAATAACTTTTATATATATATATATATATATATATATATATATATATATATATATATATATATATATATATATATATATATATATATATATATATATATATATATATATATATATATATATATATATATAATCAATACTTAAATTATCTATCATAAATGACCAAATATATTACAATCATGATTTTTGTTGTCTTTTGTACTGTATCACTGATGTACCGCTAGCACACCTTAATTTTAATTAAGAAATGGAATTAAATAAACTAAAACTAGCGGACAAATAGGCAAGTATTACCTATCGTTTACTAGCATAGCTTAGGTAAGTCCGGGTTGTCGAACTCAGGGACAATTGGTGTAATGATGATAGGAACCGTCAGTTAATGGTTAGCTATGGTTGAAATTGATTTAAAATGCATATAAGATAAATGCGGACAAAAGATCTATCGCAATAACACACACGAGCAGGAAAGGAGATTAATGACTTGTATTTCTGACAAGGGGGAATATGTAACCAAATGGGATCACTCCCCCTAAACAACGGATGAATAATTGAAAGCGCAGATTGGATAATATGCCGACATGATTTTTAATGAAACAACCACACAAATCTCTAAGCTATGATTGAAATATTTAATCATGATAGCCAATATTGTGATCACTCAAATCTCTTATACATGAAAACAATATCGACTCATAATGCGAGCAATGACAATTTAGCTATGCGGATCTCTCGTTATAGCACAATAATCCCATAACTAACGAATTGAACACGCAAATCTCTTTTATATGTTCAGAACTTGAGTCATGCAAAACCGAATGCTAACAATAAGTTTACGAAGTTTGAAAGATGATTCGGTTGACACCGAATCATAAAATTCATGTTATATTCTCATAAAAACACAAATTCCCTCTCATTGTTATGAAAACACTTTTTAAACATACTCTTTCACCATCTCTAGTAGAAAGGTTCAAAGACACCAAGATATTTGGATCATCAAAAATGAATACTAACTATCTCGAACTCTCGTTATGGACATAATAAAGCATTCATAGCAAGTTTAAAGAATCTAAACATAACAACAAGATTTTCATTCAATATAAGCAAACTATGACATATCATCCAATCATATACAAAATATAAATCATCCAATGTTTAGGGTTTGTTACCCAAATGATTACATAACAAAACTACTACATTCTCATGGAGTAAAACACCATCTCAAAATAAGAAAGAATTCTACACATTAAGATAAACTTAGGTATAAGAATAACTCCCTTAATGATGTATGTGATGATGAAGATGCAATCCACCATGTCAAAACTCCAAGATAATCTCATTCCTTGCCTTCCTTCTTCCCCTAGAAATCAAAAGTGTGTGTGTTTTTGGTGATAAAATTCGTCCTCCTTCAAAAATGAGCAGAATTCTCCTTTTATAGGCTGGGGAGAACTCGCCGAGTTCAAGGTTTGAACTCCCCGAGTTCATGAGTTGTCAACTTATGATTTGATCTCCAGGAGGGAGAACTCGCCGAGTTCATGAAGGAACTCCCCGAGTTCATGAGTTGTCGACTCCTCATTTGATCGAGGTCAGGAGGAACTCCCCGAGTTCAGGAGCAGGTCAGACTTTCTGTTTTGATGTGAACTCGCCGAGTAGGTGTCTGAACTCGCCGAGTTCTTGTTGTTTCAGCTCCTTCCACTTCTATTTACTCAACAAACACCTGAAATGACAACATGAACCTATAAGATCGAGTTTGAGAACAATAACAACCAAAAAGCTATGCAAAACACGAGATATCGTCCGATAAAATATGTACAAATTGGACGATATCAATCACATATTATTTTGGTTGTAACATTTTAAGGTATTTGTTTTGTGACTTTGCAATATAAAAATTTTATTTTATAAACAAATTGATTAAATAAATCATAGTTTTAAAATATTTTTGTACTTCAAGAAAAAAAAATTCATTTTGACAGATTTATCAACCAAACGGAAAACAATTAAGGAATTGTATCTGAAATCTATTCCTTTCCTGCCAACCAAACAAACTATAGTATTTGGATTCAGACAGATTTCATTCCTTCCAGAATTCCATTCCTTTGACAGATTCCATTCCATTCCGTCAGATTCCAGCGAACCAAACGCCCCCTTATTGTAATCTAAAAATTCAATAATCTCAATCATAAGTTATAACGCAAAACCAAACATCCTCTAAATATGTTAGTGCATGATGTGTCAAGATGATATCATTACTGAATCATGACTCAGATAAAACATTTGAGGGTCACATCGATAAGCATAATTGAGCAGATGCAATCAAACGAATAAATAAATGATATTAGACATTATTTATGACACAAATGGATATTGGAATATTATTGAGGTTAAATTGATTATTGAATTATTAAATTATCAATATCTCAAAGTACAAGAATTAAAAATGCAGGATTTAATTTTCATTGGATAACATTAAATAATTATCTAACCTTTTATTTATTATTGGATTTTAAATAAAAGTTTATTTAAATTGATGTTATCCACTAATTATTGGATAATTGAATGGATAATTATATGAAGAAAATAAATATAACTTGCTAGTAATTATCCAATCTTTTATATCATCTTTTTGTGGATAATAACGATGATAAAGATGCATGTTATTATTTAACAAATATTTATATAATTATGAAATAGATAATTCAAAACTTAAATAATTATAGATAATTAATAGATTTAAATAATAAAATTTAAAACCCCTTTGCTTATGAATAAAAATTCGGCACCCCTTTGATGTGATTCAATTTATCACACCATAAAAGTTTGTGTAAGTTTTCTCCACCGTATGAGTTTTCTAGCCTAACGTTCTAGATCAACATGTTCTAATCCTCAGTCCTCATTCATCACTATTTCTAATTTTTTTTTCTTTCAATATTCTACTCACATACGCTTGACACATCTCAATTTTCATACTCCATTTTTATTAACATCATACGAAATTATAAGTATAATTCCCATCTTGTTTTATTGGTTTTTAATTAATTTTATATGTTAATTAACCAATTTATTTAAATTAATGAGTTGTTATGTTTTTAATTTAATTTTGTATTACATCATTTTTTGGATAACAAGTGTCTTTTCGTGTTTTATTCAATAAAAATGTTGATATATATTTTGATATGGTACAAGCTTTATAAAACAACGTGTCAATGTTTTCTAAAATAGTGAATCGGTTATTTATATTACTCGATCAACATTTTAAAATTTTGAATCAATTTTTTAGATTACTAAATTAGTGTTATAATTACTGAATCAACGTTTTAATTTATTAAATCTTTGAAAGTCTGAAACAATATTCTTTAATTATATTTAGTTTATATAAGTATTAATTACAAAAATCAAGTACATAAAATAATATTTTAAAATAAATAAACTAATTAAAAATAACGTTAATATTATAATATACACTTTAATTTTTTTTTTTAAATAGTCCTTTTTAAAAGGTTTAATCATCGGAAAATGATTTGTTTAAGATGTTTTTTGAATACATTTTTTTTCCTTCTTATCTTCTTCTTTTTTTATTTTTTTTCTAAGTTATGATATAATTTGAGTATCTTAGAAAGTTATTGATTAAATTAAATTACATTAAAACTTTTAAATTTTATAATTTATATATTAAAACTTAAAAGAAAAGGTCTAAACTCATTTAAACAATTACTCTATTAATACTTAACAATATTGTTAGTGTCATTAATATACATGAATGTCTATGTTTTTTCAAATACGAAATATAATTACATTAAATTTAAATATAAAAAAATCAACGGATC